>CP136063.1:153485457-153977141 GCA_032622095.1 Siphonodentalium dalli
GCCTCAATGTCCCGCCATTGTTTGGACACGAACCCATTTCAGACTAGGAAACACCCACGTTTTTACATGCTATGGGTATTATATTTTTTGAATTTGTTAAATTATTGACATATTATACGCCAATCGCTCGCCAGAATTGTTTAACTCGTATTCGAGATACCCTGTAAAAACGAAAGGGACGTAATTCTACTTATTTAGTTCCTTCTAACCTTAAAAGATGTGCAAACATGACCCCTATGTAATCCCTACTACCTCTGCGTGAAGCTGTGTCATATCTATGCTAAATAAAACTTATTTTACACATTTCTTTGTTCTCGTTCCCCAGCAATCATCGTTATTTAACCCCACTGTATCTGAAGATGGTTCATCTACTGGGGAAATTTTGGAAATTTGTCCATGTCGTTGCCAATGATGGAAACGTCCCTTCCTAAATAAAAAAACTAATAGTTGGAAATTGATCAGTACCGTCTGCAGTTCAACATAAAAAATTATGGGTGTCTCGGGGTCATCTCATGCCGAAAATTCTCAAAATATGTGGAAATTTTGGTAAAATTTGGTAATTAATCCACACAGAATATGCCTTTAATGGGTATGACGCGCAAGTATATAGCAGCACATACATTACGTGCAAATCATGTTTCAGATGATATGCTTAGTTCACCAAAATTGTCCGGGTTTCTGAATAAATAGTTAGATTTTTACACCCCCCCCCCCCCCCCCCCCCCCTTGCACCAGAAAGATAGAAAGATAGGAATTTCCACACGGCCGACAAGTTGGCAGCTGCATGGTTAAAAATACTCGAGACATCAAGTTTATGCTGATGGTCAGATGTCCACCAAATAGATAAAGATATCGATGTGAGGTGATTTCTCTCTTAAAGTGGCACACCAGATACAGAATAACGATAAATAATTGAAAATCTCACAAAAGGTTATTAGGTGCAAATATTCCCCACTTCCTGAAAAATGGCAATAAAATCAAAATTCTGGTGTAATGTAATGTCTAACTATGATGCTTGCAAATCAGATCACAATTATGTGATTTTCACCACGTTTGTCTATCATAGGCCGAAATACGAAAAATTTGATTTTTCTGCTTTAGGTTAGAAGGAACTAAATGTTTTCCATAGGCCACAGTGTTAACGTTTGACCACGCCCACGCTAAATTTTCGAGTTCCACAGTGCACGATGCATGCGTTCGTCAAAACCAACCTTTTCAGCATCTGTAAGCACATAGGAGTACCTTTCGAGCCACGCCTTTTTCAAAAACCAGCATACGTTTTCCACACTACCCCACTTTTTGCACAGAATTTGACAGTCTGACAAAAGCCAATACACTGCCTCAATGTCCCGCCATTGTTTGGACACGAACCCATTTCAGACTAGGAAACGCCCATGTTTTTACATGTTATGGGTATTATATTTTTTGAATTTGTAAAATTATTTGACATATTATACGCCAATCGCGCGCCAGAATTTTTTTAACTCGTATTCGAGAGACACTGTAAAAACGAAAGGGACGTAATTCTACTTATTTAGTTCCTTCTAACCTTTGGGGTCATTCGGCCAAAAAAAACATGGCTGCCATGCAGTGGCCATCTTGGATTTCAAAATTCAATCCATTAGCATGGCTACAGGCTATACTGTTGGTCTGATCATGATGAAATTTGTCATTTATGTTAATATTGACATATAGATGTGTTTTAAGCCAAACTCACTGAAAAAAACCAGTCAAAAAGACTTGCAGCAAAAATATTTTTGAGTTGCGGGAAACAAAAATTGTTGGTCCCATCGACCACCCACCCACCCCGGCATACGTGCCTGCAAGCCTGCAATAGTGTGTCTGTCATTTGCAGAATGAGGTCCCAGAGGGTGAATTTAGAGACGTTATCCAGCATGGCGGTCTAGTATCAAAAAATTTACCCTCTGGGAACCTCATTCTGCTTGTGCTCATTTAGTACATGTGTATAACATAATACATTGGCCTTACAATATTTACCTTGACCTTGTGAGCCAATGTATTCTCTTATATGGGATACTTGCATATATATGAGAATACACGGACACAGGATATTTAATGCTGCTCCCATCATGAAAGGGTTAAATCCTGCTTTGTGGTTTTACTATTACATGCAAACAATAAGTAAATCAGTGCATATTTATGTTGGTTCAATTGTTTTTTGGAATGCCTTTTATTCTCTTCAAAATGACCCAAAAAAATCAGAATTGACCTAAAAATTGGCCAAAAGATTTTGTTCTGCCAAAGTGAACCCTGATTAACCCAAATGAACTTTACCCTACCTGAAAAGTGGGTAAAGTCATCTGTAGTCAATAGAAGTGACGGTTAGCAATCTCGGCTCGATAAATCGAATCAACTTTCATCAAACTTCACATTTCTTTGCACCAACAAGCGACCCATAGAAAAATTGTACCAAGTAATTGCATACACCCAAATGACACTGACTTATATTGTTACTGCAATAAGATGAGTATACAGTCGAATCACACAAGATGCATTTGGAGAAAGACTTAGACAAATATAGAAAGTTTGTCAATGAACTATGTTCTACCAGGAAGCTATCATTTATTGAGTTACCACAGAGATGACAAACTTCTGATTTGTGTTGCCAGTCTCGATCAGTCGCCCATAAAGATGAATATTCCCATAAGATGAAATATTTGGTTCTCACAAGATGCATTTGGAGAAAGACAAATATAGTGAGTATGTCAATGAACTATGTTCCACCAAGAAGCTAACATTTATTGTGTTACTATAGAGATGACAAACTTCTGTGGTCTGTTTCCTCGACTCTATCAGTGGCCTATAAAGATGACAGATTCCTGGAGTCGTGAGTTTACACAACACTTATCGAGACTAATTCACAATCTGGCAAGCAGACGACAGAGTAAACGAAGCCGTTTGTCTCGGTGTTTTCAAATCTGCTCTGACAACAAATAAACAACAGGATACGAGAAGAGCCGACAGATACCAACATCTCTGAGCTGTGTGAAACATGGCATGTACTCCAATGAACTGACAATACAAAAGAAAAGAGAACATATCTCAAGATACTAAGATAATGTGACATGCATTTTAACAGATAATCTTTTGAGCTTTGGAAGATAAACTGGATAATATTCTCTTTATGTTTAAACCATTGTTTTAGGATATGCAAGTAATGAAGGAAGTTTAGCAGGGCTAAAAATTTTCAGCATTTTTATACATGTCACCGGGGTGGGGAGCGGGGTACTGCCAACTTGCTTGCATACCCTGATATTCTGATATTTCACAAGATAACAAGTCTTTTGGGGATGCAACAGATCAAATTAATTATTTCATTTGATATCAATAAATCAATTATTCACTACAATCATCATATCCATAGCGTAAATATTTAAATTTAAAACTTTAAAAAAAATTCCTTTAAAACTTGGCAGTTAATAAAACGGTGGGGAATCATGTGGTTTCGAGTTAATGAGTATCTTGCATTAAAATTGGCTGAGGTGATCGCAAACGCGACCAGAAACGAGAAAAAAGGTAATAAACTAAGATAATGATATATTTGCACAGTATTTTGGCAGCTACCAGCATATGCTATACTATTTTTCATACAAGCTGATACCTCATTTGTGTCCAAACTCAGTTGTTTGCTCTAACATTCTGACAAAAGTTGACAATTGAAGGATACTCCTAGATGTATGGATTTGTGTATTCCACGAATCTCCGACTAGCAACTTTGGTCAAAATGTTATAGAAAAATACTGAGTATTTCTGAACAAATAAGGTATCAACTTGTTTTAAAGATAAACTAGCATATGCTCATAACAGTCAAAATGCTATGTTTTGTGTAGGTTCTTCGTAAATTATGTTTTTGTGTGTTTGCACAATTTGAATGTGTGGTACTCACCAACATCGAAACCACGTGATTCCCCATCGTGAATAATCTCACCCAATTAATTACCTCTCATAGTTAGGGATAATGGTTGGCAAAAGTCTAGATAAATGCCAGAAATATGATCTATAAATATAGAAACTAAGGCTAAGTAAGATATGTCTCAAACTGACATAAGAGAACATTATTCTACATTCCAAAGAGATACCTGCAGTTTAACCTCACATGTCATACAAGTAGGTAACAGGTAGCATTAAAATATAGACGTCACAAAGAAACAGTAACCTGTCAGTGACAAATGTACAGGTGTACATTTTGAGACCTGAAGCCAGTGAAGGTCACAAGAAAATAATATAACAAATTATTGTAATCTTACAGGCATATAATTTATATTTAATATTCAGTGCTTCTGTTAGTTCGGTATACAGACAGTATCACACTGCCCAACCAATTTGTGTCATCTCAGTGCAAATGTAGGCCTCTCAGTGTTCTATACATACCCCTCTCAGTGTTCTATACATATAAAGCCTCCCAGTGTTCTATACATATGCCTCTCAGTGTTCTATACATACCCCTCTCAGTGTTCTATACATAAGCCTCCCAGTGTTCTATACATATGCCTCTCAGTGTTCTATACATACGCCTCTCATTGTTCTATAAATACGCCTCTCAGTGTTATATGCATAAGCCTCTGTGTTCTATACATACCCCTCTCAGTGTGCTATACATATGCCTCTCAGTTTTCTATACATATGCCTCTCAGTGTTCTATACATATGCCTCTCAGTGTTATATGCACAAGCCTCTGTGTTCTATACATACCCCTCTCAGTGTACTATACATACCCCTCTCACTGTTCTATACATATGCCTCTCAGTGTTCTTTACATACCCATCTCATTGTTCTATACATAGGCCTCTCAGTGTTCTATACATATGCCTCTCAGTGTTATATACATAATGCCTCTCAGTATTCTATACATACACCTCTCAGTGCAATTTGGCTTTTTGATCAAATATAAATACAGAGTCCTTACTTTTTGCAATAAAATTATGGTAAGGAAAATATAAACAGTTTTGCATTTATCAGTTAAAGGGGTCATCAGGCGATATCCAGTTCATCTGGGGGCAACGTGACTTGGGTTTAACACTTTCAAGATGGGACCTGCGCTGGTGCAGCATTAAAGATCATGTGCCAATGCATTCTCTTATATATGTGAGTCTCCAATATGTTGATGTTACTTGGAAGCATCATATAAGAATTCCGCAAATATTTTGACATTACAGGTTCAAAACGATTAGAGTACTTTTAATGAAGCGAGATATGTTATGTACTTTTAACCCTTTGTATACTGAATATTCATTGACTAGTAGTTATCCTGCAGGAAATGTTCAGATAATAAGTTAAACAAACGACCACTTATTATCCAAACATCCCTGTAATACATAGGACTCATTTGCATTATCTGTTGTCTGCTAACTTATCCTGAAAACCCCTCAAAAAGAATATTTTAAAAACGTTGAGTGCCACTACGAGTTATCTCGTAGTATGCAACCTTCTCAAGTTGCCACTACGAGTTATCTTGTAGTGGTTTCCATGTCATGTAACTGACAAACGGAAGCAGTGTAATAGGTCGATACACCACGAAAACTCGCCTCGGAACATCAGAACAGTGATTTTATCAAATAAATTATGTGGCTCCCCTTACATCGTTCAATTGAAGTGAGCACTATCAGCACATATATTCTACTCAAAATGGTCCAGTTGTGAATGAATACAGCTGACACTGTTTCACTGAGTGACCCACCAGAGGCAGTCGTGTGTGGGTAATTAGACTGGGTTTTTGGTATTTCAATAGACTGACAATGTACAAGTATGCAAACACAGACAGGGGGATGGATATTCACAATGTACAAACAGGGCAGTTTCGAGGAATGTTTACATCGTTGTGTTTCAACACATTGATACTTTGCACACCCATCCACACACGTCACACAGGCCTGCCAAATCTGTTCCCCCTCACTCTTGTGCGAGTGGACGCATCCAAATCAAGATAAGCAGATAATCCATGACGTTACGTGCGTTGATGCTACCATTATCTCATTATTAGGGAACACAGCAGTTGTTTTAGGAATACACGTTATATACTGTGCAGCTCCATTTAGGGACTAGGTATTTTATAATTTATAATTCAAGTAAAGCGGAACAATTCTTCCCCAAAGCTACATTGTACCCTCTTCCGAACGTGTTGGACAATGGAAAGTGTAGCAATTACTTTAGACGACATGCAGTTCATCGAACTGTTCTACATGTATGTACGGATAAATGGTTTTGTGTAGCATAGAGGTTTATAGTATAGGGTGACTTATTTCCAGACGGATGGATTATATGAAATCGTTACATGTACATGTAGCACACTCCTGTATGTACAGTGATTTATCAGGCTACTGCTGGTTGTTTTAATTTTGTGCTGACAATTCTTCCTACACTATTATTTTGGGCTGTACTTTGGAACCCTAGCATAGGCCTAAGTCAGGCTAAATGGGTACCTTACAATGCCCGAAACAACAGATGATGCATGCTCGTAGTCATTACTGGACGAAATAAACTCATCCTCACAGGAATCAAGTTCACCCGATTTCACGTCGGATTCACCGTCTGTAGCCATACTCATATAAGTAACTTTCTCCATTGTGCATCCAGCCATAATATAATTATATAACGAGCTATAACCACCAAAAGGACAACCACACCTCCATAAATATGCTTACCACCAAAATAACTTGTTTGGGTTAACGTTCTACTTCATATTTTGTTGTTGCTCAAACGTGCATCTTTATGTCCATAATAGTTACGGACATCATATCAGTGAAGAGGTTAAGACCATTCCAATGTATACCTTAACGAGAGGCCGATCACGATCGGCAGATGTTAACCCATCCCTTGGCGATAAAAATTTAATATGATCGGATAAATGAGAGTTTTGGTGTTGAATTATAGAGTATACTGTTATGTACTATTATAGACAAATGTACATAACACAAATTATTGGAATTTATGGGTCACTGGCATTTATATAAGAGAATGCACTGGTACAGGATCTGTAATGCTAAACCGCCACAGCCAGCAAGCCCATGGGTTAAATGTGTAGGTGTGACCTGGACATGGAATACTTTGGTTAAGAGAGTCCAATTTAAGTTTACAATAATAATGTGTCCTAGTATACAGATAAGCAACCTCACCACTGACCCATTAATATCAATTATATAGCAGAGCTGTCAAAATATCACAGGAATTGTTTATGTTGAACACTGACCTCTCTATTAAACCAATAACAATTATAATGATATCAGACCATCTGAAGATATAACTCTGCAGCAGAGATGTCTACTGTTAATATCATGTGATGTTTATTGTTGAATCTTTATTTTAAATTAGATACCATAGCCTTCTTTATCAGATTATTTGCACATTGGCATAAGAGACATCAGAAAATAATATAGCCTTATCAATAGCTAAGTAGTCCAAAGGCAATTGGTGAATTGGATTTAATGTTGCTCCAAACAGATTTACCAGTACATATCACAAGATTTTGGACCGATTTAATCAAATTTGGTGTGGTGATTCGGGGTACCCTTGGCAGAGTTATAATGGTGTTAGTTTTTCAATTTTGTTTAACTTAAAAACTTTTTAATTATTTAAAACGAGAGGCCGATCACGATCGGCAGATGTTTAACCCATCCCTTGGCGATAGTAAATTGTTAAGATCAGAATCATAATCTTTTAATGTTGAATTATAGAGTATACTGTTATGATCTAAAGTAGTATATGACAAATGTACATAATAACCAGTAATAACACAAATTATTGGAATGTATGAGTCAATATAGAAGGGTTAATATAACATCTAAACTCTAGAGCCTGTCACCACTATCATAGTGTGAGCAGTTCTATTCATGTTGTTGCAAATTGCCATGTGGGATATCAAAATAATATAATTATTTATTTAATGGAAAAGGTTAAAAGACATGGAATGGGTAAAAGGGGTTAAATCACCTATCTCTGCCCTGTTTGATCCAATGTAGTCCCATCATCCAAGGACTTAGAGAGCTACATTGGTCTAGTTAAATAAATTCACCTGGCTAAGTTGTGGTTAAAAAGATAGCTAAATCAATTTATCCAATAATTCACTGTGTCTCTTATACAGACCTAACATATGAGGGCTATAAATAACTCTCAAAGCAATAAACTATATTGTCTTTTATCTTGCTCACAGAGAAGCATGTATTCATTAATTGTAAGTAACTTGGGTTATAATCTGGATAATTCTTAGTTTAAAAAGGGCCATATCTCTGATATAACAAATTGGATCTAACCCATATTCAAACTCGTTCTGTATTTTGAGTTGAGAAACTCACATACCAAATTTGGTTCCTATCAGATGAAAAATGTTTGATTTATCGAAGTACATGTATGTGTGAATCATATGTCAAAGGACCATAACACCATTAAAAAAAATCAGATCAAACCCATATTCGAAATCAATCTGTATGTTGGTCTGAGAAACTCATACACCAAATTTGGTTCCAATCAGATAAAAAATGTTTGAGTTATGGCAGAATTCATGAATTATAAGTCGAAAAAGGGCCATAACTCCGTAAAAAAAACTCCGATCAAACCCATATTCGAACTTGATCTGTATTTTGGGCCGAGAAACTCACATACCAAATTTGGTTCCGATCAGATAAAAAATGTTTGAGTTATGGTAGAATGCGTGAATTCTAAGTCGAAAAAGGGCCATAACTCTGTCAAAAAAAGTCGGATCAAACCCATATTCGAACTCGATCTGTATTTTGGGCTGAAAACCCCATATACAAAATTTGGTTTTGATCAGGTAAAAAATGTTTGAGTTATCGCATTACACGTAAAGTGTCTACGGACGGACAGACGGACGGACAGACGGACGGACGGACGGACGCACGACGAGTGGTCAATCCGGACAATGACACTATGTTTACCATACATGGTATGGGTAAACATAAAAATTAAAGGGACACATTGGAAATCTTTTTATCAACTTTTATCATAATCATCAATATCTAAATGAAAACAAATGACAATGTCAATGACATTTTTTTTATTATTATAAAAGTTAAAAGTAAAAAAAAATTTAAATCGATTTTATCTTCAATTTTTTTCTTCGAAAAAGGGTCATAACTCCTTTAAAATTAATCGGATCAAACCCAAATTCGAACTCGATCTGTATTTTGGGCTGAGAAACCCATATACAAAATTTGGTTTCGATCGGATAAAAAATGTTTGAGTTATCGCATTACTCGTAAAGTGTCTACGGACAGACAGACGGACGGACGGATGGACAGACGGACGGACAGACGGACCAACGACGAGTGGTCAATCCGGGCAACGACACTATGTTTACCATACTATGGTATGGGTAAACATAACGAGAGGCCGTGTAAACATAACGAGAGGCCGATCACGATCGGCAGATGTTAACCCATCCCTTGGCGATAAAAATTTAATATGATCGGATAAATGAGAGTTTTGGTGTTGAATTATAGAGTATACTGTTATGTACTATTATAGACAAATGTACATAACACAAATTATTGGAATTTATGGGTCACTGGGCTAAACCACACAGCCAGCAAGCCCATGGGTTAAATGTGTAGGTGTGACCTGGACATGGAATACTTGGGTTAAGAGAGTCCAATTTAAGTTTACAATAATAATGTGTCCTAGTATACAGATAAGCAACCTCACCACTGACCCATTAATATCAATTATATAGCAGAGCTGTCAAAATATCACAGGAATTGTTTATGTTGAACACTGACCTCTATTAAACCAATAACAATTATAATGATATCAGACCATCTGAAGATATAACTGTGCAGCAGAGATGTCTACTGTTAATAGCATGTGATGTTTATTGTTGAATCTTTATTTTAAATTAGATACCATAGCCTTCTTTATCAGATTATTTTCACATTGGCATAAGAGACATCAGAAAATAATATAGCCTTATCAATAGCTAAGTAGTCCAAAGGCAATTGGTGAATTGGATTTAATGTTGCTCCAAACAGATTTACCAGTACATAACACAAGATTTTGGACCGATTTAATCAAATTTGGTGTGGTGATTCGGGGTACCCTTGGCAGAGTTATAATGGTGTTAGTTTTTCAATTTTTTTTAACTTAAAAACTTTTTAATTATTTTAAAAAATTAAAGGTCCACATTGGACATCTTTTTATCAACTTTTATCATAACCATCAATATCTAAATGAAAACAAATGACAATATTATTATAAAAGTTAAAAGTAATTTTTTTTTGTAATTTTTTGTTTTTTTTCAATTTATTTTCTCGAAAAAGGGTCATAACTCCTTTAAAATTAATCGGATCAAACCCATATTCGAACTCGATCTGTATTTTGGGTTGTGAAACTCACATACCATATTTGGTTCCAATCAGATAAAAAATGTTTGAGTTATGGCAGAATGCGTGAATTCTAAGTTGAAAAAGGGCCATAACTCTGTAACAAAATCTCGGATCAAACCCAAATTCGAACTCGATCTGTATTTTGGGCTGAGAAACCCATATACAAAATTTGGTTTTGATCGGATAAAAAATGTTTGAGTTATCGCATTACTCGTAAAGTGTCTACGGACAGACAGACGGACAGACAGACAGACAGACAGACAGACAGACGGACGAACGACGAGTGGTCAATCCGGGCAACGACATTATGTTTACCATACTATGGTATGGGTAAACATAAAAACTGAGTGGGAAAATCATTTTAGTATAGAATAGGGTTAAGGTACTTGTATTCACATGTGTTTCGATTGGACAGTCTAGCAACGAGCAAGTAGTTTGTTGGTGCATCATCTGCTTGTGGTAACAGTAAGGATTCACCAGCCTTGTTTTGCCAAATCAGGACAGGGAAGCCTATCAAATGCAATGAGGAATCTAAAGACATGAAACATGTGTGTGACATGTTTGGCTTTACCATTCTAAAGTGAAGACGAAACAACAGTAGCTAAACTAAATGTTAGGTCGAATCACATCCTGGAGCAATGACCTAACAATATTAACCCCTCCATTACAAAATGGATTCTCCCATTCAGCAATAAAAGTATACATTGGAATGGTATATTATTCATTTGGAGGCAAGCCTTGAAATAGTGTGTCATTTGCAGAATGAGGTCCCCAGAGGGTGAATTTAGTGATGCTACCCCGCATAGCGGGCTAGCATCACCAAATTCCCTCTCTGGGGACCTCATTCTGCTGAGGTGTAAGCAGAATGAGGTCCCCAGAGGGTGAATTTGGTGATGATAGCCCACTATGTGGGGTAGCATCACTAAATTCACCCTCAGGGGACCTCATTCTGCAAATGACACACTATTTCAAGACTATCACTAAATTCACCCTCTGGGGGACCTCATTCTGCAAATGACAGACACACTAGTTCAAGGCTTGTTTTGAGGGATGTTCAGAAAATGTAATCAGACGACTGATCAATGACCACTGCAAAAGAACAGAAGGATTCCTATTTAGTGGCAGAAAATGTTCAGATAAAAGCTTATTATCTGTACATTTTCTAAGAGAACTTCTCATTAACAAGAATTTAGTAATCAAAGGATTAACCCTTTCTATACTCATTGACAAGTTGTTGCCTTAGGAAATGTTCAGAAATATGAACTTATTATTCTGAATATTTCCCTCCAATAAATATGATTCCTTCTGTACTTGTATTATATAATACATCATTTACATAGCGCTTAATCCCTGCTGTAGCTCTAAGCACTTACATTATTACCCCAGCTGTTATTTATGAGTAATGCTGAGTCTTGTGCCTGCTGCCATTTTAGAGGCGCTCCACTAGAGCGGCTTACGGATACCCAACAACCAGGTACCTATTTCTTGTCTAGGTATGACGAAGCAAGCATAGTATAAGTGACTTTGCCCAAGGGCCACAACCCCAAAGATCTATATGAAATGCAAAGAGTAAAATCCAAGATGGCTGCCAGTGGCCATAAAAATTTTCAAATTTGATAGCTCCCATCTAGAGGTAATCCTAAACATTCCTATTAATTTTCAAAACAATTCTCCAATAAATGGAGACTGCAAGGTGTGCCGATTGATTGAAATTTGAAATCCAAGATGGCTGCTGGCGGCCATGTTTATTAAAGAATTTCGGGAAAAAAATTGATGCCTCCCATCTAGAGATCATGCCAAAGATACAAATGAAGATTGGTGATGATCGGATGATAGATGTGGCCTGTTGGATGTGCTGAAGGATTTAGTCATGCAAAGAATTATATCCAAGATGGATGCTGGCAGCCATGTTTTTTTCAACAAAATTTGATGGCTCCTATCTTGTGGTCACTCAAAAGATCCATATGAAGATTGGTGATGAACGGATGAGGGATGTGGTCTGTAGAGTGTGCCAAAGATTTAGTTATACAAAGAGTAAAACCCAAGATGGCTGCTGGCAGCCATGTTTTTCATTGAAAATTTTTCAAATACGATGGCTCCCATCTCGAGGTGATACTAAACATGCCTGTAAACTTTCAGAACAATTCTCCAATAAATGCGGGCTGCAGGGCATGTTGATTTTCAGGCATGTCTATCACATCTGTTGCACTTCAATATGACCCCATCTAATTTGAAACCAAACAAGAGATGGACTGTCGTCCGGCGCATACCCCCTCGTGGCATACCGCCTAGTGTGGGCACATCTATAACTTATGATGGCTATACTCAGACATATGGCCCCAGAAATCAGCATTTTCATATAAACAAAGATAACTATAGAACAAAAATCCAAAACAAACTTTTAAATGTGCCATTAAATGTCCTCATAGCGGTGAACATCCATACAAAATTTCATTGAGTTCCGAGCATTACTGTTCAAGTTATGAGCTGAACAGACATCGGATGGACCAAACAACCAACATTTCCAGATAAACAGAAGATGAATAACTCTAGAATGGAAAAGCGGAACAGAACAATGGAACCCCCTATTGAATGTCCTCATAGCAGTGAATATCCATACCAAATTCCATTGAGATCCCAGCACAATTGTTGAAGTTACAACATGAACAGACACCAGATGGACTAAAAAGCCAACATTTCCAGATGAACAAAGATGAATAACTCTAGAAAGGAACAGCGGTGCAAAACAAAGGAACCCCCTATTGAATATCCTCATAGCAGTGAACATCCATACCAAATTCCATTGAGATCCCAGAACAATTGTTGAAGTTACAACATGAACAGACACCAGGCAGACCAAAAAGCCAACATTTCCAGATGAACAAAGATGTATAACTCTAGAATGGAATATCCAAACAAAACGATGGAACCCTCTTTTTGATGTCCTCATAGCAGTGAACATCCATACCAAATTCCATTGAGATCCCAGCACAATTGTTGAAATTACGACATGAACAGACACCAGAGAGACCAAAAAGCCAACATTTCCAGATAAACAAAGATGAATAACTCTAGAATGGAAAATCAAAACAAAACGATAGAACCCTCTATTGAATGCTCTCATAGTAGTCAACATCCCTATCAAATTTCATTGCGATACGGGCACTACTGTTCAAGTTATGACATGAACAGAAACCAGACGGACCAAAAATCCAACATTCAAGATAAACAAAGATGAATAACTCTAGAATGGAAAATCCAAACAAAACGATGGAACCCTCTATTTAATATCCTCATAGTTGTGAACATCCACACCAAATTTGGTTGAGATCCCAGCCCAACTGTTGAAGTTACGACATGAACAGACACCAGACGGACCAAAAAGCCACTATTTCCAGATAAACAAAGATGAATAACTCTAGAATGGAAAATCCGAACAAAACGATGGAAACCTCTATTTAATGTCCTCATAGTAGTGAACACCCATAACTAATTTCATTGAGATCCGAGCACTACTGTTCAAGTTATGACATGAACAGACATCGGACGGACGTACGGACGGGCGGAGGCACGGACAGGTGCAAAACACTATACCCCCTTTTTTTTAAAAGGGGGTATAATTAGCCTGCAATGCTCAATTTGAGCATGTGGCAGTAGAGTGATACATAGGTAAATATAGAACATGTACAATTCACAGGGACATAATGCACATTCAAGTAGTATAGTTGAATACAAATACAATAGTTGAATTCAGAATGTGCCAGTCCTGGTGATTCATTTCCGGACAAACTGCTTTTGTGTACTTCTAATAACGTGTGTACTTCTAATGCCCGGTATGGTGTGATTGAGCAGAGTAAACAACTTTCATAATATTTTGGAAATATCTTAACAACAAGACAAAGATGAAAGGTACATTGTTAATGAGCATAATACAATAACAAAAAGTCACACATAAAACACCCACTCAACAACACTTAGGGTAAATGAATTTTAATCAATGAATAGAATTATTATCAAAAGAGACAAAAGAAGCCATGTCTATTCTGTGGTACCAATAAAAGCAACTAATTCCAGCTCTAATTTCTGTCACATGTGTCTCAATAAGGTAGGGACATACTAATAATATAACTGTCAATTTCATTCAAATAGCAAGGTTTTAAGTATAGTACTTTTATAGGTGGGGTAGGTTGGCTATTGATAAGTAATGCATGATAAGCATGTGTGTACCCCCAAACCTTTTCCAGGGGTGAGGGGGGTGGCAAAACAAGTGAATGACAGTATACCTGTATAGTCTCCATTGCCAGTCAAAACCTACAATAGCTGGCACTGAAGGCATTTTGGCACCAATGGAAATTTCTAGAAGATGGCGCTTAGACATGTTGACTGGCACTAGAATATTAAAATAAACACTGACAAACTCATTAACGCCTATTGGGCACAATGCGTAAGTACAAGTTCAATTATTAGCATGTTGGGAGGTGTCAATGAATAGTGTTGATATTACAGTTCAGGAATCAAACGTGTTAAAGGCATATTATGCATAAATTTCACTGCTTCAAATGGATCAAGCCAACAATAATATAATCAGATTTACAGTAATGCCCTAAATAATCGACTCCTTAACCACAACAGAATTATGGGTAATTTTTTCAGGATTTAGTCGGAAACAATTCATAATGGATAACAACTACTCGTCAACAAGCCATATTTCCGACTAAATCCTGAAAAGTTACTCATAATTCTGCTGTGGTTAAGGAGTCGATTATTTAGGGCATTACTGTATGTCTCTAGAATTCCATATGAAATTCCATTTCTGTATTGATTGGATACCCTTCATTCTATTCACACTGGGCACTATTTCATTGGTTGTGAAGTAACAACTCATCGCAATCAAGACTTTAAACAGCCAATGACAATTATCGGTACAAACACGGCTTCATGGTGCGTTAAATTTGAATTGCGAAATCGGAGATCAATGACGTGTTGACATTTTTCCTATGTATAGCGAAACACAACAAATTTTATAATACCTAATACAGGCGACATAGTCTTAATTGAATAGGATAAAAATTACTCACTGAAATTTAGGAGTCATTATTTTCCAAGTTTTTATCGGCCAACGATATTTATTGTTCACTTTTTATTTTTTTTATAACTACTACAAAATACTTTGATACTCGCAAACATTTACTACACGAGGCATGCAATCCATATTTGAAAACAATTTTATATTACCTTCTTTTGGTAATGCCCTGTTGTCCTAGAAGTAGGATCTGGATAGAAGTAATAGAGACGTCAATCTATTAACAATATTGTTGGCTTTTAAAGGAGACAGGATAATATCTCACCCATTTGAAAATTCAAGCCAGAAAGTAATGACTGAGTGCAAACAAGGAATTAGTCCAAGTTTCTTTCGACAAACCAGTTGGTTTACGTCGAAGATCCATTCCATTTCTCTCCTATAGTAGTAGTCGGTCTCACAACTGGGCTCTTTAGGGAATATCCAACCACTTTCTGTTTGATACTGATTCTAGAGTACTTTTCGATGAGGAATTCAGTGGTGCCGACCGATTTTTGATAAAAGGGGCCCAAATTCCATTTTTAAGGGCCTGAACCCCAATTAGAATTTTATTGACCTATATGCACCAGTGCCACATACAGGTATCATTTCTGATATTTTCTGTACCATTATCGGATGGGATTGACCTTCAAGGAGCTCTTGACCCTGATAATCCAAAATGGCCGACTTCAAATTTGCAAAACTTTAGCAAAGTCAAGAATAATTAAAATTGTGCTACATATAGAATTATTCCCGCTCATGAGTGCTTAACCCTTTACCCAACAGAAGGGCCCTGTGCCAATGCATTCTCTTATATATGCGAGTCGACCATAGGTCGCCTCGCATATATAAGAGAATGCATTGGCTTAACACATTAAAAATTATAAAATTGTTAAAGAATGTAAGAAAAAATGGTAAAAAAAGATTTTTTTTAGGCCAATGCATTCTCTTATATATGCGAGGCGACCTATGGTCGACTCGCATATATAAGAGAATGCATTGGCACAGGGCATAACTGTAACCATCACAATGTGGTCAAGGAGTCGGTTCCAATGATATCCATATTTGTATGGTTCTATTGAGACAGACCGAAGATATTTTAGGCTGTTGAAGCTTTATTTGGCCGGTTTTGTTGGGTAAAGGGTTAACAAGGTTTTTGGATGGAATATATTGGTCATAGAATGAAAAACAGACATTTTCCACAATAACAAAGGTGTTGAGGAAATCATCAATTTTCGGGTATTTGATCAGTAACCTAAAACTCCTGCAAAAAGGTTACCTATAATTTGAATGTAGTTGTGAGTAGTTCATCCTTTGTTATCTAGATTTCATGGCCTTTGATGTGAGATGGCTGCCAAAATGGTTATAAATGGGATGATATATATCACATTATCAATATAAATGAGTTCAATGTGTTATTTTCTTTAAACTTATGGGAGAACAGGATGTTTTTATGGTATTCTAATGTTGAATTGAATTATACTCACCCCACAAGTAGGTTTAGTAAATGTTGAGTTACTCCAATTCGATCAATAATTATGATTCGGTAGTTGAGCAGGTTGTGTCTTTATCAGTCCCACAGCAATTTTGATTGGCTGCACTGCCATTTTGAATAAAGGTTCTACAATTTCCCTAACACGTACATTATTTTAGAACAAATAATGGGTAGCCTGGCATGATCGCCTATACTTATATCCTGACTTAGTGTATTTTTTAATGAATTTGAAAATATATGTATATGTACACGTAGATGCATATTTGCCCTAAATTGTTGCTGGTTCAAATTTGGGAGTTTGTACGAAAACAAGTCATAAGAAAGAATGCAGTTGCAGTAATATTAAAAGATATTGTCCTGTTCAAAACTAAAAAATGCATGTCTATTGGTTATTGGTGTGATATCCAGTAATAAAGACTGAAAATACTCTCCTTCAGATTATTTTATAAGGGCTTTAGTCCAGTTATAATAAATCTACACATTAAAAATATAGGGCTTCCATAGATACAGAATATTTTCCAACTTGACAATCGTTTCTTGTGTTCAACTGAGTGAGTTCATGTGAGGTTCATGGAAACTTATTTGGCAAGCTTAATTCTAAAGTGTCTAGCTTTATGGGCTTGAAATTCAGAACGCAATCCTGTTGCATTATGAGTTCAGAGTGAGTTAGAAGAAAAATACAAGCATCAGTTGATATGCAGATATAAATTCATACCAGACAAATCTATATTCTGCTATGCAATACTCTCTCATGTTTCAACTTATCAAGGGAAAATGATCACATTACCAATGACTATTTAATGCTGTTAAATTTTATAAAGTACAGCCCATTTGAAACTGGTTTGCTGACCCAGAAAAACTTCATTTTATGATACCAGACTGGCCATGAGAAAAAACACATACAAGACTTGGAAGTCAGTGACTAATCACAAATAGCCATCCACCATATTTTGTCAGATGTTTTTTGTAGATCTGTGGATTTGCACAATTTAATTTTCATTTCAACCCTTTAAATTGACTTTTATTTTTTGATGTCAGTAAAAGAACTGTAAACGGTTTGGTTTGATGTTATAGGCACAGGAGATATATATATATATATACATATACTTTACATATCAAATATTGTGCACCCTGCAAGTACATGTATGTGTGTCAGTCGCTTTAGGTGTGTGATGTACATGCAGTAACTATATTCTAGTGAAATTTATGGTCTGCACTCTGCAGTATTTAAAAAAAACATGCTATGGCCATGCCTACATATACAGGTACACTGATTCTAACACTATGATTGTCAGGTTATAATCTATGTTTGAGGAAAGATAATATGTATTTTTCATTTGTGTTGCATTTGTCAATATTAATGGGTCCCAGGAGCCCAGATGTTACTAGTGCAGAGCCCATTTAATTTTCATGAGACTGGTGGACTGCATGTCCATACTCCTAAATAAACATGACTCTTATCAGACCAAGACGGTATTGTGTAGGTTTTCAACAACCGTACTAGAATTATATTTAAAAAAGACTCAACCATTATTTTCCACTGCCATATATGTCACAATATATTCATTTGGCAGTATTCATCCCAAGTTTAGTGGTGATGCAAATAAATTTGCTATGATACTCAGGTAGAGCAAAGCGATCTGAACAAATCGAGGATAAGCCACTATGTGTAGAAAACATTAAAAAAAACATGTATATTGTGAAATATTTTAATAATGGCTGCTGGTTGTTACAAACTGGCCATAATTGAGATGACTATTCCTGTTGTTTACCAAACATCAGCGTACACATTATTAAATATTTTGAAATAAATATGTTCTTGAATGTTTCATATAGACACTGACTTTTGCACAAATTGCTCGGATCAGCCAAACAATGCAAAAATAACCAACTTTAGGTAAAATGATGGTACTCTTTCTTAACAGAATCGCTTTGACCTATAAACATCATAGCAATCCAGCAGTACCCATCAGCATGATATAAAATTAGCAGGACCACTTAATCTGGGGTGTATTGAAAATGAAAATATCTTTAAAATGGTAAGTTATGAGGGCTATTAGCTATAATGAAGAATTATGTTAGTGAAATTATATACCCTCATCTTCTTCAACCTGCAAGTGCTGCAACTATCATGGCCAATCAAAATTAATGTGGGACTGACCACAGGAGCTTGGAATTTGGTCAAAACCCCTCTTTTATTGGCGGAACCACCACCCGGGACCATAGGTCTCGGAAGGAACGAAACAAAGAATTGTTGCCACCCATTTTGAACTCAACTGTATTTCTACAAAAAATATATTTTCACTAAAAACTGTTGGTACCTCTTACACCTTAGATGCCAATCTACAACATTCCATATGTATATTTGTCCAGTTTTCGAAAACCTCATTTTATTTCGGTAATGTATTGTAAATTCACCAACGAACACAAATTTGCATATTCTCCATCACCTGTTTTAGAATCGAAGTAGCGGAACTGGTACCGAAATATGCGGAAACTTTAAAACTATGATCCGGAGACGGATAGCATAAAAGTACCGTTTATAATTTCGAACATAGTTGCTGATTACATGTTTATTACATGACCGTACCGATGCACTGATCATCATGAACTTTTTGATGGATGATGACATTGGCGTCTAGATGGGAACGAATCATTTTGGGCTCATTTGCATAAAAACATGGCCGCTGGCAGCCATCTTGGATTTCAAAATTGCATCCTTTAGCATGGGTTAGAGGAAGCAGTGTTTATCTGATCATTGAATTTGTCATGGAGGTTTACATTGACATGTAGATGGGAAAGAGTCATTTTGGTGTGAATCCTTCAAGAAACATGGCCACCATCGGCCATCTTCGATTGCAGTGATAATACTAGATAAATCTGAATCAATAACACAGCCTAGAGCCTGTGTCGATGCACCTATCATCACGAAATTTTTCATCGATCATGACATTGATATATAGACGACACCGAGTCATTTTGGACTTAATTGCATGAAAAACATGGCCGCCAACAGCCATCTTGGATTTCAAAATTGCATCATTTAGAACGGGCAAGATGTCGCAGTGTTGGTCCGATCATAATTAAATTTGTCACGGAGGTTGACATTGACATGTAGATGGGAACGAGTCATTATGGTGTGAATTCTCAAAGAAACATGGCCGCCGTCGGATTTCAGCGACAACACTGCATATATAATTAAATCAATAACACTGCCTAGAGCCTAGGCCTATGTCGATGCACCGATCATCGTGAAATTGTTCATGGGTCATGACATTGGTATCAAAATGAGAACGAATCATTGCTAGAGACTGTAACATTGGTGCGATCGTCGTGAAATTAGTCATAGAAACATGGCCGCCGTCGGATTTCAGCCACTCGTTTCGTCGACCATGAAAGTTACGCCGATGGGGTCATTGCCACAAGACTCCGGTCACATTCGTAGCCAGCTTATTTCACCGGCGATCACATTCGTAGTCAGATTTTGTAATTCGTGGTTTATATTGCCCGAAATGTGACGTCATCACGTTCGTGACTAAAATGTCGACGTCATGCTCCAAAACTGACTTCGTTTATCAACTTATATTGGAATATAATTCGAGCATTCCAACGACATTGATCCGAAACATCAGGTTATTAGATGAACTAATATCAAAACTAAATTCAAGTTGTTGTTCATCCATCAACTCAGAAAAATTAGATTAACTTGATCTTGTTCATTGAGGCTCGCCTGAATATGAAAAGCTGGCTACAAATGTGATCGCCATAGAAAAGCTGGCTACATTAGTGATCGATTAAAAAAACCTGGCTACGAATGTGATCGGATCGCGGAGCCTTGTGACAATCTTATTACATTTTGTTACTGTATTTGGCATATTAATGGCTAGTTTTTGTACCCTACATTGACAATTTTGAATTTCGCGAAACTAAACACTCGTTCTATATATGCATGGCCAATATCGTTACCTAACTCAGGAAAAATGTCTTCTCTCATCAACTAAGGCATATATTTGTTCGTCAGAACTAGTAAAAACAGCATTTTATGTGGAAATTATTCAGATATTCTGGCAAAGAATCTGCACCAAAACACACAAATGAATCGCTTCATGCATAGGCATATATACCAGGCCTCCCCGTGAGTCTATATATCTTCTTTTTCTTCTACTTCGTGATATTCGACCAGTAATCAGTGGGTTGATTACTATTATATGATGGATATTTTAGGCCTATACAACGGAGCGCGACACAAGCTCCTACGAGAGAGAGGGAGAGAGAGAGAGAGAGAGAGAGATAGAGAGAGAGAGAGAGAGAGAGAGGGAGCTAGAGAGTTTTGGTCCCCTTATGACCAATCATTGCAACCAGTAGCATTACAAAGTCAAGTAGTACATATGCCTACCGGTACATAACGAACATAAAACAAGAAGAAAAAAACAATACCACGTGTCGTGCCATAAATAGAAATAAATTATATGTAAAATATTTGTACTAATTACCATTCAGTCAAAATGAAGAATATTTCTTGGGTAATCGTCATTTTCATGAGATGATAACAGCAGATACAGGAAAATACAGAAATTTTCAGGAAAATGCACAAAACATCAGGATTAGATCTTCAAAAACGCGCATAGTACGACGCAAACATAAACTGATTTAAGTTTTCTGGCGCCTAAGTTCGAAAACCGGACGCACTTTCAAATATTTTTGAATTTCGCTGGCTTTAAATTAGGTTTCGATTTTATTTCGTTCCGACTTAGTTATTCCGGAAAAATGGATTTGTGCCGTTTGTCATTCCGATTCTAAAACAGGTGATGGAGAATATGCAAATTTGTGTTCGTTGGTGAATTTACAATACATTACCGAAATATGAGGTTTTCGAAAACTGGACAAATATACCTATGGAATGTTGTAGATTGGCATCTAAAGTGTAAGAGGTACCAACAGTTTTTAGTGAAAATATATTTTTTGTAGGAATACAGTTGAGTTCAAAATGGGTGGCAACAATTCTTTGTTTCGTTCCTTCCGTGACCTATGGTCCCGGGTGGTGGTTTCCGACAATAAAAGAGGGGTTTTGACCAAATTCCAACAAAGGCTCATTCTACTATTGATTGAATAGTGATGATTCCGTCATTTCCTAAATCTTTTTGTGAGATGAGTTGTCCTTTTGGAAGAATTGATTACTTCTGAAATATATACTGGTATATATGGTCATCTCTTATCTGATTACAACATGTTTATACTATGCACGGATGCAATACCCATCTTAAGATCGCAACTTGTGGTTGCTGCATGAAGCAAACAGCTGGTCATTCCATTTAGTAAAAGTGTTAGGGTATTCCATAGCTTGGTCACTTAAATCAGATCAGCTGTTAAATGTTGATAACAAATTTTGAAAACCTGTTTGTTCAATCTGTACATTTCTGTTGATTAGAGCACAATCGTTACCTGATTTTTGGTAAAGCACCTCAATTTCCAAGGAATGTTCAAAGTGGGGCCTAATAATTTTTCATCATTTGTTATTATTTTTTACAATTTTAATAATTTTTTCTTATATTCTTTAACCCTTTAACCAACAGAAGGGCCCTGTGCCAATGCATTCTCTTATATATGCGAGTCGACCATAGGTCGCCTCGCATATATAAGAGAATGCATTGGCTTAACACATTAAAAATTATAAAATTGTTAAAGAATGTAAGAAAAAATGGTAAAAAAATATTTTTTTTAGGCCAATGCATTCTCTTATATATGCGAGGCGACCTATGGTCGACTCGCATATATAAGAGAATGCATTGGCACAGGGCATAACTGTAACTATCACAATGTGGTCAAGGAGCCGATTCCAATGATATCCATATTTGTATGGTTCTATTGAGACAGACCGAAGATATTTTAGGCTGTTGAAGCTTTATTTGGCCGGTTTGTTGGGTAAAGGGTTAACAGACTTATTTTGTAGGTTTAGTGCCAGGGAATCTTACGTTTTTCATGGGCATCAAAATTATTACTATGAATACTTGGTGATAGTTTTGAGTTATAACATGCCCCTAAGGTTTTATCCAGTTTGTTTTTAAATTCGCTATAGCATGCTTAAGCATACCCTAAAAAAATTCAACCCAAAAAAACAAAATCTAAAAATTAGGGCCGATAAGATCGGCCCCTGGCACAGAAAGGGTTAAAGATGAAAAAAAATTCTATACGTTGCACTATTTTAATTATTGTTGACTTTGATAAATTTTTGCTAATTTTGAAGTCGGCCATTTTGGATTTTCAGGGTCAAGAGCTCCTTGAATTTCAATCCCGTCCTATAATGCTATAGAAAATATCAGAAATGATACCTGTATGTGGCATTAATGCATATAAGTCATTAAAATTATAATTGGGGGCTCAATTTTGAGAAAAAAGGGCTGAACCCCAAAATTGGGGTTCAGGCCCTTAAAAATGGAATTTGGGCCCCTTTTTATCAAAAATCGGTCGGCATCACTGAATTCCTCATCGAAAAGTACTCTAGAATCAGTATCAAACAGAAAGTGGTTGGATATTCCCTAAAGAGCCCAGTTGTGAGACCGACTATAGAGTTTACACCCAGACTATTGGGCAGGATTGTCCATCAGTTGTAATTGTATTTATTCTACATATAAACACAGAATGTTATATTAGATTACTCGTAAGTAGTGTAACTACAGAAGTAATCACATCTGTTTATGTTGATAAAAGACAAGTTGGCATTCTTCTGAATGAATGTAAACAATGGGAAAAATGGTATTTTTTACTTATTAAATTTCCATTTGATTTGATAATTAATGTAGAGTTTAGAACAAATATTATTGAACAAATATTATATCTTATAAGGAATAAACCAGTTACTGGATTAAAAGTGACATTTTATTAAAGGCATTAGTAAATTTAAAGGAGAGGGTCACTTGGATTGAACTCTGCTATAATAGAGTAATGAAGCGGATCTTTGAAGTAAACCAGCCTTTAGAACAACTACTTTCACAAGCTGTTTTAAATCGAAGGAAACTTGGACTAGTCACCAAAGGACACGATTTTTTTATTACTGGTAGGTGGATTATGGATAATTATTTTAAAAGATAGCACAGGAGAAGGGGAAAAATAAAAAATATTTGTTTTGAATTTTTATGTTTTTCATTTGATCAAACAATCAGCTAGGAAGATAAAAAAAAATCATAAATTTAATGTAATCCATATCAATTTTAGACCAAATGGTGAAATGGGTCTTTAACAGATGCGAAAGAAAGCCTTTGGGGAGTATGTTAAAATATTAGCCAAGTATGCTACTGCTGCAATATGAACCTATTTGCACGAGGATATATTGAAGTAGCATAAAAATTATTACCCAGAATAGATATACAAAAAGAGTAAGGTACGTCATGCGTGCAAAGCGCACACAGAGGGTGCAGGCCCTAACGCACAAAGGGGCCGCAAGGGCAGGGGCCACAGGTCCCTCCGACGCTGAATAAAGGCTCCCAAAAGGACCCTGTTTCAGCTAGTTATTACTACCGTAATATGTTGTTGTTGCTCAACAGTCCATTAGAGTTGAAGGGATTTT
Organism: Siphonodentalium dalli; assembly: GCA_032622095.1. Lineage (NCBI taxonomy): Eukaryota > Metazoa > Mollusca > Scaphopoda > Gadilida > Siphonodentaliidae > Siphonodentalium > Siphonodentalium dalli. Next base: position 153,509,928 of record CP136063.1, read on the forward strand.
TTGGGTAAACCAACTATTTCTGACTGTAATTGGGTAAACCAAAAAAATACTAATAATAGCCCTTAGAAGGAAGACTTGCGATCATTCAATTGAGGAAGGACTGCCCAAATTAAGGTAAATCAACCCCTGTCTTTGTTTGTGGCTGATTATGGGCCATCAATCAAGATACACCTAAACATGCTATAACATTAAAATGCCCCATAAATTTGCTTAACTGTGACATATACTGGTAGGACACTGTATGTAGTTAATTATGTAATGGATTACGACATTCAACATGAAGACAATACACTCCATTGATATCAACTTAAATGATCTTGTGAGATAAAGAGGACAGATTCATATGACCTGTGTAAAACAATTGAGAAGAAAAATGAAAATTAGAGATAATATCTCATTGTCCTCCTTGCCCAGACATCATATCAATTAATCTAGCTTCGAAATATTACAAGGAGTATCACATTATTTGGGTTTGAACACTAAATGGACTGGGGCTGTGCCAATGGTACAAGGGATAACCACAGGACTCGAAACGTTCTGAAAATTCTGCTTGTCACAGGAGATAGGTAGAATTATTTCCTACTTGTCACCTCAGAAATTTGCATGCACCTACCCTTATATGTGCTATCATAACATGTCTCCAACGTGTGGACAGATTGATGATTTTATTCTATATGAAGAATTTTCTAATCTTTAATGATACAACCTTTATAAATTTATTGCGAATATTGAGATATTAAAAATTCAGTTATCTACCAACATTGGATTGACCTGATTAATTCCTCCTCATTCAGAACTTTAAAAATCCTAACTAAAAGGCAACAATCCTTTTTTTTAGATATGGAAAATCTAAACAAACTCGTCTATAAATATTAGACTAAGACTGAGAGATGATATAAGTATACATTACTCTATATTTCAAACAAAAGCCTGCAGATTAAGCTCACCCATCATAGAAAACATGTGGACAGGTGTACATTTCGAGCCCTGGATAGTGAACAGTGGATAACCACCACCCACCCCAAACCAAAAATTTATTGCTGCGACCTTTGCAATAATGTCACTGGCAGGTATAGCTCTATAAATAACATAAATGGATTGTTGAATGTCGCAAGGACTTGACAACATAAGACCATCAGAAAATAAACAGTATTAAACCTGATAATGTTTATATACCAGTAAGTGGAGCATGCCGCTGTATGAACCCAATGTTTTTAACTGAGGTAAAATGTCTAGACTATCATAGCATACAGTAATGTTCTAAATAATCGACTCCTTAACCACAGCAGAATTATGGGTAATTCTTCAGGATTAGTCGGAAATATGGCTTGTTGCCATTCATCGGAAAGCTCTCATTTATGACTAAATCCTGAAAAATTACCCATAATTCTGCTGTGGTTAAGGAGGCGATTATTAAGGGCATTACTGTAGATAAATGATAGATCATGCCCTGAATCTTTACTTTGCATGGCTATACCAATAGAGATCATATTCCACCAGTGCAAAACCTGGGAACTTTTTGTTGATGTGACAAGGATGTTTATAACATTGAAAAAAATAGTGCAGGTAATATATTTCTAAGTTAATACATGTACCTGTTCCTTAATAATGTAGTTCACTGTAGGTGAAGGTCCCAACTCAAAGTTGCACAATTTAAGTGACTTTGTGAGCGATTTAGTTTTGCATCACTTACATTAATGGAATTTCTCCCGGGTAATTAATTCAATGTTTATTGCAACCTCGGCTCAAAAAAGTCACTAAAAAGCATGCAATCTCAAGCTGGGACCAACCCCTCCTGAGAAGTAGTTTATTGAGGAACAAATATTAACAATGAAATATATTCTCAATTTCTCTGCCTTGTTTGTTCAATGTTATAAAGTTCCTAGGATTTGCACTGGTGGAATATGATCTCTACCAAACAACAGCGCTAGATAACATCCAACACCTCGTCCCAAATTCCAAAATCCTAGTGCTTATACAGTAATGCCCTAAATAATCGACTCCTTAACCACAACAGAATTATGGGTAACTTTTCAGGATTTAGTCGGAAATATGGCTTGTTGCCATTCATCGGAAAGCTTTCAGTTATAAAAGTATACATTGTATACATTGGAAGGGTCTATATTATTCATCTGAAGGCATGTTCAGGAAATAAAGGCAGACAGCAGATGATAGAAAGTGCAGAAGTCAGGATTCATTGGTGGGAAATTTTCAGATAATAAGTTCAACAATGTTTGTTGAACTTATTGTCTCAACAATTCATAATGGATAACTACTCGTCAATGAGTATTTGGTAGAGAAAGGATTAATAAGTTCAACAAACAGCCTATGGCCATTTGATGAACTTATTTCTGAACATTTCCAACCAATCAATAGGAATTATCTGCTCTTGTATTATCTGTTCACATGTCAGTCGTCTGCTTATAATTCTTGAATAACTGCTCCATATGAATAATAGACCATGCCAATATAAACTGCTATATAAACTGATGAGATATTCCATTTTTTAAAGAAAGGGTTAACCCTTTCAGTGCCAAGTCCGATTTTTGTATCAACCCATATTTTCTTGATCATTTTTCAAATTTATTGATTATAATAATGTGATACATTAATGGAAAGAGCTCTTAGAGCTCTTTCCATCAATGTATCACATTATTATAATCATTAAATTTGAAAAATGATCAAGGAAATATGAGTTGATACAAAAATCGGACTTGGCACTGAAAGGGTTAATATTGCAACTTGAGTTTCATTAACCTAAACCATTAGGAGCTAAAAACTTGGCATTAGAATACTACTGGGTGTATTAATATTACTGATAAATTTCAACATCTGCTATCAAATTACTTCATGACAGACAGCTCTTTGTTGTAGTGCATTAGCAAGAATTTTGAATTTTACAAGCCCGATTAACCTTTTTATGACTGGAGCTTCCTGAAATTTTGCGAAAACCTTGTGCTAATGCATTCTCTTATATATGTGAGTCGCCCATAGGGTGCCTTGTATAAATAAGAGAATGCATTGGCCTAACATTATTTGCCTTCACCTTGTAAGCCAGTGCATTATCTTATGGATGCGAGGCTCCCTATCGGAGACTTGCATATATAAGAGAATGCACAGGGTGTTTAATGCTGCACCAGTGCAGCTCCCGTCATGAAAGGGTTAATATGAGCTGGATTAATATAGTCCATGAGCTGGTAGGACCCCTCGTGCACCTCCCCCCCACTACTTAACTTCTTTGGTATTTTCATGTACCCTAATATGTACTGGTCCAGAAAAACGATGTTAACAGCAAATATTTTGTGACCTATTGTACCTACTGGGTCAAAGTTTAGCCTTATTCGGTTACCATTTTTTCCCGATTATGATGGGGTGGGGGAAACTGATATCCCATATAAGTGATGTCATTGTGATTCGATTTTAACAGGTGATGTGTCATTTTGTAGGTATTTGAATACTCTATCCACTGGTTGCAAAATAAAAAAATAATGATATTTTCATTGATGACATCACCAGAGGCCAAAAGGTCACGCAATGGTGATGAAAACACAAATATATTAGTCTGGGATCTGATAGGGTACCCCTGCACCCTTGACCACAGGAAATAACTTCACCACACTCATTTTCTTCCTTATTATGTCCCTCAACTTTTAAGCAATGTTAACATGAAAAAAAAAGTGGCCGTGTCCATTCACTTTCACTGCACATAATTAAACATCATGAGAGAGCAACAGGTAAGCTCTAACATTTATCCAGCCTAATCGTCAAAACGCTTAATCTGTACACCGGTTATGTAATATTTTGTTGATTAGGCAGTCTGTAAGATAAAATACCTAAATGCATTGTTCCTTAATTGGAAGTACAGGCGAGCAATTCTTATGTGTCATAAACTGCATCCAGTCTAATAACCACCTGGCTTCACATCATAAAATGTTTGAAAACAATAGATATTCAAGAGTTATCACCTTACTATAATAAGCAATATTTAGTTAGTGACCGTCATGGTGTCAGCGACATAGAGTTATTACAATTGGTTTAGCGGATTTATGTGATTATAATTATATAGAATGTTAGTTTAATGTTTGCGAATTTCGTTTCAGGTAACAACTCCCAAAGCGCATCTTAACAAATGTTGCAGGAGAGTAAAAACATAAAGGAAATACAAGTAACAACCATAGCCAAAGCAGAACAGTCCATCGCCTCTGCGATGAAAAATTTCAGACTTTGATTTTCACCGGGCTTTTTGCATATGGTTGGATGTGAAATCCCGCCGTATTTTGTATTAATGGCATTATGCTTTACATGAATTGATCTGTCTGTGCGATAAAATGCATACCTATGTTCGTATAATATTGTTTATAAAGTATTTTTGTGTTGTTTTAGTTATGTTTTTATTCTGAGTAACAAATAAAGTTTAAAACAAATATTTTATTCATTAATTGTGAAGCGCCGAGAAAATGAGGATTTAATTTGGCCAAAGTTTTTTTCATTTGGCCACAAAATTTTTCATTTCAGCGCGAACACTGGATGGCTTCCAACATGGCCACCGTTTTTAAGACGAGGCACTATAAGTCAGTTTGATGCAAATTATTAAGAGAAAATCTTGACAAATGTTTACAAATATATATATATATATTATTGTGAAGCTAAGACATAATGCTACCTTTTTAGGAATCACTGAACTAAATGGTTTCCCATAGGCGACAGTGTTAACGTTTCGGCCAAATTCACTGAATTGAAGCCAGCAGGCCATACCAGTGATGTTTACCCAGCTAGATTGACACCAGTTGATCACGAAAATACAAAAAAAATCATAGGTCATGTGTTTACTTTTTAAAATAAATCCCCAAGTGTACGACAGGGCTATCCCACAGCCAAATTTGATCTGGAAAAACCCAGAACTACAGCAGCTAGTTAAATAAATTTCTAGCTCACAAAAATCCATTCCCCCATTAATTCACCAGTTTAAATTATTTAGATATGATGTACAAATAAAATAAACGCGATGTCATCCTTTAATAAAGTGTCGCATGTATCAGGTGAAGGTCATTCTTCAGTTACCTTCACCTTTAGCATTCCACGGTGTACTCGTTCCCCGACTCTGGAACACATTTAGCTCCCTGATTCCTTTAGGGCAAAATTGGAACTCTGCATCCAAGATGGCCACCAAAATGGCCACTGGAAGTGGAAAATATAACTATTTTTCACTAATATCTTCTAAATTAGTTTCTGCTGTTTGGAAGTAGTTGAGAATTGCGACTTTATTTTGCATTTTTCATGCTAACTGATCATTATGCCATTCTGTGGGTACCAGCCCCTTCCGATCCTTCAAAAATTTGATTTTACAGAACGCGGTATAAATTTCACCAAAAATCACCATTTGGATTCTAGTTTTCAACAAGAAATGTGCAGAACTGTGCAATGTAAGTCAGGCATACCAGGCATTCCAACTCAATGGATCAAAAATTGTCACTTTAGGTTAAAATTGCCACTAAAATGACAGTCCAATAATGGAAAATGGTAGATAAATTGCCCCAGCATGCCCTGCTATTGATTACAAGTTGTGGTTGATGAATAAACTCGACTAATATGCCTTCTATACATTTAATACTAGCATTGATGATGCACCTTATTTAATTGCTATTGTAACCACTGATCAGAAGCAAAGTAAATATCTGGTTCCGACGTTCGGGTTACAGGTTAGAAAATGAAAGTGTCAATGACACTGTAGCTCAACTTGGAAAGGGAATAATTTAATGTGTTACTGTCGATGGAGTGATTAGGAATGTGGAAAGTTGAATGTCTAATACTAGTTTATCAACATGAAGAGATATATATACATGTATATAAAAGTAAAATCTAAGATGGTTGCTGGCGGCTATGTTTTCCAACAATTCAAAAACATCTGATAGCTTTAGTCATGCAAAGAGTAGAATCCAAGATGGCCACTGGCAGCCATGTTTTAATGCTGAATAACCCCAAAATGACTCGTTCCCATCTACATGTCAATGTCAAAAGTCAAGACAAATTTCATAATGATCCGACCAAAGGTACGACCTGTAGCCCGTGCTAAAGGATTTAGTCATGCAAAGAGTAAAATCCAAGATGGCTGCTGGTGGCCATGTTTTTTGGCCGAATGACCCCACAATTACTTGTTCCCATCTACATGTCAATATTAACATCCATGACAAATTTCATGATGATCAGATGAACAGTACGACCTGTAGCCCGTGCTAAAGGATTGAATTTTGAAATCCAAGATGGCCGCTGGCGGCCATGTTTTTTTTCCGAATGACCCCAAAATGACTCGTTCCCATTTAGATGTCATTGTTAACGTCCACGACAAATTTCATGATGATCTGACCAAAGGTACGACCTGTAGCCCGTGCTAAAGGATTTAGTCATGCAAAGAGTAAAATCTAAGATGGCTGCCAGCGGCCATGTTTTTTGGCCGAATGACCCCAAAATTAATCGTTCCCATCTACATGTCAATATTAACATCCATGACAAATTTCATGATGATCAGACGAACAGTACGACCTGTAGCCCGTGCTAATGAATTGAATTTTGAAATCAAAGATGGCCGCTGGTGGCCATGTTTTTCGTCCGAATGACCCCAAAATGACTCGTTCCCATCTACATTCCAATTTCAACAGCCATGAAAAATTTCATGATGATCAGACTCAAGGTACGACCTGTAGTCCGTGCTAAAGGATTTAGTCATACAAAGAGTAAAATATAGATGGCTGCTGGTGGCCATGTTTTTTGTCCTAATGACCCCAAAATGACTCGTTCCCATCTACATTCCAATTCCAACAGCCATGACAAATTTTATGATGATCAGACTAAAGGTACGACCTGTAGCCCGTGCTAAAGGATTTAGTCATACAAAGAGTAAAATCCAAGATTGCTGCTGGCGGCCATGTTTTTTGGCCGAATGGCCCCAAAATGACTCGTTCCCATTTACATGTCATTGTTAACATCCATGACAAATTTCATGATGATCTGACCAAAGGTACGACCTGTAGCCCATGCTAAAGGATTTAGTCATGCGAAGAGTAAAATCTAAGATGGCTGCCAGCGGCCATGTTTTTTGGCCGAATGACCCCAAAATTAATCGTTCCCATCTACATGTCAATATTAACATCCATGACAAATTTCATGATGATCAGATAAACAGTACGACCTGTAGCCCGTGCTAATGAATTGAAATTTTGAAATCAAAGATGGCCACTGGCGGCCATGTTTTTCGGCCGAATGACCCCAAAATGACTCGTTCCCATCTACATGTCAATGTCAACATCCATGACAAATTTCATAATAATCAGACCAAAGGTACGAACTGTAGCCCGTGCTAAAGGAAATTGTTGACAAATCACGCACACACACACGCACGACGGATACCAAGCCATGGCAATAGCTCAAACTTTACAAAGTAAAGTTGAGCTAAAAATCAATGTGGTAGGAACATGCACAGGCACATGTAGGCTTAAAATACATGTATTATTTTTTAATATATTTATTTATTTGACACATTCTCATTGCTCTTTGTGTCTGAACTATAATAACTGTTTGAGATAAGATACATTTTTGTCAAACACAGTGCTATTTATATAAAACTTCAGAAAAATTTCTTGGTAACTCAGGTGGAAAACTATGAAAAAGAACATAAGGGTAGGGGGTTTAACATTGGGTAGGGAAATCTGAACCACAAATGTATTTTTCTTTGGCCTAAACAGTTTTGACCTCATTACACAACAATGAAAGAAAATTGTTTATTCCCCTGCATTTGATATACAAATTGTGATAAATGATATGATTGCATGCCCCCTCACACTTCACAACCATGGACAGTAGCAATTGTGCATAATGAAAATAAATTGATTGTAGGCAATATACTAGAACTTAATGAGGGTTAAGGGGATGCTCACATGACAATTTAATTCACCCACGTACAGTAGAAATCTCAGTTCCTCATACGGCCAGACCTAGTAATATTACCACCTCCTATACTCTCTGTGCACATTGGAGGTGACATCTCCTCAAAATAGAAAATTGGTGAATAATGAACTGGGGTTATCAAAAGCTTTATTACACGCTTGTTTGTAGAATTACATCGTTCTGGCCGTTCCATATTTACAAATCCGTATGAAACATCAATTACATACGGATCCTGTTGATGTCACACAACTTAAATGACGTTGATCTTAACCATGAAACTGGAAAAATATAAAATAAAAGAATCATCACACATGACAAAACAACCCTTGTATGTGCCTGAATTAAACCTGTAATTTTATTTTTTTAATTCATGGATTGTAGGACGGTTGGCCTGTAATAAACACAGAACGACACGTGAGTTGATGGGTTTGTCGATACAGCACTTGTGCCATGTGGAAGGATAGAACTTGAGGTGGCATCTCCCCAAAATTGGCGAATAATGAACTGGGGGTTCAACTGTGTGATCAAATGCTATATTCAATAGCAGAACTTATTTAATGTCAAACCACATTCCGAATATCAGTCGGTGAGTACAGATACCGGTAATTATGTCTACAAAAATATAATTTTTAAATCCTAACACGTGCAAATGTTAAAGAAAACTCAAATAATCCTTTATAGGAGTGGAAAACCTGGGGATTTTCCCAATTTTACTTGGGCAATTGTGTGTCCAGTGAGCATAAACTGTGATTTACTTCGGCTTATTGACCTGGCACCAAGTGACACATGAACCTCATTTATTTCCGTCAGAATGTTGGCAGTTTTATTAATATTTGTGCAATAGGTTACAATTATTGTTCTGGACACACGTGACAAAATGTTTAGGACATATGTGAGCCTATAATTATATTTTAATGGAATGCTTCGACAGCAAGTGAGAATCACATGAGCATTTTGAGAATTTAGCATATATGTTAATTGTAGAGAATTATACAATGGGCCAATTCAACTCAAGAGTCACAATAGTGACCATGATGGAGCAAAATATTTATTTAACTGGCCAATTTAATAACTTGAATTATGAAGGTCGGGAATGAAAATCTGTAGATGAAGGCCAAAAAAATAGTTTTGCAGCCGCATGTCTAAATTTCCATAGGTAGGACTGGGTGGGATGCCATAAAATTGGAGAAAGATTAATAACACAGAACATTACTTGATATCTGAATATTTGACAATATTAAAGGGATCCAAGGCACTAGTAGTGGGTAAATGTGCAAAAATATCAAAAGTAAAATAATCACCGCTAAGAAGAACATAGAGAAATACTAGTAGATTAGCTTTGTTTCATATGTTGAAACCATTATTACAATGATTTGTCAACAAACATCGCTAATCGCACAGTAATTTAAAATATTTTAGTCCAAATATGATTTTCTTTATGTTTTTCAATCCTCATTACACCACCAAATTTCATTGAGGATCCGAGCACTACTGTTGAAGTTAAGACCTGAACAGACATCGGACAGACCAAAAAGCCAACATTTACAGATAAACGAAGGCCAGTAACTCAAGAACAGAAATCTGAACAAAACGATTAAACACTTCATTGAATGACCTCATAGTAGTGAACAACCGTACCAAATTACATCGAGATCCGAGCACCACTGTTCGAATTATGATGTGAATAGTGTTGGAAGGTTATAGAATTAACATTTCGGTTTCGGTTTTTTTACCCAAAAAAACCTCGGTTTCGGTTTTAGTATGCAATCACTTAACATATAGCAATTAGTCCAAAACAACTGGACAAAACAGGCACTATCAGTTACAGAGGGTCATGATAAGTTGGGGAACAGCTTAATGAGAATGTGAGATAAAAGTCATATTGAACCATCATTGGCATCAAGTTTGAGCACACACAAATAGTTGTGCCCGACTGACCATATTTCTTGAAGCTGACACTAAACTTTTTTTCCGACTATACCAGACTATACACAAATATTTCCCCCATACCAAAATCAAAACATAAAAGTGAAACACAAATACAGCAACGTTTCATGCATACAAGATGAAGTCCTGTGCGACTTATATTGATACCTATATCATTTACAATCAATACTGCATTGAATTGTTTAATATTTGAATTAATATAAGCATCAAACTTTCTGCCAAATAATCCCATTCTCTAAAATAATTGTCTTTATGTATATTATACAACTCTGTTAATTAATGTGCATGATTTAGAGAAATAAATATGTTTACACCAATTGTTTAAAGACAAGGCCGTGGTAATCAATCAGTTACGGTGTAGCATGTGCCCAGTTCCTGGACAATGATAACGTAATTACGTGTTTGATGTTCCCGCTCAGTTTGTGGGTGAGAGATACCGATACGCGCAAAAATAACTGCCGCGATCAACAAGATGCAAAGTGCACGTACGTGTACACGGCAATTGGCCGGCTCAAATTCGTAATATTTCGTTGAACGTTATACATAAAAGTTCAATTTTATTAACCGATTAGCCGGGAGAATGAAGTTTCAGAAATTGCAGTTCTAACTACTGACTTTGTTTCCGCACGGAACAAGATGTTTCGTCTTGCACACGTCATCAATTCAAATAAACTGCACACTTATTCTAAGACAGTTGACAATAAAGGTGACAAAAGTCAACGACCTACTGCCAATAGTTCGTGTTGACTGTGTGGCCACTCATCAATCGATCGTAGGTTCCAGAACAAAAAGTTTCCGGACCATTTCCCATGTGGTATAACATTTCTTTTCGTTCGCATTCTCATTTTTGCAACAACATGCTTCCTCATTTCAGTTTCGTTCGGCAACGCAAACACAATCACTTTAAAATTCTAGACTAATTTCTTCTTGTCTTTGGCCTTCAGATGCAAAATTTGGATCATGGCACAGACTTTACCGATCACTGTAAACGCGGAATTTTGCTCGGTTCGTTTCTCGGTGTTGTCTCAAAACCGAAATCGCAGTTTTAAAACCGATACCATTACAACTCTAAATATGAACAGAATTGGACAGACGGATGCACGCCCCGACAGACGGACAGGTGCAAAACACTTTAACCCCCTTTTTTTTTAAAAGGCAGTATAATAAGAAAAAACAAGGGTTGTGCATATGGTTCTGGTCGAGTTTTTTTGTCCATAAGAGTGAATCTGTTTGCCCGGGAATCACTAAAAAGAACTAAAGAATCATAAATCAGAACTAAGGGCCATAACTCAGGAGAAAACAAATCAGACCACCTGGTTTTTGAACTCAATCAAGATATTGTTGTGAAAGATCCATATACACAATATGATTTGAATCGGTTGAAATTTATTCAAGTTTTCGCACTAACAGTCATAAAATTGCTAAATGTAGACAAACTAGTTTGCCATAACTCAGGTAAAATAAAAAAAACAAACCTGGTTTTCGAACTTGATCATGATATTACGAAAGGTTCACATATCAAATATGAATGTAATCTGTCGACATTTGTTCAAGTGTTTGCACTGACACTCATAAAATTGCTAAAAATAGACAAACTAAGGGATGTAACTGAGTTAAAAAGGAATGTACAAATCTGATTCAAACTCGTTTGCAATATTGTTGTACGGACATAAAATTGTTATAAATAGAAACATGGGGCAAACTCTGGTTAGAAAGTCAGGGCGAGCCTGATTTTCTGTGTGCAGCTGCCGTGACAATAAACTCACATACCAAAAATTGTCTGAATCCATCAATAAACGGCTGAGTTATATATGTTTGGGACAGTCACTCATTAAACCATAAGACAAGTTCTGATAAATAAAAACTTGACTAACAAGAGGTGTGCACTCGAGTGCTAGCATACCCCCACCGTGGCAAATTCAACCCGCATTATCCGTAAACCCAACAAAAAAGATTTTTAACTTTAAAGAAAAATTTGGACTAATAATATCGATATGGTGTCACAAGAAGCTTGTACAGAAAACATTATTCAAATTGGTTCATATTTGTTAAAGTTATTAAGTCGGACAGAATTTTCTAAGTCAAAATAAGTCGAAAATGACGTGTAATATTACGAAAAACAGTCTGAGCCAATCCCTAGCCGCATCACGTAGAGAGGGTATACCAAAAATTATTGAAATCGGTTCATATTTGTTAAAAGTTATTAAGTCGGACAGAATTTTCTAAGTCAAAATAAGTCGCAAATGAGGTGTAACTTTAAAAAAAAAGTCGCACCGAACCACAATTAGCATCATGCGGAGAGGCAGTCCTAAGGAGATTGCATACAAAAATTATTGAAATCGGTTCATAGTTGTTCGAGCGGAGGGAGAAAGCGTGACGGACGCAGTCAATCCAGTATACCCCCCATTTTCTTCAAAAATAATCAAAGCATGAGTGACTTCTGGTATATTGTTATCCAAACATACAAGGATGAGCTAGTACTATTAACTATTAATAAATGTAAGGGTTTTTGTGTGATCTGTTAATTTTTTCAGGTGATTGCTGACAAGAGGATTATTTGGCTAAAAGTTTGACAAATTATATTTTATTTGGCCATTTTCAAAAAAAATTTGGCCACCAATACCATGAACCCTGTTTACATATCATGCTGTGGCCTGTTTTTTTAAAAAGAAAAAACCCATCAATGGTATGAGTACAGAATATAGTATGGAAAAATAATGCTGTTGTTGTAACTGGTATCTACAAGGAAAAAGTGTATTTTCTCCAGTAGGCCTATTAAATTAGTGTTTTCAAAAGTAAGAGCTGAGGAGCTTAAACTCCATTAATTTATTGGTACATCGTGTAAGTTGCTGGTCCTGAACACATTCAAGTCAGAAAGTATCAAAGATTAATAATTTAATATTCATACTCACCAATGTAATCATCTAGGAAATTGTTGGTGTGTAAAAAACAAAGAAAAAGTATGGGTAAATGGAAATAATGAAAGGATATTCGTTTGTCCATTGTGTTGAATGGTCTCCTGTGAGATGGCATGACCCGTTGGCGATGAAGTCTGTCCACTAGGGCTTGTCTTCCCTGACTTTGCTTAATGTCCTCAAGATTGTGGAGAGCATTCTGTAAAGAGAGACAATAATAGTTATTAGCCCTTTCTTAACTAAATATACATTGACGAATCATTTCCTTGGGAAATGTTAAGATTAAAAGTTCCTACAAAACAGGTATTGAACTTTATTATCTGAACATTCCTACTAATGAAGAAGAATACTTCTTCACTTGTATTATCTAATAATCTGTCTGAGGTCTGCTTGATTTTCTTGCACATTTCTCCAAATGAAGAATAGACCATTTTTATAACTTGATGGGAGTATCCATTCGGTAAAGAGAAGGTTAAAGATATATTCAAGGTTATAGGCACTTTATATACCATTTCCGAGTCGAGAACAAAGTCAAAACTCAATAAATCATTGGATATTTAAAAAAATCCATTTATCTATTGTAATAAAATACAGTAATGGCCTAAATAATATAATGAAACAGTTTTCCCCTTTTGGCTACTGTCAGATTCATGAATGTCCATGTTATCATTATGAGAAATAATGCACAAACTGTCTACCGGGCGGCCAGTTCCAGCTTATGTCAGTCCGTACAAGCTGCCCTCGTGAGTAGCATGTGGGAGCACCCGATGTCAGAATTATAATTACTTTGATGTTAGTTTAAACAATATTTTATTTGAACTAAACAGAACAAAATTACAAACAATACAGACATGACATGTAATTATAAAATGTTCAAGAGAGGACCTTGAAGTTACTTTGTAGCACTCTTTGAGAACTATATGCTCTGCTCATACATATTACCTTGTATGGTGGATGAGTGACCAACTTAACCCTTATACATGGAAGATGCTGATTGCCATAGCCAATTATGAGGGCTGAAATATGTATGGTTAATTCGCGGTGGGAGACTTGGTGTGCATGTACACAGTACTGGTTTAATGTATAAATAGTGTTCTCAAAATGGACTTGTCAGTCTTGTGTTTCAAATTGTTTCGTAAGTAATAGGAAGACACAAAACAATACGTGGAACAGACGACTTCGGCAAAAAAATAATTGCGGTTGGCAAAAAAGTATTTTCACGGTCGGGGAAAAAATTACAGTTCGGGGTTTTGACATGGGTTGGTCGGGTTAGCAGAAACACGGATAATTTTTTATTAGGCCTTATTACTTATGATCATAACATATTCTCAGCTAAGTGGGCCCAATGGACAGGATGTTTCACCGAAAAATCAAAGTTAACCGTAAGAGCCATTTGGGTCAGTTTCTTGAAGTAGGGTATCCATATAATCAAAATCTGTATTGGCAGACATGCTAACAAATTATCCCCTGAGATACAACAGATGGAAAATATGTGCCTCCAATTTATCATGCGACAGAACACGTTACCAATGCCGACTATGCAAACGCCATTATGTATAACACAACGAGATTGCATTCGGATTTACGAAGTATTATAATGATCTGAAACTCGTCCAAGATCACAAAACTGGTGCTCTAATTTGTTATCTTCTCAGTCTTTGGAAATTGCTCATTCGTCACCATGGGAACCACAGTGGATAAGTATGGGGCATAATAGGTTGCCAAGGTTAATTAAGCAAACATGTATTGTGGCGGACATGCATATACGAAATGATATATGATTGTATGTTATAAACTAATGAATTTTGAAGGATATTATCTGCGACGGCTGTCAATTCAAATCTAGATTTTACTAATAGCATGCGTCACGTTGAGGTGGTAACGTATTCTGTCGATTCATACCTTAAGTGCTCACATGCAACACATTAAACATAAAATACCCATTGGGCATCAAGGAAATCAATTTTATTCCATATCATGTCAAATGTACAAGTTTAATATTGGTAAATATACATCCAATTAACAATTAAGCATACAGTGACTGTGTAGTCGGTAGGTGCTACTTACCCCGCTGGACAAAACAAGTGTCAATTGCCACCGCGGTGTATTTGCCGTTCGGCCGCGGTGTCAGAGTTTCTAACTGCAGTTGAGCAACGCAGCCGAATGGCAAGTACACTGCGGGCCGAACGGCAAGTACAGTGAGGCGGAATGGCAAGTACACCACGACCGAACGGCAACTACACCGCGGGCCGAACGGCATGTACACCATGGTTAGATTTTTGGTTTGTATTGTCTTTTTTCAGTTTAATGAACGTACACCAAGGCAACTACACCATGGCCGAACGGCAAGTACACCGCGGCCGCTGGAGCCGCAGTGTAGTTTCATTTCAGCCTCAGTGGCATGCTAACCGCACCGCGGTTAAGTGGACACTTGTTTTGTCCAGCAGGGTATATGCTCAAAATTGATTTATATAGGCTAAATCTGACGTCTGCATGGTAATAACTTAGGCGTGGGGGGGGGGGGGGGGGGGGGGGGGGGGGGGGGGGGGGGGGGGGTCTCGACATGATTTATATGAACGTTGTGAAGTCAGTTGCATGATTGTACATTGACATACACACACACACACATCAGCCGTGCTCTTTAATACGCAACCAAGTGATCACAATCGACTAGTCCACGCAACGTGTATATATACACCTTCTCAAGAAACAACCAACACGCATTTCCCAGTAAACAACTCTCGGTGTGTCAGACATGAAGGCTAGTGAAGCTGTCGAACATTCCAAAAATATATGGATCACATTTGAGATACTGTTTTGAACTTATGATATATATATTTTGAAAACAAAATACGAATGTGTCATGCTGGACCACATATATTGTCAATATATAAAGCATATATATAGAGTATATATATATATATTATGGTCAATCGTGACGGCATGATACATATCAAAAGTTCAAAACAGTATCTCACATGTCACTTGTCCTGTATGTCATACTTTTTTCTGACCTGATACTGATGATCAAATTATTGAGATAATTCTGAGATGGTTCTGTAACAGTTTTGGCTTTTGTTTACATAACAAAGCGCATGGCTTTTGTTTACATAACAAAGCATACAAACTTGACACTAACATACTATTTACGCGATATATATGATTGGTATAAGAACAAAGCCTGTCTATATTTTAATATTCTTTCTTCACAATGACACTTGTTGATTATTTAAATCTGTTTCTCAGCTTTACGTGGATATTCTCTTTCAAAATACTATACATGTAGATCGCGTACCAACAAGGGGTGTGTCTGCTAACTACGCTGCTTCAATCTCTCGTGCACTTTTTATTAACCCTTTGCAAATGCATTATGGAAAAATACCACAAGCTACCCCATATTGAACACATATAGGCCTATAGACCAACAGATAGTTCGACCATTATCCACGAAGCTTGTCCGATCCATGCTCAAAATTGCCATATTACATACCGGTAATATTATATATATCTTTATTTCCTCCATCTAGGAGAGTATGTTTTACAACAACAACAAAAAAAACATAATTTTTTTTTATAATAATAATGCAGAGAAGACAATAGATAATAATTCCCGCCACCATGAAGCACAAGCACTCATCGAAACAAACTCGCATAAGCACATAATCTCATCAGCTTGCATCCGAATCCATGTTTACACATATACATAAAAATGATATACATACATGCACATACACCCTCGCCAATAAACACCCCTACATACACACACGTATAGAGTAGGTCGTACAACACAAATATAAACTACATTTATGCGGGTGCACAATCATACTTATATACACATGTGTACAACTAGTACATACATACATGTGCGTACACATAACTACACATAGATCAGGGCGACCACGCATACCGGTCGGTTATAAGGCAATCCTTAATACCGTGATATGCGTTGCCGCCCCAAGCTGCTAATGTGTACAGATTATGGATACATACATATATACACACACACACACATGTACACACACACATATATAATACATACACACACATGCATACGTACACACACATATATTTATATTTGTAATGGAAAATGCCTATACCGTACGGTCACCGACCCGTAGTTGATAACTACTAAACATTAACAAATGATACCAGGACATGCCGGGATGCGGAATTCACTGGGAATTGAATGGAAGATAATCGACTTATTTTAGTTAAGAACGTGAGTGTATCATTATCTATTGTTCTGATTAAGATATATGTGTCTGTTTGACGTCACGAAAGCAACAGAGGAATTAACAATGCAAATACAATTTATCTTGCAGTTTACGTCATTGGTTACGAGCGGACAATAACACCCATGTATACCACAAACAGCGCGTTGCCCTTAAAAAGAAACGAGCCATAGTGGAATCCGCATCACGGCAATCTTCCGGCACGTACCCTAGAAATATGCGTATAATGTCTTCGAGTTGTATATTGTCAATATGAGTGAACATTGAACACGAAAATTTATCCAAAAAATCATACCAAATGGTATTTCTGATATGAATCAGAGCATAACACTCAAACAGAATACGCACAAGCTTATCGACGAAACCCCGTCCGCAGGCACCGCACGTGGAAGGTGTTGAGATAGCTTCAGAACAAATGAGCTGAGCCGCTGTATGGAAATTATTCTTTTCTGAGGGGAACTTCTTACACATTACCCACAGGTATGACATATCAAGATTGGTATGCACCAATTTAAATTTCTGAAAAGAATTATCGTTCTCAATCCTGTATAACCACTCACGCTCCCAGTGCAGTGCCGTCAAGTTGACAAGGGTTTTCCATGTGCACTTATCAGGAAATAATGAAGATGATATGTAATCGTGTACATAAGTAATTAAGTCGTGTTCTTGTAAGGCCTTGAAAAGATCTTTGAAGTAAAGATTCTTGTTCGAATCGGAAATGGACGAACAGTAGAATTGGAATAACCGTAGAATAAATATTTCTTTGACAGCTTTGGAAGTATTTAAATTGCACAGGGAATAGAAAAATGACATTTTTCTTCGGTATATGTACCATTCAAGCGGATAGGCTCCCAAGAGACCAAGTGCCATGTCAGTTCTGGTTCGCATATGCAAGCCTTGTATGTGTTTCAAGCACAAGCGATGAGACCTTTCGAGGCGGTCGCTATCAGTTTTAGTTAAAGAATGCAGAAGCTCTGAGCCATATAAGCCACATGGAAGTACAACAGATTGATAAAATTTGAAGCTGCTGGCGGGTGTTATACCACCGATATGTAAGCCAGCATTGGATAACATAAAATACGTTCCACGCAGTTTAGAGCATATGTTTTCAACAAATTTTGAAACAAAGTTAATCTTTTCTAAGGGAATTCCAAGATGAGTGACACTTTCCGTATCTGTTATGCGGTGACTGTCCAACAACCAGAACCGTTGGGAGCGAGCCGAAACAACCGTGGACTCGTTAAATACAATAATAACTGTTTTCTGTGGGTTATATCGATATCTCCACGTGCGACAGTAGTTTACACATGTATCAATAAGCGATTGTAAACCACTCTTGGACAGTGACAAAAGAGCCATGTCGCCCGCGTGTGTTGGGCTTGCACAATTAACGCCCTGTAAACATAGGCCACAATTTGAAAGTTCTAGATTGGCCAACAAATCGTCAATATATATGGTATAAAACAAAGGGGACAATGTACTTCCCTGGCGCGTTCCTTGTAACATCGGAAGCCAACGACAGGTGTGACCCATGTATTTTAAGCAACATTGGATATCAGACAGAAGATGCGAAATAATTCTCCAGAGCTTGCCTTGGAATTTCCTATGATACAGTTTATGTAATAGCCCCTCGACCCAGACAGTATCGAAAGCTTTCCACACGTCTAAGAAGCAAGAAAATAATCTGCTCTGCCTCTCAGTCCAAGAGCAAGCTCTCCCAGCGTCATCATCCCTTCTCGTGGATAGTGACGCTGTTAAAACACTGAGTTTTTACACGATTCTTGTAAATTCATAAACAGCTCTGTCATAGATTGCTACAGCAGATGATTAATAGAAATAGGCAACGTATTCTGTCGGTAACGTTTCTGTCAGAATCAAACAATTATTTCACTGGGAAATCATAAAAATCGTGCAACTGGTCCCAATACTTGATGCGTATAATAAATTATAAGCAATATGCAAAGAACTGAGTATGAATAAAGAAACGACTCCGAACTATTTTGGAGATGCAGGATAAAAGCTAGGTAATGTATCTGTCGGAAAATTTCTGTACCCTTCTAAAGTGGCACTACTAATGGAATTCCTCCAACACTACGTGGCAAACTTAACGGAACCGGCTTTACATATATCATGTGCGGCCTATAAGTTCATTCTTACTGAGTATTCCATGTTGTAAAAACAATTTCAAGAGCTATGTATGAGAGATATTTCATCGGTAACGTATTCTGTCGCATATTTTTGTGACACCCACTCCTGATGTCATAGAACTGTGGTAATTATCCAGAGTTCAGGGACTATGCATGTGTGTCAGCGCACTGTTCTTGTGGTTTAAATCGGCGATATCACGTTCTGCCGGTAACCGTGAAAACGCAGAATTGACTGGTCGCGACGTTCCACATACAGCTTGCGACAGGGTGTTTTGGGTCCACATGGACGCGCGGGAAGTGGAATTATGAGCAAGTAGTGCTATTTATTCATTTGATATGATCATGTGTTGTAAAACTCAGGATAGTAAGTATATCAAATATGTCACCCGTTTTCTTTTCGAAAATCAACAGCGACACGAAAATTGCGTATCGGCCCATTTAGCTGAGAATGCGCCTCATGGCAGATCTGAATGCTTTTTTGAGGAAAAGACTGTTCAAACTCAAGAAAAAATAATAATTACAGCTGATCATTATATCATTTATATGCACAAAAAAATAGTTCCCCAGTGCACGGTAGCTGAACTTAACAATTCCACTTCAAAGCACAATTGCTTTACCAAGTAGCGGTGCTCTTTGTCACAGTAAGGACACCAGTCCAGATTCGATCATTTAGAATTTGAATTAATAAACAAATAATCGGCAAACTGTTTTTGACGTACGCTCATTTTTCCCAATTTTGTTGTGTTGTGATAAGATAGCCAGCCCTCGAAATTAGCTATGTCAAAAGGCAACGGCATGGAAAAAGCATATAGAAGCCAATATAAAATTTCATGCAATTCTAAAACAATGCCATAGAAGAAAAATGTCAATTTCAAGGGCTGGATAACTGATTTTTCACATTTGCCAGACCTGGTTAATATCGGTCGGCAACTTGATGGTAAATTTGTCAATGTCATCTCAACAATACATATTCAAGCATCAAATTTATTTGCCCTATTACTGTACAACATTTTCAATTAGAAATAGATAAGATTATAATTAATAATTAAGATATATTTATACCTGGAGGTCAATGCTTGAATTGGCAGCGATTTGATTGACGTTTGGCAGCGAGCCACCACGAAACGCTCCCAAATTTTGCGAAATGTGTAAATGCTGTTGGTTGGAATATGCCTGGAATAGATATGGGATGAGAATATAAGTCCAGCACACACGGGGGAAGATGACATCGAACATGACACCAGAATAAAACACTTATTTGTCATTATTTTATGTTGTAAACATAAAATCTCGAAACAGATGACAGCGCATTTCACGCTCGTGTATGTTGATCTTTTACCATGAATATAACATCAAAGTTTCCTCTTACTTTAGGCTGTAAAGCGCTGGAAACTTCTCTCATTATAGCTTCAAATGCGGCAGTTTCTTCTGCTTGTTTTTGGTTGTGTAAAGCTATTTTCTCGCTAAATTTTCTCGGGTTCGCCATTTTGACTGAGTGCTACAGCCTTGTTATGATTTTTTAACATCGCAGGGGGTCACCATTTTTAGCCAACCAATTCATTGTATTTTTGCACGTGGGCATATATAACAGGCGGCAGCACCACCGCGCACCTGCAATCAATCGTTGATAGAGTTCTTTCCCTTAGTACGAGAACTTGTGAAAATGCGTCGTCTCTGCGTTGAATCTAAACCCTTCTCATCAAAGAATCGATTATGTGCGCAAGAGACTGGAGTGAGGTTCATTGTTGTCCAAAATGAAGCGAATTTCTAAGTTTACGGGGATGCATATTCACATTTACGGGACGACGATTCAATAAGACTGCACCAGTTGATGAAATGCTCATGGTCTATACTATATATAGACCATATATAGGCCTATATGCATGCCGGCCTATATAGCTATTGTACGTACCGGTATATAGAAGTAGGCCCCCTATATATGTGCTCCCTTTTTCCTATTATATGTTTTAAATAAATATACCGGTATATAGAAAAAAGGGAGCACCTATAGATACTTTTACGGCAGGCATAAGAGCGGTATAATTGATGTGCAGACCTGTGTACAATGGAACTGTTTTACTCTGTTCCCGGTGGGCTATTAGGCCTATATTCACTTTGAACAGTAAAATTTGGATTTACACCTGAGTTTGTTTGATACTTTTATTCCAATAATGTACGGTAATACGGAACAATAATTAATAACATATGTGGGTGCGGGACAACAGCACGGCGAGTTAAAAATATTTCACGGGCATTTAGGCCTAAAGAAGCATCCCATGGGCCTAATCCGAACTAACGCTCGCAACTTTTTATTTCCTTGGCTTCGGGGGTAAAAAAATATTTGATTCGAGTCGAGGAACCCAACCATCAAAGCTCAAAGTGATCAGATATCGATGTTCGAAATCTATTATTTTTCACCACCAATACTTTTAGGTGGTCCAGTAAACATTCGACGTAAGACGGTATCGGACCAAATTGCGGATGAAGATGGATAACTCTAAAATGAAGTGACTTTTTTGTGTCAGATATTTGTCAAACCGGCAAAATTTCGTTGAACAAACTGTTGAAGAAAAACAGGTATTGGGCAATTTTATACTATAATTGATTGTGTTTAGCATTATTTTTGGGCAATTACTCGACACTGATAAATGAAACGACATTTCCAAAAATTGTGTTGTTGTTGTTATTGTTGGAATCTAATGACATGGGGACAGGTAACTGCGACAGGACTGTCGCTCAGCCCGTCGACCCCCACGCGGGGTGTAAATGGAATTCATTTGTACTGCAAAATTCAATTGTTGCAGCCATCGACGTGAATAAATATATTTATCGCTGCTGCAACACACTGCCACACACCTGCTATTTAGGATGCCGGATTAAAGATGCCACACGGACACCATAAAACTTCCATTGGTATATACGTGTCACAAAGTGATATCAGCAGGGTAGAGTTAATTTCTTCTTGAAACGCAAACTTCAATTCGGTGGTCATTTTCATTGTGATTTCGAACTGAAAGGCGACTTGTGGAATGTCAAACCTATCAGCATGCATATACGACATTATACACAGAAACAAATATAATTACTACCTGCGAACCGGTGGTCATTTTATTCTAAATTCAAACTAATAAGCAGCTTGTGTAATGGCAAGCGTGCCAGCATAACAGAAGCACGTGTGTGGACTGCCATATAATAATTAGCATTTAGTGGATTATGCGTGCATGTATGTATAATTGCACATGAATATATATATTCTTTCTCAACGACAATTATTATCTAAATATGAAACAAGAGCTAATATATTTGGTACACATGTTATGCTATCGAGATAGTTGACTTGTTACCCAAACATCCTGTCTAATTGGCAATAAGCATTCTGTATAATCACCTTTTGAGCAATTGGTTTAAAATACGAACCAAATTGGTCAGAAGGGGACTTGCATTTTGAGGATAGGGAACTTGTGGGATGGAGAGGAAAGATTTACGAAAGATAGTTAAGATACCTTTTGATATGTAGCAACCTGATTTGTATTTTTGCTGGCCCAGGTGTGGCATGTTAGTCCGCCTGGGCTTAGCGTTTGTTAACTAATTCACATTTGAAAATAATCGGAAATAAAGATGTGCATCGGTAAGACTATTTGCGCCCCAGCTATATATATTCCCATGCAGCTGTGACATACGTTAGCGGTACCCGGTACAACGTTTTCGATACCAGAAAATAATTAGATCGATCCTACCCATGACCCCATCATGTCCCCATCATGACCTCATCATGTCCCCATCGCGCGTGAATATATAGGATACTTTGATGGTCATATTATCCACTTCCAAAAGACTAGCAATGTGACTATTTTAACACCTATATACCCACAGGGAAGGCGGCCGTATCTTTAAAATCATCGTATCCGTTAAAGAGCTTACCGGTAGGCCTATAATACATGCTTTTGTTTCCAACAAAAAATAAAGAAAAAAAGAAGACCGGACTACTCTATTTTAAAGAGAGTTATCAATTATGCATGGTATCTTGTTATTCTTATATTCGTTTTCAGCGTCAAACTGATGTGCAATACAAATGATGTGATTGCAATTTTCTTATGGCATGAGACTCGTGAAAA
Organism: Siphonodentalium dalli; assembly: GCA_032622095.1. NCBI lineage: Eukaryota > Metazoa > Mollusca > Scaphopoda > Gadilida > Siphonodentaliidae > Siphonodentalium > Siphonodentalium dalli. The sequence continues at coordinate 153,533,225 of CP136063.1, forward strand.
TTGGGTGAGGAAATGTTGAATAATTCTGGTATTTATTTATTTGTTGTAAATTATGAATTTTTAAAATCCGTCTATTGTGAAAAAAGAGAGAGAATGTCCAATACCTATATACGGATGTGTACTTGTAAATGAGTTGATCACATTGATATAAAATAGAATAAATAATTCAATAGAATTATGTGCTCCATTTTTCTGTTATATGTATTTCAAAAATATAACAGAAAAAGGAGAGCACGCATGCGTAATTCTATTTCAAACAGGGGTACACTATTTTGGAATAACTTCCCTGAAGATAAAAGTTTATAATTTATGAATCCAAAACATTACTTGAAACCAACGATATTTTATTGAAACTTATTTTTTGTTATAACGGTGTGATTTATATGGTAATTATAGCTTCAACCTTAACCATAGCACATTTCTATGCTCCCATAATAATACTATATATCATATTCTTATCAATTTGATCAACTCATTTAACATTTACATATACGAATAGGTATATATGGCACATTCTATTATCTTTCCAAAATAGATGGCTTCGTAATTATAACTATACTGCTTAAATCAATTGCACGCGACACAATGGATCAGACGATTCAGCGACCGATTTCGCGATCGAGTGGCCCGACACCAGCGATTCAGTACATGACAATCAAACGATTCAACGACCGTATACATGCATGATATTTTATGACAAATTTATATTGGTTGGGCTTTTTACTGAATTTGCATGGAACCTGATCTATATTATATACAATCAAAACAAAATAAACCCGGCCTGCATTTACCTGAGTAAACATTGTTATTAAGTCTCTTTTTTAATTCATGGAATCTATAGGAAGGATGGTGTGTAATAAACACAAAACGACACGTGTTAATGGGTTTGTCGATACGGCACTTGCCCCATCGAGAAAGGATAAAACTCGAGGCTGAGCCTCTCGTTATATCCTTCCGCGATAGCAATCGTGTCATATCGACAAACCCATTGTCACACTGATGTCGTTCTGTGTATACACTTACCATATTGGCAGCCACCGACCATTGCACGTCCTTTATGGTTTGCTCGTATCTCACTGTGTCAGCTTGGAGCTTAAATTGCTGATTGGCAATTTTATCCCGATACTTTCTTGGATTTTTATCAGTTGGTAAGGTTGTTCCAGAAATGTTTTGTCCTCCGAAATCAGTAAACATCATTCTGGATTTGTTGCTCGTTGTTCCATTCCCAAGTGCCTTGAATGTCGGCACACTATCTTCAACTGTTACATATTTCCCCCGAGAGCTATTGGGAATTTCGTCACTCAAAATATTGCTCCCTGACATGTATTTAGAAAACGCAATCCTTTCCTCCTGGGCGCTGTCCTCTATTCTGTGAGTAAACACATTCTGTTTATTGTTATATTTTGGAAGCGACATGGCAGGTAGTGACTTCGCTAATATTTCAGCACTCGGAACGTTGTTTCGATGGTTTCCGTACATACCTCTTGGAGTCACTGTGGTCGTTGGGAACTTGTCAGATATTTCACCCGCGACGTCACTTTTCGTTATATATATAGGAATTGACGCTGTATAATGTTTCTACTTTGGAAAAGTCACGCAGGTCGCACGTGCATTAATTATCTGGTATTAAAAGTTCCATCCATGCACTTGGCAACTTACACCTCCATATGAATCCAAAGAATTGACACGTTGACAACCACAATATACCTGCATGGGGATGATTCCAATCAGAATCAGATGTTTTGGTTGGCACTCATCTTTATGTAGCTGTGTCCCTTTTGTATAATTAGGAATGGATATTTCGCTTGGCACATTGCTTCTTTGTGCGTTTTGTTATATAACCAATGTCCATGTATTTCTAGAAATTTAAACAAACTCGCAGCGCTATATAGGCGAGGAAATGGTTGACTGTGCTATATTCAATTCGCCCCTGGCTAAGACTTGACTTCCACGCACGCGTATCTAGTTATTAGGTGTGGATTTCTTACACTAGTGGGTCTATCGAGTCCCATATTAATGCATATATGTAAGCGACGAAAACTCTATATCTTTCATGTATGCGGGTTACACGTCCTCAGCAAATAAATATCACGATTAGGTCAACGTTGAGTAGGCTTTTGTGCGTCAGTCTAAACCGATCAGCGTCTTCTTCCGATAACAGAATATGTAACACGAACACGTCCATTCGTGTTTATTATGATGACATTAGTTTTTCCTGTGTATTATCGTATATGCGTATTTACGTATGCGCAAAACATATGCGAATTTACGCACGAAAACGATACGATATTCGCGCATGACGAACTCTTTATCCAAGATGTCTTCATAGTCTGGTCGTCTGGTCGTTGAGACCAGATTTTGAGGTGAACCTAGACAGAATTGTTGACAAGATCTTTTTTGGTGTTATTTTCTCGGGCAGAATCTGGGGAATAATATATCCAAAATTTCCTAAAATTCGCTTTGGGAAAAATTTTCTACAGCTCGCAGCTGCAGCTCGTTGAAATAAGGGTCCTATTTATTGCTTTTTATGTCAATTTTGCTGCTCCTAATTATTAGTCCAGTCAATCTGATGGAAAGAAAACACACAACAGTGAACAAATAGCTATGCGATGTGTGTTGGTGTTTTTGAATTTGACTTTACCCATACTATAACATATCCAAAATCCCCATGAATCCCGGGATGGAAAGTCGTCATTTTTAGGTCAAAACACAGGAATAGGCCTATGTGAAAAAAGAAAAGAAATGGCTAACATTGGAATTTTATTAACAAACAAATCTGCCGACAACAAACGCTCAGTCGAGTTACATGACTGCCAACTATGACCACACATTAACATAACGTAAATTTATATGCGTCAGAGAAAGTCGTTATTTTTGGCTAAAAATACCAACAAATCATGTAAGAAAATGATGAATATCTTAATTTTAGTACGGGAACCTGGTCGGTCAACGTGAATAACGCAAGATTTAACTTGAACCACTTCAATGTCGTCTACAGTTATAAATGTGACTGAAACCTGCAAAAAAAACCCGCATTATTCTTGTTGCCATAGCAGTCGTATGACTATCATTTCATGAATAATTCGACTGCAGAAATCCAAATTGGCACCACAAAATGACGATCGGAAGTCAGCAATTGAAGTGGTTTTTTTTACCTAATCTTCACATATAGAATAAATTAATGGACACAACAAGTAGTAATATATGCCATCATACGAGTTTCTAAAGCCGCCAATTACATGTAGTTTCAGAATACATCAAATGAGTGTCCCACACCACATAACGAGTGTACCAAACTATATACAGAGTTACAAGACACCTATAGTAGTATCTAAAACCAACTTGTGAGTACCAATCCGATCTAAATATTGTCCCAATCCACCGAAAGGGTGTCCCAACCAACATAACGAGTTTCCAAAACCAACCGGTAGTACCCCAAACTATATGTATAACTGGTTCCCGAAATCATGCATCTGGTGCCCCAATCCACCCAACAAGTGTCCCAAACTACCCAATGGGTACCTCAATCCACCCGATCAGTGTCCCGACCTATTCAACGAATGTTCCACATTGGTATTTAACCAAACTATGCAACTGGTGTTTGAAACCCGCATTCTGTGTCACAAACCACCCAGCATGTGTCTCAAACTATCTAAATAATTGTCCCAAACCACCCAAATGAGTGCTCCAAATCATACAATGAGCTCAAAACGAGTGTGTCAAACCATTCAGCGAGTGTTCGAAACCACACAAAGAGTATCAAATATTCATCCAATATGTACCCCATTCCACACAACTTGTGTCCAAGCCATCCGGGTAGTGTTCTATGTTATACAACAAGTGTCCTAAACCACCCAACTGTATTCTCAATCCATTCGACTAGTATCCCAAACGGCCAATCAGTGTCTCAAATCCACCAAACTAGTGTCTCAAATCCATAGCGAGTATCACAAACACCACCAAATTGGTGTCCCAAATCTCCCAATCAGTGTCCCAAAACATCCAATATAGGTGTACCAAAGTGCCCAACGAGTGTCCGTAACCATCCAATGAGTGTTCAGAACAATACAACGAGTGTGTCAAACCATCCAATGAGTGATTCAAACCACACAATGAGTGTCCCAACCCATCCATATTATAGAGTATCGAATATGCATCCAATTTGTACCTTATGCTACAACTAGTGTCCCAAGATATCCCGGTAGTGTCCTATTTCATACAGCTGGTGTCCCAAACCACCCAACTGTCTTCTCAATGCATTCAAGTGGTGTCCCAAGCGGCACAATAAATGACCCAACTCGACCGACCATTGTCCCAAAATCCATCCAAATGGTGTCCCAAATCATTCCAATCGACGCCCCAAGCCATCCAACGGGTGTCACAAATCACCCGGCATGTGATCCAACCATAACACTAGTTTTCACAAACTAGTGTGGAATGAGTGTGGAATTTTTCTGAAAGCTTATTTCTTGTGGGATTCTGGCCATGTTTTTGAACGAAAATGGGCACAACTTTGAAACTGAACTGGGCCCAATAACCCGCCGCTCAGTTTGGAGAGTGGGCAATACTAAATATTTGTATGGGTGGAGAATTTTTTTATTTTCTAAACCCAAGAAGTGGGTACCATTTCCCCTTAAACTGAGCTATTAATACACCAAAGCACAACCAAATCCAATGATCTATGCCCATGTTACAATCTGAAATGTTCGTCCAGATACAAAATTAAGAAATTCCCAAGTCAAACAAGGGCTTCAAAAAATTTAAAGACAAACAAGGGCCGTAAATTTGGTAAACATGAATAGACGAAACATGTAGTTAGTCGGTATCCTTTCCCTGAGCTGTGCTATCGCAATGCCAAAGGACAACGAAATCCGATAATCCGAGTTACAAGGATATATGTTCGGGCGGACACCGAATTCACAAATTTCCAAGTCAAACAAGGGTCATTACTTTGGTAAAACTAAACGGACGAACCCCGTAGTATGTGGGTATCCTTTCCCATAACCTGTGCCATCACCAATCCAAAGGACAACGACATCCGATAATTAACACCCGGGTTTTTTTTTTACAAGGTGATATATATATGTTCTGACGGAGAGACGGACGTCCGGACGGTGCCCTCTGTTATATGCTCCGAAACTCCTTCGGGGGTCTGAGGCACAATAAACAATCTGGCCCATTGGCATCAAAATTGGTTGACTAATGCCAGAAAAACCATTCCCTGCATTGTGCATATAAAACGCCACCAAGACGGAAAACTCTCTGGCGTTACCTCATGTCGATTAACTTATCTTTGAGTTATTGTGGAAAACGACAGCCACCCAAATTTACACCTGTACACGCCCATGACGATACATTCACTTCATATATACATACATAAACACCACACAAATGACCATGTGGCCATTCGATTTATACACATACACCTCACCCATAACCATGCAGCCACACTTGGGTATACTCGTAGACACCCACACCATCCACGAGCCACCACGCAGACACACCAGGTGCACTCCTATATCTTACTCGTTACCGTATATAGTTACTCTCTGCATACCTATTCACCACGTGCGTTATCATATAGTCTCTTCTTGTGTACATATTCTCCTCACCATTGGCCATACAATCACTCCCTGTATATATATTGGCCACACCCATGGTCATATATCCTCTCAAGATATACATATACGCCCCACCCATGCCATATAGAGTAACCCCATGTATACATATTTACCTCATCAATGGCCATACACTCTTTCTAGATATACCAATACCCCGCACACTAACCACCATTGACCATACGATCACTCCCTGCATGTACATTGGTCACGCCCTACTCAATATATAAATATACAACACTCGTGACCATAAAGTCACTCCAGGTATACATATATACACCTCACAAATGGTCATACATCCCTTCAAGATATCCATACTCCAGGTGTACATATACACATCCCGATTGAATGAATATATACCAATACCCCGCAAATATGGTCAATCGTACACTCCAGGCATGCATATGCACCTCACCCATGACAATCCAGCCACTCATTGTATACTCATACAACACCCACGATCATACAGCTACTCCCATATACACACCAATGAAATACAGCCACAACAGAGATGCATATACACGCCTGGCCACAAAGGCACTTCCTATATACCCACACGCCCGCCAAATGGTTATACAGGTAATCATATACACTTCAACAATCAGGACCATGCATTCAGTTCACGTACACCTATATACGTTACCCATAAGCATACAACCCCTATTTATCCATACACCCACCCATGATCACATAGTCAACATAGGTGTGAATGTACACCCATTCACGACAATACAGTCATCCAATATCTATTCACATGTACATAACACACATGACCATACAGTCACTCCATATATACATAAATAACACACATATGACCATGTAGCTACTCTCGTATTACACATACACCACTTCAATGACCATACAACCACTCAATGCATACATATTCACCTCAAACATAACCAATCCTTATATACATTTGCATCTCATCGTGGACACCTCACCATGACTATGTAGCCACCCTTTGTATAACTATTGACCACCCCTTGTACAGCTATGCATCTCACAGTGGACACCTCACTCGTGACAATATAGCCACTACTTGTATAACTATTCACAACATTCATGATTGTACAATAACTTACTGTATACATATTAACCTCACCTGTGACCACAAGTCATTCCCTGACTCCATTTTGACATACACCATATATTAAAGGGGTACTGTACACAGGGATAGACAATTTTTTGTATTTACTCCCATTGAAATAACTTTCAAGTTAGATTGTGTTCGTGTTATAGGAGTTTCGTATAAACCTAATTTAGCGAAGAAAATATTGATCTTGGAAACGAAAATATTACGATTTCAAACTACGCGCCATGTTTTTGACCTTCACCGGAGAATACTCAGGTCGCAAGAAGAACCGGAAGTTCATTGTTCACAGCTTCAATTGATGTCTTCAATCTCTTCCATCGAACAATCTCACTCCCTATAAAAATACTTGACGCTTTGTGACTCTTGTTTCTTTCTCTTTTTTCCGAATCGGTTATAGCGGGCCTTTCTTTTGCAGGTAAAATGTTTTGTTTGCAACTCAATAATGTTCGCGAACGGCCGTCGATAAAAGACACGCAACAGATACGATTTCAAGAACGTTAACTCGTACTGGCATAATTCTCCATTTTATGGCTCCAGCCATAAATTAATTTATATTAAATAATTCAATTTTACCTTTGTGATAGTCTGTTAATCGGAACGTTTTCAGTAGACATCGTCGACTCAAATTAGTTATTTTAAAATATAATATTGATATTAGATCGCTATTGTCACCGGGAATTTATTGAAATTGGGGTACAGTACCCCTTTAAGTTGATCAATGTTAATGCTAATGTGCCATCGTAGCCTAATTATCATAACGTCCCTCTCAGTTCCGTTTCGAAGTTCTGCTATGCGCGCTCAAATAACAGGGCCAGAATCCCAAAAACACGTTTTTTTTTGCAAAATTCCATACTGCACCCTTTGAAATGAATTTATCATGCCGCATAAGGTACTGGAACAACCCGAATAAAACATTTAGCTGTCAGTTGATTAAGTAACATGGTTAATACAAATAATGTTCGTGATATATGCGAAAAATAACTTTTTTTAAACTATATTTGGTTGCCATTTTGCAAGCCATCTTGAATAATTTTGTCTAAAAATACACCAGTGTGAAACATTGAAGACAGATCACAACAATAAACACATTTATACAAGATCATATTATTAGGCATCTATAAAAGACTAGCTGATGTGCCCGACTTCGTCCCGGCTATTTGGGGATTTCTTTTTCAAAGTGACAAGGTTGAACAATACTGATAGTCCAGGAGATATTGAGAGACCTCTGCACCCCACAGGACTCAACTTCACCCCACTAATTATCTTTCTTAATATCTCCTCTAATTTTTTTCGGTTGTTAACAAGAAAAAAAAGTGGCCGCAGAGACTCCAGACAATATGGCATCCATTATGGCGGCCATTTTTTTTATATGCACCAGGTCTCTTTGATCGCCGTTATAGTAAAGATGATGTCACATGCGTATGTGTTTTCCGTTCGATTCGGTATGGTAATATACAACCCTTACAAATTAGCCAAAATTCCGACACAAAAATCCAATATGGCGGCCAAGATGGCCGCCGAAATGTGAAAATTTGCTAATTTTCAGACATTTCACCACATTTCGTTTGTCTCTGTGGGAACATATTGGCATCTTGACGCGATTTTATAAATTTATCGTCTAGAAGATTCATCGGCGAATACACGGGGACCATAATATAGATTCCTTGCCGGATATTTTTGTCCGATATTACGTTTTCCCAAATGCCGGTATAATCCGGTCAAAGCCAAAACGACGCTAATAACGCAATGTCTGTTTCGAATTAATGAGTGTTATTGCTATTATTACTCCAGCCATGATTATATATGTGCAGGAGATAACCGGGCTAGGATTCCTCTTATACCTGAGTTGAGGATTATTCACCCAAATCCAAGATGGCGGCCAAAATGGCCACCAGAAATAGAAAAATCGCCGAACATCGCTGATTTTAACATCAGTGAGAGTTATTGTCACAACTCCACATCTGCTTACTATTGTTAGTCGCGAACACTGAGGCGAAGAACTGTCCTTATATCACATCCAAATAAAAGTCCCCCAAATCCAAAATGGCGCCCACAATGGCGGACAAATTTTGAAAAATCACCGAAATTCCCTCATGTTCACATCATTGGGCATTATTGTCGAGAAAACTCCACACATGCTGACAGTTGAGTTGTAAATACTCAGGTGAAGTAATTACCTTGCATCTGATGAAGGAAATTGTTTTCCAAATCGAAGATGGCGGCCAAAATGGCGTCCGAACTTTGAAAACAAACTTACATTCCTTTACTTTCTTACTATGGGTGTTATTGTTACGCGAATTCTACCCATATCACGCTCCAATTGGTTGATATGTTCATCGCCAAACATGCAACGGCCATCGTTGCATTGATACACCAATAACCACACAACCATTGCCAAAACATGACGAATATGCCTTGACGACTGACACGTTATTATGTTGACGCCATGCCAGCTCGTGGTAAATACACTAAAATGTTGGTATCTCTGTTCCTTTATACGACGTTTGAATTGTTTTCGGCTGGCATGTATCTTTTCTCTGTTATTTTTTTAATATGAATTCTTCTGCACTTGTATTATCTGTTCTCTCGCCTGCTCATTTTTTCTTGACCACCAGCCCCAAATGAATAATAGGCCATTCCAATATTCACTTTTATAACTGAATGGGTTAATATAGATTTTCAGTTACGTGAAATAAAATTTGGAAACGTTGGTCTATATGGCCCAAAATTATTATTTTATACATCGATCTGAATCAGTACAGAAAGGTCAATGAGGAGATACATAATATTTCAGGCTAAGATGTGTGTACACTCTTGTAGACGCACGGACATTGTGCCCGACCGGATAGTGGGAACCATATATGTACACTGCCAAAAAAGCAAAATAGACTTTCTAGGTATGAAACTATTTCTCTTTTTGAGATTTAATTTCTCACTTTAAGAAATAATTTTCGTATTCGAGAAAAAGTCTAGAAAACGTTATTCACCCTGTAACACAATTTTTTATTTCTAGAATTGTTTTCTAGAAATAATAATTTTATTTCTACGTTATAAGAAAACCTGTTAGAGAACAACGATCTTTGGCTTGTGGTAGCGAAGGCGATCATGTGATTTCTTACATTACGATTTTTTTTCTGATTTTCACAGTTTCACTGAGCGGCCACCACTCCTGCTTAATCCGTCCGAAATCGCATAATCGTCCAGTGCGCATCGATAAATGCTAAGTTGCCCTCTCTGCAGTGTTATAACAATTAGCGTGAAGGCACTTAAAATGGTAAGTATTTTCTTAAATATCCAAATTATTCTTTCAAAATTGAATTTGTGATTTTTCAATATTACCGTTTGTATCTGTGTGTTGAATTTGATTTGTAGTGGTCACGGAAGATTGAACAATCAGGAGTTTATCACTCCGTTTTCGGTATTTTACCGTAACCTTCAACAATAAAGTTTGTTTTTAGACCAGCAATGGGACATTCCAATGGGCAAACCATAGTTTTCTGGTAAGTTTGTTATCTACGGGACACGAAAATGCAAACATATACACGATAAATCTGAACAGGCTGGCATTCTCAGAAATCCAGGCGGGCTAAGACCAGGCCTCCCCAATCAGCCTAGGTGGGCTATAGCCCTCCTCAGTGAATGATGTCATAGTATGGACACAATTAACACATGTTTTTGTTCAGTTCTATTGTGCTTTATTTTAATTATAGCAATGAAAGTATAAGCTATTAATTAAAGTAGATCAGAAAAGGCCATGTTGTCATCAAAACTCATCATTGTATTTATGTTATATACATTTGATCTTGGCAAATAACAAACCAAGTTTAAATATCTAATACTTGGCCAATTCTAGGATGGCTGCTAGTAGCCCTCCTCGAATAATTTTGCGCGGGCTGTAGGCGGGCAGCCCACCAGCCCTCCTTGAAAATGCCAGCCCTGCAGGTATACGGGTGACACATACAAAGACAAGCACACGGTGGCTCCAGTGCGAAATTTGTATGGCTTCATTTCGAAAACGAGAAAAAATGATAAGCAAATATACATGTATATGTTACCTTGCAAAATAAAGAGGGCGCCTATAGGTGTCATATAGTAACAGAATCGTTCACTTTATAATGCAAACCTGATATTTGGCATGAATGGCCAGTGTACGTCAACTATGAAGACTGATTTTTGTTTCCGACAACCCAATCACAATTCTCGACGTATTCAAAATGGCCGCCACTTTTACGAAATAGCCACCGTTTTCAGCTTTTACCAAACGTATATATACGACGAATGTGACTTCTATTCCTTTTATTTGAAAATTTTAATATTTCACTCAAATAAAGGGCAATGTAGGGTGGCCATAAGACTTTCTTTCCACACACACTCCCCACCCCGATCCAACATAGCGGCCGTCCATATCGAGTCACAATTTACATGCCGTCTTTTTGTAACGTATTTTGAAGAGTTCTCGTGGTAAATCACTGTCCCATTTATCGAGGACGATCATCGACGCAGCGATTCGACCAATTTCGTCTCCAGATTTTGCTGCGTAACCACAACCTCCGAAAGCTAGCCCAATACGATCGTCCACCATGTCGATGAATGGATGACCAGTCCCTGTGTCTGCTATAATACAGCCCATCGAATTGAAACTCTGAAATTCAAGCTCTGAAAGCACAATGTAAACAGGAGTAGTCACGTGGTACAGAATAAGTAAATTCATTGGTCTATATTGAGGATAGAACAAAATAACCACTTCGGCGACACTCCACAGATCGAATGATCAGTAGGGGTAAATTTCTTAGAATGGAGTATCAGTGTTTTCTGACACCATGGGTGTGGCATGTTTATTGAGAGAAGGTTAGTTATGAATTTGTGGATTTTTAGAGGATGTCTTTGAGTTTTGAAAAATATTGTTTCAAGTGACCTTGACCCCATCAGTGTCAAGTAGTAGCGATTTCTGCGAAACAGTGGTCCCATACACCGGCGTGATTTTTTAGCACAAGAATTTGGCATCTGCACGAAAACAAGTTTTTTTTTTAAATTCCAGTGGTGACACTGGTGGTTGACACTGGTGGTGAGAAGTTTTAACTTGTTTTTATTATTGTGAGGTATCAGTGTTCTTCCAGAACATTGGCGTCTATGCTCTGAATCTTGTGTTTGTGTCCCATGGGTAAAAAAAATTGCTTATTTTGTCAATTTTTGCATCAAAATTTCATTTTCTGGCATAGCATCAAGAGGAATAACTCTTGCTACCCCCATTAACATGATATGTATGGATCAAAATGTTAAAGCCCAGTATATACTAAACCCAGGCATGTATAATATTGTGTATGTCTTGTGAGTTCACATCTGAGTTATTGTTCAATTAATTGATGCCCCCCCCCCTTATTCCTGCAGCCATCCATGCAGAAACCAGCAAATAGCACCATTATCATCTGTCAACTTGATTATATTCTCACTGTAAATCATTTATTGGCAAATTTGCTCAGTCAGAATGAACATTTTATGTTAAATACACCATTCTTATGTGGATATTCTGATATAGATGTCTTTTGTCACATAGATTGGTGACCATATGGTGTCTTGGGAAAGTGGGGGAGTTGGTGGGTCATCGCGTATAGCGTAATACCAAATTGAATGACAGGCTATGGACATCTATCCCGTCACCAGAATTTAATGGGTTTGTGATTTCATTGATCTTTGATGGGAACCATACCTACATATTCTCTGCATTGTACCGGTTAAAATGATATATGGCACCCATGCATTATTGCAATCACAAGCAGTAAGATTGAGAGGGGTTTTACATGCACCCCATTATTTTACCCATATTGAGCCTTTCAGATGATATGTACTTCTTCGTGACATCATGCTCATTGAATCTTAGTTGAAAAGGTTGACATTCACATTGCAATGACACATGACAAAATTGAATTTTCAGTATATCTCATTTGAAACTGTGAAATGTTATGACCTTGTATAGCTTTCCCTTAATGCTAAATAAGACTTAAATTTTTCAACCCATTGTTTTGGAGAGCATAAAATGGTAAATGCATGAAATATTATGTTTTCTTTTCTTATCTGAGGAAAACATGCATTTGGAGATACATTTTGTTCAACATTATAGAATTTCTTACCCTTTTCAAGCTAAAGATGATGGTCGAACATCCATTTTGTCGTTACGTCAAGCATAACGTCATTGGCTCTGAAAGGCTCAATATGGGTAAACTCATTGGGGCGCATGTAAAACCCACACCCAATCTTACTGCTTGTGATTGCAACAATGCATGGAGTGTCATGTATAATTTTAACCAGTATAATGCAGAGAATATGTAGGTATGGTTCCCACCAAAGATCAATGAAATCACCAACCCATTAATTCTGGTGATGGGATATATGTCCATAGCCTGTCATTCAATTTGGTATTACGGTATACGCGATTTTCAGACATATATTCTCGCGTCGAATCGGACGATACCAATATCTCATATTCCTGGGTAACCGTTAAATTCCAACCTGTTGAAGGGCAGATTTTTTTAAAAGAAAAATGAATTAATTTCTCTCCGCATTTGCTCTAGTTAATACCAATATCAACAAACCTTTGAACATAGACTGCAACAAAGATGAGACCTTTTTACAGAGTGGCCGATCTCCCCCGCCGCGAAACCACTGACGTATCGTTTCAGACGACAAGAAACCCCTTTTCGTAGACAGTCTTTCGTCGTGGCCAATTTTGATATAATATTTACCTTAAAAAGACAGAAACTATTTTCTAGAGTGAGACCAATTCTGCCTCTGTGGCACCAGGGTATGGGCCAGTGGGCTAAAGTCCCCATGTCGGGGGAGTGTTAGCCCCCTCCCGTCGGGGAAATCTGCAACGATCAGCCCGGTAGCTTCCGGGATCCTATAGCCACCCGTCGGGATATACGTATAGTAGCCCTTGCTTCGGGGAAATCCTGTCGCCTAATTGAAAAAAGGAAATCTTCAATGATTGGAGGAAATATGAAATAATAATAACAATATAGAGTCTTCATAGTATATCCTCAGATATGTCATACTGGCAATAAGATTCCCTTTCATTTGACATTTAACTCAGCGAAACTGAACGAAGCGCAGTCGAGATATCGTATTGAAAACTATCAAAATTTACCGAAGAAATCGGATCGTCAATCTCCCTGTCCGCTCATAGGCTTTGACCTAGTTATAAAATCAACATTTTTGAGCAATTATTTGTCGCGAACGTGTACTTAAATCTAAATCATAATCTAAAAATGCTCATACAATTCATTTCGAAGAAACCCGTACCTTTTTTATTTCATCAGATGTGTTTGTGTCCAATTTTCCAACTTTATTCATCAAACGAATTCCAAAAACAAGACGAGTCTACGACACATAATCGAATTATTGATATAACTACATGCTTAATATTATGTGATATCAATAATTGGATTTGTGATATCAAAAAATGAATTTATGATATCACAAATTGGAATTAAAATAATTTTGTGATATCATAAAATATATACATATATTCGATTTTGTGATATCATAAAATGAATTATTGATATCTTTCATTTAATTATATCAATACATGTACATGCATTTAGTGATATCATCATATCAATAAATAGTTTTTTCGTCCGCATTTAATGTATCACAAAATTAATATATGATATAACAAATTCGATCAAGTGATATCACAAAATTAAAGGTACTTAATCCGATCAGACGATCCCCATATAATCAAGATACAACAACAACAACAACAACAACAACAACAATAACAACAAGATTTCTTCAAAATACGCTTTAGTTATCAGAATCGATTAATTGCAACAAAATAATGCTAACCACCGTCAACTATGGTATCAAATTCCCCAAAACGTGTTATTTATCAACATTTTGTTCAACGAAATATGGCGGTATTATCACTTTTTCCGAAACCGTCGGTTTGACGACTGTTTTCTGGGCCACAAACAATTGCACATCTCGAGAAATAACAATTGTATATTGACAAATGCCAGCGATGTCTGAGACTGAGTCGTGTCGAAATAAACAATATATACTTTAACCCTTTCAATACTGAATGGACTCTCCCATTCAGTTATATGAAAGCATGCATTGGAATAGTCTATTCCACCTTGAGAGGCCCGGGTGTTCTGATAATATAACAACCATGCCGTGGCCATACGAGTATACCAATATTAGGCAATGCGGTTTGGTTCCTTGCGATTCACAATACATTTGTGCTTGACATATAATCCCATGTACGGATTGCACGTGGATCAGCCATTTTACAATGGCTGGCGTTACAATGGCTGGCGTCAGAGATAATAGGAATCAGGGAGCTAAATGATTTCCAGAGTCGGGGAGCGAGTGCACCGTGGAACGCTAGAGGTGAAGGTAACAAAATAATGGCCTTCACCTGATACATTTTTGACACGTTATTAAAGGATGAAATCTTGTTTATTTGATTTGTACATCATATCTAATTTAAACTGGTGAATTAATGGGGAATGGATTTTTGTGATTGGGAAATTTATTTAACTAGCTACTTAGTTCTGGGGTGTTCCAGGTAAAATTTGGCTGTGGGATAACCCTGTCGTACACTTGGGGATTTATTTTAAAAAGTAAACACATGTCTCTGGAGGGTTATTAGGGTCACAATCCTAACTTCATATTTTAATTCTAACTTAACATTTTAATTCTTATATTTTAATTCTATTTACATTATATTTACATTATATTTACATTCTATTTACATTCTATTTACATTCCAGAAACATTCTATTAACTCTAACTTAATCTTTTAATTCTTACTTAATATTTTAATTCTAACTTAACATTTTAATTCTTATATTTTAATTCTAACTTTACATTTTAATTCTAACTGCGGGATGGGATGGAATATGGAATAGAACGACAATCTGCGGAACAGAATTTCAAATTGCGTGTAACGGCCGATATCTCGAGGAATACAACACGTAGATGGCTCCTTTTTGTGACTAATGAAAGGCCCACATTCGCCCTATCCACACATATTAACCCCGCCACTGACCGGACACCAGAAGTTGCATTATTTGGTCGACAACTGACCTAACATGAAAGTTGTGGAAATCAAGGCCGTGGAACAGCTGTAGAAATGCATTTTTACAGCGATAACGCTATGCACACAAGCAGACTTGGTATTAAAACAAAGTTTATCATCTATTACACAACAAGAGGCCGATTGATTAACCCACCCATGCGAAGGTGCCATGAAACACGAAAAACTGCGTTCGACGTCAATGTTTAGAATTTAGATTTCTCGATGAATACGCTAGCAAACAACAAGTGTTAGGTACCAAATGACACAGTGGAATACTGCGCATTCGTTTTTAGCTACAATGTGGCTGTTTTAGTACGAATAATGTAATGGCTAAATCGCAAACACGCGCCGATGAAAACAGCTAAACATAGACTCGATGTTTACAATAACAGGATCGATTTCAGCTGATATATTCCATATAATGGGGCGTATAGTATATCAAAATGTAGGATTAGACACAGGGAATGTAATTTTGTCCAAATGGGTCCAACACGCAGTGAAATTGTTGCAGAAATTCGCTCCAAGAAAGAGCGCTACTTTTTCTCGTAAAAAATAGAATGGCCGACTGAAGCCGTTTTATCGTTTCAACTAAGCCTGTTCTTAGCAGCACTTCGTCAACAAAATACGAATATACACCATGTATCAGAAGACGTATCAAATGTGATTTTTTTAAGGGCTTTGCGCTCTTCATTTGCTATAATTCGCACTTATTTTTTATTTCAGTTGTGACTAAAGGCCCAGATGCCAGAAGCCGGTGTCCGGCGATTACAAGCCAAGTTACAAAATAGATTAACTGGGTTGAACGCATGAATATGTCAATGGTGAGACTGTTCGAAAGAATATTCAAATCAAATAGTGTTTATAGACTTAAAAACTTATATGTCCGCCGGTCATACGCGGTGGAGGTTCTCATATTATATGCCGGTCATACGCGGGGGAGGTTCTCATATGAACATATTATCTGCCGGTCATACGCAGGGGAGGTTCTCATATGAACATATTATCCGCCGGTCATACGCGGTGGAGGTTCTCATATTATCCGCGGTCATCTGTGGGGGAGGTTCTCATATTATCCTCCGGTCATACATGCAGGGAAGGTTCTCATATGAACATATTATCTGCTGGTCATATGCGGTGGAGGTTCATATTATTCGCCGGTCATACGCGGGTGAGGTTCTCATATGAGAAGCTCCCCCGTGTATGACCGGCGGATAATATGAGAACCTCCCTCGCGTAAAAACATGATCGGCGGATAATATGAACCTCCACCGCGTATGACCGGCGGATAATATGAGAACCTCCCCCACATATGAGAATCTCCCTCGCGTATATGACCGGTGAATAATATGAACGCGGTGGAGGTTCTCATATTATCTGCCGGTCATATGTGGGGGAGGTTCTCATATGAACATATTATCCGCTGGTCATACGCGGTGGAGGTTCATATTATCCGCCGGTCATATGCGAGGGAGGTTCTCATATTATCCACCAGTCATACGCGGGGGAGGTTCTCATATGATAACCTCATCCGTGTTTGACTGGCGTATAATATGATAACCCCCATCGCGTATGACCGGCGAATAATATGAACCTCCACCGCGTATGACCAGCGGATAATATGTTTATATGAGAACCTCCCCCGTATGACCCGAGGATAATATGAGAACCTCCCCCGCAGATGACAGGGGATAATATGAGAACCTCCACCGCGTATGAACGGTGGATAATATGTTCATATGATAACCTCCCCTGCGTATGACCGGCAGATAATATGTTCATATGAGAACCTCCCCCGCGTATGACCGGCAGATAATATGAGAACCTCCACCGTGTATATGACCGGCGGACACATACGATTTTAAGTCTATAAACACTATTTTATTTGAATATTCTTTCGAACAGTCTCACCATTGACATATTCATGCGTTCAACCCAGTTAATCTATTTTGTAACTTGACTTGTAATCGCCGGACACCGGCATCTGGGCTTTTAGTCACAACTGAAATAAAAAATAAGTGCGAATTATACAAATGGAAGAGCTCAAATCCCTTAAAAAATCACATTTGATACGTCTTCTGATACATGTATATATTCGTATTTTGTGGATGAAGTGCTGCTAAAAACAGGCTTATAGTTGGAACGATAAAACGGCTTCAGTCGGCCATTCTATTGTTTACGAGAAAAAGTAGCGCTCTTTCTTAATTAATAAATGGAGCGAATTTCTACAACAATTTCACTGCGTAGTGGACCTATTTGGACAAAATTACATTCCCTGTGTCTAATCCTACACCTGGATATACTATACGCCCCATTATATGGAATATATCAGCTGAAATCGATCCTGTTATTGTAAACTTCGAGTCTATTTTTAGCTGTTTTCATCGGCGCGTGCTTACGTGTTCGCCATTACAGTATTCGTATTAAAACAGCCATATTCCACTGCGTCATTTGGTGCCTAATAGTTGTTGTTTGCTAGCGTATTCATCGAGAAATCTAAATTCTAAACATTGATGTCGAACGCATTTTTTCGTGTTTCGTGGCACCTTCGCATGGGTGGGTTAATCGGTCTCTATGTGTGCATAAATCGCAGCTTCGCTCGAAGTAATAGATTGTTGTTATGCAATAGATGATAAACTTCATTTTAATACCAAGTTTGCTCGTGGGCATAGCGTTATCGCTGTAAAAATACATTTCTACAGCTGTTCTACGGCCTTGATTTCGACAATTTTATGTTAGGTCAGTTGTCGATCGAATAATGCAACTTCAGCTGTCCGGTCAGTGGCGGGGTTAATATGTGTGGATAGTGCGAATGTGGGCCTTTCGTTAGACACCAAAAGTAGCACTCTACGTGCTGTATTCATCGAGATATCGGCCGTTCCACGCAATTTGAAATTCTGTTCCACAGATTGTCACTCTATTCCATATTCCATCCCATCCCGCAGATTGTCATGTCCCGCCGTTCGATCGCAGCGACGCCTTTCGTTATAATTGTTACAGAAGTGCAGGCGCGTTATTAGGGTCACAATTACAACTTCTAGAATCCATTTTATGTTTGTTTTCATTTTTGCCTTTCAATTCTGAGATCCGTTTTATGCTCATTTCAATTTCAACTTTTTAAATATAATATTTTAATTCCAACATTAGAGCTTTTTGTAGTAGATTTAAAATATTAAAAAACTATTAAGTAAGAATTGAAATATAAAGTCAGAGTTAGAATTATAATATAAGAATTGAAATATTAAGTAAGAATTAAAATATGAAGTTATAATTAAAATATCAAGTTAGAATTAAAATGTTAAGTTAGAATTAAAATATTAAGTAAGAATTAAAAGATTAAGTTAGAGTTCAAATGTTAAGTTAGAATTAAAATATAAGAATTAAAATGTTAAGTTAGAATTAAAATGTTAAGTTAGAATTAAAATATAAGAATTAAAATGTTAAGTTAGAATTAAAATGTGAAGTTAGGATTGTGACCCCAATAACCCTCCATACATGTCCTGTGATTTTTCTTGCATTTTCCTGATCAACTGGTGTCAACCTAGCTGGGTAAACATCACTGGAGTGGCCTGCAGGCTTCATTTCAGTGAATTTGGCTGAAACGTTAAAACTGTCGTCTATGTGAAACCATTTAGTTCAGTGATTCCAATATGGCTGGTGGCGGCTTGTGGCCAATATGGCTGGCGACGGCGGCGTGCGATGGCGTCTTCGGGTTCTAATGAGTGCATTCTAGATTCATTTAGAAATAACTCCTATACATGTATAGAAATTACCGACCTCGTGAAAGCAACTGACAAACTTGCCCTGATAGACGAATCAGTTTATCCTCCTTATATAATATGTGGATCCCAAATGCGCGGATATACAGGGAATCTTACTACAGTTGGGAATCGACCCAACTTGCCCATATTTTTACGGCGCCATTGTGGCTTAACACCTACAGCTGAACCACCGGAGGCTATCCAAGCTCACTTTCCTGCCAATCCAAAGGGTGCGACTTATTTCTCGAATACAAACCATTTGGGTATTTTATAGGCGGCAACATGTAAAATTGAAACTCGTGGCTGTTTGTAGTGTCTTGGACGGCGATGTCTGACTTCCAACTACTGTGACCTGGTCCCCGATACAACACTGAAGACATGCTCCTGCAAATAAAAAATGAAACAATCAACAAACAATGCCTGCGAGTAAAGCTAGACGTAACATTCGGCCGGTGGAGGTTTATTTATATGCACTTAACTTTCCTGTTCTGGCACATTGAGGTGCATGTCCCTCAACTCAGACCATGCAGGCTTTCGGAGTTCGAACCGGCGCCAACCTCATCTAGCCCAGACTTCATGCGATGATCTTATCCACGATCCAACTATACTTCGGCTACGGGGACATCCTTAAAACGGAGGCCATTTCACCAAGAGTTGGGAAGCGTGTCAGTCTGAACATGGATTCGATTATTGAAAAAGAACAGATCTACCATTATATTGGAACAGCACAATGCACTTCCTCCGAACTTGTACATGTCACCATACGATTACCGGTACTCGCGCATATATATGTTATGGAGACACGGACGGAATCAGTATGAGTAGCCATTGCTTCAAATGTGCTTATAACTCAGTGAGCGTGAACAAATGTTCATTTCTTGTCTCCTTATTATATACATGTAGGTATAGTCATCCCACATTATTCACATATTAGAATTTATATAACTCACGACGAAAGCATGATCGCAATGACAAAGTATAATTATGCAAAACAGTAACATGTATGCGATTAGTCTTATTATATGATTGTATATATAAATTGGGGCCTAATCGATTTGAATTAATGTCATGTAGTATTGTGTAGAAGACTATTCATGTGAATATAGTCGGTCTGATCTTTCAAGGGTATATAAGGATAATTTCGCGATCTGACCGGAGATTGTTGACATAGCCGATGCGGAATTTAAGATACGACATTAAACAGAAGATATCACATTGTATTTGCAAAGAGTAAGCTGTGATATTATAGGGTCGCTAGAGCTAGTGAAAGGGTTTGAAATAAGTGCAATAATGTCAAGCTGCGAAGTTGAAAGTTTCCCTGTACTTTAATCGTACTGCATATATTGTACCCCAAATCCATGTCCCAAATCATTAGGATATCATCTATTTGGGGTTCATCGTCATTTCAATCATTATGTCATATCGCGACGTTGTCAATTTGATTCGTGGTGGTAAGACAACGCAGAGGGTTATATATTATCACCGGGAAATATCTACATTGCATGTATATATACGTATATATAGGAACCACCGACACACAGCAAGAAACTGAAAAACTGCAATGCAGGTACAAGTGTCAGATTATCTTCCCTTTAAGTGGATAACAAATCCGCGATTATGGGGATCAGAACCAACTTGATGTATATCTTACCAATATGCCCTATCACTATAACTCGCGGCCATTTTTGATCCACCAGGTCCGGTTCCGTGGTTTCATAGATTCATCCAGCCCCGGTTCCTTGGTTTCAGTGCTACATGTCAAAGTTTTGGAGTAGCATATCCATATATTATTATGAATTATTCATGACTTCCATGAAAGTTAAGTAAAACCACGGAACCGGGCCTGGTGGATCCAAAATGGCCGCGAGTTAGTGATAGGGCATATTGAGCCACATTTGTTGTTGTTGGCTTCCGTTTGTCATATATCGTTGTTGCTTCTCCTAATAATGCACGTTGAGTGCAATGGGGCCTTAGTCGTTAACCCTTTCTATACTAATTTACCAAATACTCATTGATGTGTGGTTCCCGGTCGTAGGAAGTGTTCCGATAATATACCATTCCAATGTATATACTTTTATAACTGAATGGGTTAATCCATTTATATAGAACCGGCATCGCCATCGCTGATCGTATTATAGGGCTATGCTATACTGACCTGTATGCGTGGACGTCCTTTTCTGGAACCTCTCCCAAACAAACACTGTTTAATCTCTCGTCATAGTCAAGTTTATAAGGAAGGTCGATCAAATCACGATGATATAGGAACGCACCGGGGGCCAACAGCACCTTATGTGATCTTATCACAACACCGTCATCAGTCGTCAATAAGATAGCCTCATTCTGACATTTTGGTGTATCAATGCGGCGCACGATACCGCGCAATACGTCACACCCGTTAGAACTAGCCAAACTCAGCTGAGCAGCTGTGAGCTTTCTGGGATTGATGTAACCAGCTCCATTAGGTTCGTATATTGCGTCATCGTTTGGATTAAAGTTAATCCACGGACAAATACGTCCCAGCTCCGATGGTGGTACTAAATGTTCTCCACCAGAACTATTTGGATTGGAGCGTATAGCATCAGTGTAGTATTTTCCGACTTGTATACAACCAACCTCCTCGAAAAAATCAACCCCTGTAATGAAATTAGAATGTTTGAAACATCTGAAAGCACTTTGTGCAAACAATTCGTTTATAGTTTTACAGTACTATGCCTTTTGATAGTTACACACAACGGTGATCAAATGAGAACTGACCAAATATTTCTGTATTCAGAGAGGAGTCTGGAAACAATTCGCAGACACGAGGCCGAAATAAAAAAAATTCGACCACAAGGTAATCACCCCCCCCCCCTACTTGCAATTTTTTTTTATTCAGCAAAGTTTAGGACCCCCCCCCCTTACCCCATATTTGACCCTTTTTAAATCTTTTTAAAACCAAATATTAGAAATACCATCCCAAATGCTTCCCTTGTTCACTCTTGTTTTCCATTCTGTTCAATTACCTATTATTGACAATTGATAAAATTAAATGGCCTGAAACAATTCTACCCCAAACTGCTTCAATCGTATTAGTACAGGTATGCCTACTTTATTATGTGAATCGAACTATGCATAAACCTGCCTAAACACCAAATCAACCCCAACATCGGGTACTTCGATGTTTGAAATCTATTTTTCACCACCAATAATGTTAAGTGGCCCAGTAAACAGTCGACGTAAGACTGTCTCGGATCAAATTGTGGATGGCGACGAGTCACTCGTCGCTAATGGTGAAAATTGTTTCAAACTCCGTTAATTTGGCGTCCGGAATGATTTTATAGCTGCAGAGTTGTACGTAATCTTATTATTTATTACAAGTGGGATATTACATATAATTTTTTTGTAGTCCAACGACTGATAGCAACACACCTAGAGATGATAATGTCGACATAATATTGCTTTAGTCTACGCAAAAATGTAAAGTCGTTTTGTTTCGGGAGTTTTGTATTCTGTTTTATAGGCAAATGCACTTTATCGAGTGATTTAGCAAACACAAACATGGCAACTTCGCGTCTCAAACATCATATTTAAATATTTCTCAGACCAGTCAAAAAATTGCGGTTGGGGTCTCCTTACCGACCAGATTTGCACTCCAAACCCTAAAGTGTTTTCCTGGTTTACAATAAAATCGTTTGAAATTTTCGAATTTTTTTATTTAAAAAGCAAACAACACCTTATAAATGTGTCAGAACGGGTTGATTTCTCGATTAAAGCTTTGCATGTATTATAATTTATATGAATACAATTCATATTAATCTTCAAGCTAAAATATTCACATAAATTATCAGACATAACAAGAGAGTCAATGACTGTGGGGACGCTCACCATACTGCAAAGACTGATACGACTGGGACTCTGGACCACAACAGTCAGAACTTTTCATAATCACTTTAAAAGAAGTAGATCTAAACAGGATATGTGGCTAGAGAGACTTCACGTATGTAGATTGGTGAAAATCCACCTTGAAATTACCAACTGTACACTACTGATCACCCCCTCCTCCAGCTCAAGTCCCCTCCAGACCGGGCTCCAGACTCCCAAGTCTTAGGTTGGAATTTCACAACCGACACCTCAAACTTTCTCAATTGTTGGAAATTTCCAATCTCACAAGCGCCTTTTTATAAAACCATTTAGACATGTTTGAAGCCCAATTATCCATGGACCCAAAACACCATACATGTATGTCAGAGTAATCAGTCAGGTGGTTCCAAGGTAGATGTTTTAATGAATTTGGTATTTCAATGATTTTATTAGACACAAAAGTGTTAACTCCCCATAGCCCCGCCATTTCTTGACAGGTTTACCTCATTTTAACAACAAATCTGATTCTCAGTAACTAAAGGATCCTCCATACTATATGTAAGCTAAATAGTCCAACCTCTCTTGAGAAGACATTTTAAGAATTACTATAGAGACATATAGTTATGTCCCTGGTCCCACCCTACTTAATCTGGTGACCCCATCTGAATAAATTTGAATCCCAGACACCAAAGAACCCTTCATACAAAATATCAGTAAAAGAGACCTGATGGTCCTTGTGTGAAGGAAGCATATTAAGAGGGAAAATGTCCTTCGCTTGGCCCCTATTTGACCAGGTGACCCCATTTAAAAAAATCTGAATTGCAGTCAAACAAGAACATTCCATGCTTAATAAGCCAACTAGTCATTGCATACATATTTTAAGAATTACTATGTGGTGAAATAGTTATGTCTCTGGCTCTGCCCTTATTTGACTTTGTGATCCCATTTTCACAAATCTGTCATCCAAGGTAATTCATACCAAAAATAAGCAAAATAGGCCATTTGATTCTTGCATAAAAGACATATCCATATCACGAATTACAATGGAGAGAAAGAGTAATGTAGCTGGCCTTGCACCTACTTGCCCTGGTGACCCTGGTTGAACAAATCTGAATCACAATCACCAAAAGGAGACTCAATATTAAATATGAGGTAAATAGAGCTGGTGGTTCTTTCAAAGAACACTTTTCAAGTTTTCAAATTATGTTCTAGTGAAGTGGTGGATGTGGTAGTGTTAAATGTCATGCTGAAAGATTTGAACAATACATATGATAGATTGTTGTTGTACTTGGGAATTAATTACCTCTAGCAGATCTCCAGGGAATGTTTATACAAATGTCAGATTTCACTTGACATATGTAGGCATACCCCGCATACAGTTAGAGCCAAAGTAAATGCTTCTTATTAACGATTCTCTGTCAAGAATTTGAGTCAATATTATTTTTGGGACCAGGGTGGCAGAAGCAGTTAACTTGAGGGAAGGGTCAGGGGGCACAACCTTCATAAATGTAATGGCATTAGTTTTTCAATTTTCAATATATATATATATATATACTAGAAGGTGACCCGACTTCGTCCGGGCTTTGACCTTGAATTGTCTATTTTGAAGGCCAAGGTCAAGTGGGGTCACGATTTGACCCGTCCAAAACACTGCCCGAACAAAAGTACCCGACAAAAGTACCCGTCGAAATCCATCCGGTTTTACCCGATTTGACCTTGAATTAATCATTTTGAAGGTCAAGGTCAGGTCGGTGTCACGATTTGACCCGTCCAAAACACCCAGTGGACAAAAGTAACCCTATGTATAAAATTTCGTCGAAATACCATCAAAATTGGCGATTTGACCTTGAATTGACCCGAGTTCAAGGTCAAGGTCACGTCACACGGGCAAATGAATATGATTATGAGACTCCCCATACGAAAGTACCCCCACATACCAAGTTTCATCGAAATCCCGTGATATTCGGGCGTTTGACCGTGAAATGACCCGACTCAAGGCCAAGGTCACGTCGCACGGGCAAATTAATATGCTTATGAGACTCCCCATACGAAAGAACCCCCACATACCAAGTTTCATCGAAATCCCGTGATATTCGGGCGTTTGACCTTGAAATGACCCGAATTCAAGGTCAAGGTCACGTCGCACGGGCAAATTAATAGGTTTATGCCACTCCCCGGCCGAAAATACACCCACATACCAAGTTTCATCGAAATCCCGTGATATTCGGGCGTTTGACCTTGAAATTACCCGATTTCAAGGTCAAGGTCACGTCGCACGGGCAAATTAATAGGCCCATGTCACTCCCCGGCCGAAAATACCAACACATACCAAGTTTCATCGAAATCGGCTCGGCCTTTTTTGAGTCCATCGATTACAGACAGACACACCCACACACACACACACACACACACACACACACACACACACACAAATATATAATAGACTAGCAGGACTAGCCACTGGCGGCATTCGTCCCATGGCTTTGTTTCAGAAACATGACATTTTTGTAATTATTTTGTTTTTATTTATTTTTGTTTTTTATTTTTGAATATGAATTTAATGTTTTTTAAATTTAATATATTTTGTTTCTGAATTGTTATTTAATTGTTAATTTTTTTTAATTTTAAATTGTTTTAATTAATTTTTTTGTTTCTGGCGGAAAAATTTACCCGTAGAAATCCCCCCTTCCTAGGAACGACAGACAACGCATTCTTTGTTTCGTGAAATCTCTCTACGATAACATTGCATTGAATTTAAAACAAACGCTTCCCGTCGGGAAATCTGTCTTCGGGTCGTTGTTGTTGGCATCACGGCTCCCCGAAAACTCTCACATTGCCGAAAACGTGTATTTAGTAATATCGTTGTTGTTGATATTTACGGCTTGGGGGCTATTTTCTTATTTAGCAAGTTTGAGCTCAATCGGTTAGAGTCTATAAAGGACACACTCATATACATGACACTTCCCGTAGGTAGCAAGTTTGAGCTCAATCGGCATTCCCTGGAATTTCCCGTAGATTGGCAGATTCCAGTAGCTTTATAACGGTATATCTGGGGAGAAATCTGATGCTATATTCGTGATTATCTGGGATGATTTCGGTATATACCAAAGGTATATACTGTAAAAACAGAGCGCGCCATCCGTGCTCGCAGGGAATAAATTTCGAGCGATAACGTTTGCGTTCCCGTATAACTCTGCAGATGCGAATAACGTTGAATGGGAAACAGACGCTCTTTATAGAGATGCGTCAAAAACAAACGCTCATTAAATAATCACTTGATTAACCCCCGCCGTGCCTTTGCGGTGATTTGAGATTGGAGAACGGGTGCTCTGAGCTTCTCTAAACCGCGACTACGGCGGTGTCGGTGAGATTTTACACTTACATACGAAATTTGATCTCAATCTGTACACGCGTTTTGGATTCTATGAAGTACACACACACACACACACACACACACACACACACACACACACACACACACACATATACGAAGTCTCAAAATATATAGTATAGATAATTGACCATGGAGTTAAATACAAATTTTATATATTTTTAAAAATATTTAAATAATAAAAAACAATTCCACATTTTTTTTTAAATAACCTTTTATTTTTTAATATATAATTTTTTTTCTTTTCATTTCTTTTCTTTTCTTTTTTGGTTAAAGAGTTAAATCTAAAAAAAAATTTTTTAGTTATGTCCCTGGCCCCGCCCACATTTGACACAGTGACCTCATTTGAACAAATCTGAACCCCAGTCACCCAAGGATCATTCATACCAAATATGAACCCATTTGGCCTGATGGTATTTGAGAAGATGTTTAAAAGAATTACTATGGAGGGAAAGAGTTATGGCCCTGGCTTCGCAACTATTTGACCCAGTGACCTCATTTGAACAAATCTGAATGTGAGTCACCTAGGGAACATCCCCACCAAATATGAAAGCATTCATTCTTATGGTTCTAGAGGAGAAGATGTTTAAATAATTGTTGACGGACGGATGGACGGACGGACGGACTTGTAACACCAGATATTTCGTTGGCATTTTTACTGAGTAACCCCAGCCACTGACGTGTATGGATAGCGTGAAATCGCTCCCAGATTCAGAGATTTTTTAGATTGAGCTTAACCGTAGGCCGAATCCGTGACAACTTTCCATAGGCTAGGTTGGATCAAGGATTGTATATTAATATCATAGGTTACTGCTCAACTTGATACACTCGTATACTGTTTCACTAATGAACCACTGGTCACCATGGTATATTTACATACTAAGTGTGATTTTCACTAAATCCAGCATTCCGATTGGTCGGCGCCCACGTGGCTAGTTGCAATTATTTCTCGGTGAACGCGCAACAGGTCATAACTGCAGCCTCATAATTACATCGACGCGTCATTGGTTTTGGAAAGACGAACGCGTAATGTTTTGGGCGCATTTGGACTCGCGCAGGATTGACTTAATAAATCATCGGGTTTCAATACAAAGAGAAATTGTTCCTGTTAACTTTTGCCAAGGGTGCTATGGGATATTTTGGGCTGGTTTTGTCACGATACACTTTTCGATTTAAATACATTTACAAAGGTGGCTTTCTCGCTAAATGTATATAAATATAAGGATTAACTGTCATGTGGACTGTTTTCATGGAGATGTAACCGCGAGGTGAGTGGTCATAACGTGTATGTAAAAGCACATACAAGTTATGACCACTCACCTCGCGGTTACATCTCCATAAAAACAGTCCACATGACAGTTAATCCTTATCTATAGTTCGTATTCGGAATGAGTCATAACAATATAAGAAGGAATATAATTGTGTAGCATAAGTAAATAGCAGGGTACGAGATGACTTAGGAGGGTACAAGTTGGTTAATAATGTGTCGGAGGTAACGAGTTGGTAAAGGTACGAAATTTCTCACTCGCAATAGGTTATGCGACCATATGGTTTTATTTCTCGACCAGTCTTGTCACCAAAGAGGAGTTAGCGTACCGATAATTACGCCGCCACGTACATTACCTGAACGATCTCGTATCGTATGGTAACGATCGACAGATTTCTTTGTGAAATGGTCCCAGACTGGTTCCCTGTCGCTGCTCCTGTAGACTCGTCCTTGATCGTAATGTGATGAAAAGACAGTTCTTTCAAAATCGCTATTCTGTGTATGAGAAGTTCGAAAAATAGCTAAACGTTATAGACCGTGTCACCGTGAGCAACCATATGTCCACTCTCCCCTGTGCGGATTTTTGCCAACTATTTTTGTTCCGATAGACAGATGTATTGCACACATTTTTCTGCTTGTTTTCCACTCAGGCGTTGGGGCTTTTTCGTTTTATAGCGATTTTCAACAAATTACTGTGATTTTTTGCGATAAAATCCTTATTGGGGGTAGGGGAAACATCTCTCTCAAAATTAATACTAAAATTATATGTATCTTTTCAAACTCAGTTTCACTTGAACGGTATTATAATAAGTGTTCGCATCGATAGCGTTACAAGGGCACCTGCCGATATGATTTTTTATTTACTTTGAAGATATATCTGAAATAGTACAGTGTGTGAACTTACACATGCATAACGTAATTAAACTATGGAAAATACCGATGTGTCCATGTTTGTCCACGAGAACATAGGCCAGGGCAGTTCTATAACAACCCACGAGCACTTGGAGGTAGTCAATGCTCAGCTGTTTCATGGCCGATTTTGTTTTTATTTTTCACACAAAAAATCACAGTTAGGTTCTAGTCACATTTCAAGAAGAAATTAGCAGAACTTGAATGTAAGTGAGGCATATCATAACCCATTAATATTCCAACTCATATGAATTTTTTTTTACTTTGGCTCAAAATGGCCAGCAACATGGCCGCCGACATATTGAAAATGGTAGATATTGCCAGTGTGTTTTGCAGTCGTTTACAAGTTGTGGTTGATGATTGAAATAGGATATTCGACCTGCCTTCTGTACATTCAATACCATTCTAGCCAGGACATTTAATACCAGAAATATTTGATTTTCTCTTACAAAAAAAATCACTTTTAAGGTTTGAACCATTTTTGTTTCAAGTAAAATTTAACTGTCTTTGGTATGAAAGGTGTGTATTTGTTTTGAAATATCTTAAATGTGTCACACTAAGGTGTTTAGTAACCACATTACTCAAGATGGCTTCCAAAATGGCAACTAAATTTTGTAAAAAGTTGATTTTTCATATAAATCCGACACATAATTATCTGCTGTTTCGAAAAAGTAGCAAAGTGTGACTCACTTGATTATTAGACATATTAGTTAATCGACTGACAACTAAATATTCTATTGTAGCTGTCGTTCCAGTAACTTATGAGACATGAGAATATTTTTTTAAGTATTCAGTGTGGAAAACGTCTTTCGGGATTCTGGCCATGTTTTTGAAAGGAACTGGGGAGAACTTTGATACGGAAATGAATGGAGCCATAATATGTGGCTACCCCAGCCCAATAGAATAAAAGTTTATCAACTATTGTTAGGAAAATCGTTTAACTTTCTTCCATTGTTCATAAACGCCACCAAGATGGAGAAACTCTCTGACATTACCTCTCTATCGATTAGTATATCCTTGAATTATTGTGGAAAGCGATATCCACCCAAGGTACACACGTACAACCCACCCACGACCATAAAGTCACTCCATATACACATAAACACCACATATATATGACAATATAGTCGCTCGCTTTATACACATACACCAAACCCATGACCGCACATCCATATGTGTGTATACACATACACACCGCACATGACCATACATCCATCAGTAACAATGCAGGCACACCAGGTATACTTCCTGCATCTGACCCTTGACCATATCGTCTATCTGTATACATATTCACCACACGATCATACATTCAATCATTGTATACCTATTGACCCCACCGTATACAGTCACTCATTTTAGCTATTTTCCACACCATGGACATATAGCCACTGAAGATATACATATACACACCACCGATGGCAATAGAGTCACCCCATGAATACATATGCAGGTGATATGCACCTCACCAATCGCCGATTAGCCAATCGCTTTATACACATACCGCTTACCCATAACCAAAAAGCCACACTTGTGTATACCCGTACACCCGCATAGCCATGAATCACCATACATGCACACCAGGTAAACTCCTATACCTGACATATGACCATATAATCACTCCCAGTACACATATTCACCACAATCATGATAATATAGTCGCTACTTGTATATCAATTCACCTCACCATTGGTCATACGGTTAATCCCTGTATATATATTATCCACACCTATTGCCAAATAGCCACTAAATATTTACATATACACCCCACCATGTCCCATGACCATAGTCACCCCATGTATACATATGGACCTCACAATGGTCATATAGCCACACATTTTATACGCATACGCCTCACCCATACCAATCAATCCATGACCATACAGCCACACTTGAGTATACCCGTACACATCACACATAACCATACATCCACAAGTCACCATGCATGCACACCATGTATACTCCTACACCTAACCCATGACCATATAGTCACCATATTCATGATCATACAGTCACCCCTTGCATACCTATTCACCTCACCATTGACCATAAAGTCACTCCCTGTATAAATATTCGCCATACCCATAGCCATTCGATATATACATATCCACCCCACCCATGGCCATAGAGTTACTTCAGGTGTACATTTTCACATCACCAACATCCAGATGTACCAATACCCCGTACACACGGCCACTCATACCTTCCAGACCTGCGTATACCCATCACACATGACAATTCAGCCACTCGTTGTCTACTCATACACGCCATCCGTGATCACACAGCTACTCCATGTATACCTATACCCCCGCCAATGTCAATATACATCCCATCCATTACCACAAGGGCTCCCTATATACATACACACTCGCCAACGACAACCCGGATGCACATATACATATTCAAACAATCCATATGTAACTATATACCCACCCATGATCGTACAAACAACGCATGGATATATGTACTCCCGCCTGTGACAATAAAGCCACAAGTTACACATGTACATCCGTGACCATATAGTCACTCCATGTACATGTAAACATAAACACAGAGATGACTCTCATTATATCACTGCATGTATACATATTCACCTCACACATGACCATATAGCCACTACTTGTATATACTATATACATATACATCTCACAGTGAACAACCCACTCATTACCATACAGTCACTCCTTGTATACATATTCACATCATCCATGACCATAAAATAACTCCATGTATACATATTCACCTCACTTATGACCATACAGTAACTCCCTGGCTGCCATCTTGACCCCCATTTTGAATCAATTTGATCAGTTTTGATCCTAATGGGCCAGAATAGACACAGATTACGGTTCATCTCAGTTCCGTTTCAAAGTTCTGCCCATTTCCTTTAAAAATATAGTTAGAATCCAACAAGTAGCTTTCGGCAAAATTCCAAACCGCAACTTTTAAATGAATTTGTCATGTCCCATAAAGAACTGGGGCAACCAGATAGAATATTGAGTTGTCTGTTGATTACTTAACATGCATAATAACCAAGTGAGTCACAATTTGCTAACTTTTTGGAACAGCAGAGAATAATGTTCCGGATATATGCGAACAATGAACGTTTTACCCAAATTGGTTGTCAATTTGGAAGCCATCTTTCAAGAGTAATTTTGTATATAAACATCTTAGTGTGACACATTTAAAAGAGATCAAAATAATAAACACATTCCATACCAAAGTTAGTTACATTTTACTTTTTTAAAATATGGTGCAAACATTAGAAGTTAATGTTTGCCGATATTTATGTCAACTTTGTGAGAGTAATATCCAATATTTCTGGTAATGTCAGTAGTTACAATTACTAAAAATTAACCAAGGTGATTCAGACATGTTAGTTTTCAATGGATAAAATACAGAATAACCCATTTTATTCATCAACGACAACATGTAAGTGATTGCACTGCACGGTGTGGCTATATCTACAATTATCCATATTTTGGCCATTTTGAGCCAAAGTAACACATTTTCTGATCATTCTTCCTTGTTGAAATATGACTAGAATCCAAATTCTGTAAAATCAAATTTTTGAGGGTTCGGAAAAGGCTAGGACCTCAATAATTTCTTATTTCATTGCTCCAACGATCAGTTAATATAAAAAATTCTCAACCAGTTCCAAACAGCAGAAACTGATATTTTCCACTTCCGGTGGCCATTTTGGCAGCCATTTTGAATATATGAAATGTATTTATAACCATAAATAAGGAGCAATATAATGATATATCACACTACTTAATACCTCATAAACTTAAGTAATTGCGAATTAAAATTCACCAGGTCAGATATTAACTTTTGGCGGCCATCTTGGATTCAATGACCGATAACTCTGGAAAGCCCCTAGAGCCAGATGGCAAACAACCGGCAAATGAAAGGACTGATATAGTTCTACAAAAATTTCATAAGCACCAAATAATCCGCAAATGGGGAGGGGGTTACATGCAGCTCAAGCTATATTACTATTCGACTCAGGTATTTGAACCCAACTACTATGCTTTCGTTTGGTGAAGGAGAACTCCAGATTTACATATAGCCGAAAATGGTTAATAGCCAATGTCTATACTAATAAAACTCAATTGTGTTTGTCTGTCGGGCTATCGGTGACCAAACGGCCAGGCTATCGGAGCTGAAAATGTGTCAGCTGACCCGGGGAGTGTCGTGGGGTAGATGCCGTTGACATCAGATTTCGCAAAAGGGGCATAATGATTAATTTAACTGATTAATTATATATACCCCAAAATGGTTGGAATCTGGTCGTTGAAAATTGATTCACAAGGGTAAATTTGACACGAGGAGTGTCATGGGATAGGTGCCGCTGACATCACATGAATTAAAGCTACACTAATAAACAATTTTAATTAAATAACAATTAACTAATCATATACCCAAAATACCCCGATTGCTGGAAATTGATATGCTGTGGTAAATCGACTTGGGGATTACCATTGGATAGGTGCCGTTAACCCCAAATGGGAACTTAAAATTATATTACCATATGTGAGGAACAAAGAGATTTCCTAAACAACTTAGACGATATGTAGGAAAATAAGTTGGTACACAGGGATCACCTGACCAGGGGATATCATTGGATAGGCGTCTTTGATCTCCGACGATTTAAAGGCGGGCTAATATATTATATTAAAATAGATGATCAACGAAGAGCGCAACGAAGAGCGTCCCTTGTCGATATGGAGGAAAATTGTTACACATGGACTATCATGGGGTATGTGTCTTTAACACCAAATGACTTAAAGGGGGACTAATAAATCATATCAACATAGGAAAGAGGTAACTTTATATGGAGAGTGTCATACAATAGTTGATGTTTACCTCCTGTGATTAATAATTAATTTAAATGACTTGAAGGGGCACACATAATTTACTCATTCTTCACCCGAGAAACACCGGGAACCCCGGCTAGTATATACATAATATTATTACTCTTATTATAAATGATAATACATCAAAACTATAATCATGGGAACCTACATACCATTACCAAACATGCTACAGGCGCTCAACGTTTTTGAATTGTGTGGCTGGTTCTTAAAGGGGTCCTGTACTCTAAATCCGGCCATTTATGGGACCATCTCCTTTTATACTCAACATAATATATGCAACAAATGAATGAATTTGAGCCATGGATGAGTGCAAAATACACGCATTTACCATATTAACAACATGGTAATTATAATGAAAATGAATAAATGGCTGGAGTCATAAATTCATTCTCATTATAATTACCATGTTGTTTGCGTCGTTCATAGAGCACATGCGTCTATTTTGCACTAATCCATTTATCAAATTCATTCATTTGTTGCATATATTCTGTTGAGTATACAAGAAGATTGTCCAAAATGTGGCCGGATTTAGTGTTCAGTACCCCTTTAGACCACATGATTCTCTGTTAGAAACAGTCCCGGTCAACAGGAGACAGTTCACACCAACTACAGAACCATTGGTATAGTGATTCCATAGGGTATGTTTTAGAAATGGATTCACTGAAAGGGAGTGCTATATCTGTATCTATAACCATTTTTGACTGGCCATATATACCAGTCATAGTTTATATGAGTAGAGACTGAAGTCAAACAAAATCTCTATGACTAGAGATGTTGATACAACACTGTCAGATAAGATCAGATAAGTACCACAGTAGACTGGTATGCTTATTATTGTCACTGTAAGATATAAAATTCACAAGAATGTTAGCACATATATGGAGTATATTAATTGTATTAGGACTGTGAAAGATTGAAACAATTGTTTCATATCAGGGATGCCAGAAGCATAGAGATATCTTCAAATGATTTAGAGATATCTTCAATTAATTTGGAGATATCTCTAATTCATTTAGAGATAAGTCCAATTCCAGGTTCAATTATGGATATGTGCTGATTTAGAGATATCTCCAAATGATTTGGAGATATCTCCAAATATTTAGAGATATCTCCAAATATTTAGAGATATCTCCAAATATTTGAGTATATGTTAATTTGGCTGCCCATAGAAGCACCAATGGTGAGGGGATTCTTTAAAATGTGTATCTCTAACTACATGTACACATGTCCAAATGGCATCAAATGGGTTAACAGTCCCTGAATACATGATTACAGGATTATAGTTAATAATACAAAGAATCTCTGATCATATTAGTATCTGGACACCAAACTTGAATTCAACTGCTAAAATATTGATGTTATGGAGGAGTTTAAATTATTTATTTATGGCCTACAACAATCTAAATAAAACATATTCCACAGCTGGAATAGTTTATATATATGATCTAAGATCGAGAGAGAAGTTTTAATTTAAAAATTTCAGATGGAAATGTGTTAAAGTCCACTGGCTCTGTCCATTTTGACAGGTCAGTCTCATTTGAACAAATCTGAATTCGAACCATATAAGACCATTCACACAAGTTGTTTGATGTTCAAGTCTCAGAGTCGCTTATGTGGACACACATTATAGGTCTGTCGCCATGCGTGCCAGTGTATTACTGTGCCTTTAAGGGGTCAATAAGCAGTCCCACTATCGCTTAAAATAAACCCAAAATAAAGACGTTGTTTACTTACCGACGGTTCTGTGGGGCCAATGACACAAACTTTCAGATTACTAATTTCCGAAGCATACTTCGAAGCAGCAGAACCTATCATCCCCGCTCCAACTACGCATAAATCATAAGGCTTTGAATCCATGATTGCACAAGGGTCTGTCGAGCACTTCTCGAGAGTATAATAAACTAACTAAATAAACCCAGGAAATGCCAGTCACAAAATTACACAAAGATCGCTTATCGATTCCAATATAGCCCAAAACGACCATACGTTTGAACAAGAGGCCAACAAAGCAAACAGGTGTGTGCATGTTTTATTAACAGACATCCTAAAATGGCGTGTCTCTTCCACGAACATGCTGTACGGATTTAGTAGTATATATAACATATTATTTTGAGTCAGAGAGAACAGACAATCGGGGCTTCTGTGACTAGGACAGATTGATTTCTCCAATTATATTCTATGAACCGGGAGGCTATTTTAGAACATTACACAATTTTTATTAGAATCTAGCTTTTAACCATATCTATAGAGTAGTTCCCTTATGGGATGTTCAGATACTAAGTTCAACAAATGACAATAGGTCGTTTGTTGAACTTATTATCTGAACATTTCCCACCAATGAATATAAATCATTTTGATCTTGTATTATCTGTTTTTCTGTCTGCCGTCTGCTTTTATTACCTCAAAATGAATAATAGACCGTTTAGTCTGGTCGTTGAAGCATTGGACCTAGAAAAAATTATTAACAAGCTGTTTTTTGTGTAATTTTGTCGGGTAGAATCTGAGGAATATCATATCCAAAATCCGCTAAAATCCGCTTTGGGGAAAATTCTCTATTCAAGATGGCGCCCAATGCGGTAGGTGCAACAATTAATGCCAAATTCGCAATACATTTAAATATTGACAAACAATGTTTAGCTGTAAACCATATTTGTAGAATGTCTTTCCCAAAACGGACGCCAAAATGGAGAAAACTTAATGAAATTTACACTTTGTGCAACATGTAATTGCTAGTCCTATAAGATAGAACAAACGCTCGAATTATTTGAGGATATTCCTTGAAGAGTATAAGAGAAACGTTTGATTAGAGATGTAAGAATTCTCCTTAATGAATCTCACAAGAGAGAAATCAAAACAGGATCTCATGCGATGGTTAAATCTGGACTTTTGGGAGCACAGAAACGGAACAATAACGCAGTTTTATATGTACGTTTTATGTTAACTCGTGTGATTATATGTGTAATTAAACAGTTAAATGCGATTTGATATGGATGTATTGATTATGTGATCTTTTCTAGAAGCAGAAATATATGTAGTCAGAACAGTCTCGTGAATGTGACCGATCATCATTTATTTTGATATATACAACATTAACCCTTTCAAAATGCACTGCTATAGAACAATATAAGATATATGCATATAGTTTTTGGTAAAATGTTAAGATCCTATTGTCTATATCTCAAAATATTAATCATAGTTGCCTCCAATCAGGTGACAAAACACTAATATTTCGCTTTTATCACAAGAATGCATGGTGGTATATTATGAACACAATTTATCAAAACACACAGGAGTACAAAGCCTATCTTCAATAAATTCTAAACTTGACCAATGTGGTTTAGATATTCTGTGGTTGAGACTGTGTTTATATCTGGAAATTATATTTAGTTATATTCGCCGAAGCCACATATACGCGAAAAGTACTACGATTTCTGCAACCGCATCACCGCGTTTGCCACTTATCACTATAGTTACATATAGTTGCTGTACACAGAACCACAAATAGCAACATTTAGCGAATGTTCAGCGCTGAAATAACAGCTTTAACCAATGAACCCCTGCTATTTAGCAGGGTTGCGTGGGTGGTATTGGTAAGATATTTTAAAACAAAACGATACTGAAAATTAACATTGTGTATTGCGTGATAGTATAACCCATTTGTAAAGTGGGGACTGAAGTAATTTGAACAAAATGTTCCAATAATAAACCGGTTTGGTAGCCGCGTGAAAATTAGTCTTAAATAATCTGTAATATGTACCATCTCTTTGATCTCGTGAGATATGGCGCTAATCTATTGAAGATATTTGTGTTTCTTTGCAGTGTGACAAGCATTGGGACATATGTGTATGGTATATTATCATGGAGAGTATAGCAAATTCCATAAATCTAACAAGTCTTTATACCACAAGGGTGTGCACTTCAGTGTATGTGTTACATTCAATAATTAATCACACTGTCCAATGAAACTACCATGCACTGCGTGGCGAAACATTACTTTGTGTGTTGCATGACCAAAATTATTATATTTTGTCCGGACAGTTGGATGTTGGATAAGCAAAAAACCAGAACTTTTACCATTGGGTAAATGACCAATACATACTTCAAATGTATGTTTTAATGATATGTGTTCCTTTAAAGATACTAAACAACATGAATGTACATTAATAATACGTATGTTCACTCCTATATGGTTATCCAATATGTTGCTTTCGTCGTGGATTGTTTTGGAGTTGCGGCCATTTTGACAGCCATTTTATGGCCGCGATTGTATTATTTTCTGTCCGTGTCACTCTATTCGCTCCGGTGCTCCAATTTCACACATAATTGTATAACTACGTAATCCCTATGCCATAACATATCGTATACTTACCATAATAATTTACGTCATACCCCACCCCTATTGAGGGCATTTTAGAACAATTTCCCCACAGCGGATTTTAGCGGATTTTGGATATGTTAAACATGAAGATATCCTCTTTCCAACGATACCAAATTTAGCTTGTTAAGATTTTTTCCCTGGTAGACCTTATATTTTTAGCCCGACAGCCAGACTAGTTCCAATGTATACTGTTATACCTGAATGGGAAAATCCATTTAGTTTAGAAAGGGTTAAAACATGCCTAGCACATGTAGTGTGGTGTGGCTGACACAGATAAGATTTTCCCCACGACAGTATATATGCACTCCTATCGTACACTTTCAGAAAGCACAACGTCATAATGTATACGCTTAATTGAAAACATTAGTCTTCAAAGGGAGACTGTACTCAAATTTTCTGTATTTGAGGAATTTGTTTAGCCTGGAGTCATCACACCATCTTTACCAATATAGTATATGCCAAATGTGAGGGCCAATGGAAATGGGACGTTTTAAAAATATATTATCGATATTATATCGCTGTTACCGGGAATACCGGGAATTTAATTAAAATGTTGTACAGTCTGCCTTTAATTCGAGAATTTTAATTCGACAAAACACTATATATACAGAGCCGTAATTTCGCTAAAATCCGGATTGAGAATCCAAAGCCGATTACGGGGGGCGGAGCTAATTTCGGATTCTAGGTCAGATTTTGAAATCCACGTGGTCTCCGAAACTACGTTTAATGTTCTCCCAGCGTCAAACATGGCTCTTGTATTTGACACAAGTATCATTTGTATCTTATATTTATAAAGTTCATGTTTGTTGTGAAAGTCATGCTTTTCTTCTATGTGTATATACACGGCACATAATTTGCTGCCAATCCGACTTAATCGTATCTTATTTTTCAAGTTAAAGTGCGTTTATTGATGAGGGCAAGCATATCTAAACATGACAGCTCTAGGCCTCCTGAATCAAATTCCGAAGATGTTGTGAAGAACACAGGAAACTTGTCAGTTGAACAGGGACGTGACGACAGGGGTTGCTTGTGTGTCTCGACCCCCACCACGAACTTTGGTACAATTTGCTTAGCTGTGCAGTCATTCATACGTGAGGAAAATCAGGATTATTTTTACTAACTGTTCCAAATAATGACACTTACAAGCCAGCAAACGCAACAAACAAACCCGATTTTAAATAAATACATATACAAACTTATGACTAACTCGGGAGAGGGGTGTCCAGTGATCTGTATATATGTTCAACTTGTTTTGGTAGTCATGTTGCTTTGCCATTACTAATTATTTATTTTTTCAGTGTGATAATATATACTTACCCTTAAGTGAGTCAGCACTTGTCCCCCAATTTATTTGTATGTATAAACAAATGTATGTGTTATATATCATGTGTTATCTAAATTTGACATATATTTGAAATAAATATATCTAAACTAAACTTTGGTACATTCCAGCAGTCGGAAATTTCATGCATGACACAACATTAGTTGGACATTAATTTGACACCATATATAGGTTGTCATTGTTCTCATTGTTTGATTTTTTTTTTCAACCAGTAAAAGTTGGTAATTTTCCAATCTTGGTGTTTGTCAGGTTGGATATTTCCAAGGGGAGCAAATGGAATTCTGCGAACCTGTGAGATTGATGTTTGGTTCAATTGGGGGGGGGGGGGGGTGTGCAGTTGGCCTGAAATTTGAGGAAACATCTAACCACGTCCCTAGAACATATGTCTGTTGTCTATACATAGACTATTGTGCAAAACGACTGCATTTAACGAAACAAAATATTTTCAAGATGAAACATGAAATTGCTATAAGACTAGATGATAGTACATACGTGTATCTGATAATCCATCGATATCATATATATATAATCCTACTATTTCTTGAATAAGAAGAAACATTATAATAACGAACACAGCAGAAGACAATCCATGCAGGTTCATATGAATTCGGTCAATGGTGACGTATCCGCCGAATTCGAAATCGACATGCGTTCGGGCGGTATTTATGGATGGAATTATGAAATGGACATATGAAAGTGACAATCAACAATGATTTACAATTGCTTCGCCATCAACCGAAGTGCTCCCCCAGCGTTACTATCAATAGCGTTATTATTTGGCTAATTTCAGTAATATTCTCCCAGTTTACATTCAATAAAACAAATTTGTCTCCGCATTTAAAATTCTTTGGTATAGATCGTTTATATTCTGCAATAATGTGTGCACAAGAGACGGATTCTTATGTTTTATTGTGTTTTTAAACTCCGAGGTGGCGAAATCTCGGTTTGTTTACATTATGAACATTTGAGTCCGTAATCGGAATCCAAATCCCAATCGGATTACCACGAAATTAGGATTACGGTCTGTTCGTTTACTGATTCTGCAAATTTGTGGTCTGTTCTTTTGCCGAACCAAGTCGTACGGGGACCAATCTGTAATCTGAATCCAGAATCTGAATCGGATTTTAGCGAAATAACGCCTCAGTGCTTCCAACAACGAGATACAATATATGTTTTCCCGTTAACCAGATATTGATAGCTTGATATATCAAATATGTTTGGTGTGTTCTTCTTATTGTCTAATATTTCGCATATATAGTATTTATTTTGTGTGCCCTCTTAATAATGTATGGTTCATTGAGTACATAACATCACTTTAAGATTATTCTCAATTCCCATTCGATCATTACAGTGGATCGAGTGCTCCGCGCCATTTCGAACACCGTTCACCAAGTCGCCTTTATAAGACAAATAACCTTTTCGGAAAAGTAATAAAAACTATTTATGTAGGCCGGATGAGATTAACGGTTACAATACTCCAAATGATTTGCATTGGCCTCAGTGTTAACAAATTCCGCAGGAAAGAGTTGACCCTGCACGAGTATTAACAATTAAGAAGGTCCTCTTAGACACACGAATATGTGCCCAAAAGTACTTGTCAACGTATTGCGTCACATTGCAGTTTTGACAAACGTCACACAACCCTTAAAATGGAGAACAAAATGACATCGAAAAAAAACCCCACAAACACCTCCCATAACTTATTCGCCATTTGCACAGCCATAACCGTTCACCGTGTGGCTATATTTTATGTTTCTCGTCGGAGAAACACGTTTGTGCATTTTTCGTGCACTTTTCATCCATGTATCATTGACCATTCAGCTGCCAGGATTTTGTTATGCTGATCCTAGCTTGGGGGTCCCAATCATTCTACTATTTTGTATTTGGTGTATTATAACCTACGGTGATCACTGTAAAGATAAGAAAGTCGCCCAAATTGCGTCCATTTATATACCCACGTCAAAATAAATAAATTTGATTCGAAACATGTCTGTGTTCTTAAAGGTACTCAACCCGATAAAACTCCTCTCAATTACTATTTCAATGGCTTCGGGGGTCAAAAATATTTGATTCGAGTCGAGGAAGTCACCCATCAAAGCTCAGATTTGTTAGATATCGATTTTAGAAATCTATTATTTTTCATTATCGGGAATACTATCTGGCCCAGAACTCAGTCTAAATTGCGTTAAAATTACCACTTGATTTTAGAGTTATTCATCCTTGTCTGTTTGAATAGATTTGGAGTACACATCCAGAGCAGATTACGGCAGTTATTAGTACTGATCTCGAGAACATAACAAATTTGAAAAATCAATATCTAATAACTCTGAGCTTTGTTTGATGGGTTCCTCGACTCGAATCAAATATTTTTTACCTCCAAAGCCAAAGAAATAGTAATATAGGACCCTCTGATCGGATTGTTGTTGTTGGAATCTGTTGAGATGGGGACCCTCTTTACGGGTTGAGTACCTTTAACCCTTTTCTGCCACCACCCAAATCAGAATGTGCTAAAAAATTATCTTGACTTGAATGTCATTTTTTTTCCATTTTAGCTGAATTTTGGCAAAGTAAACAATGACGACGCACATACATGTGGTCGATCTGATAGCTTGTAGATACCACTTCCAGATAATATACCATACTATTCGCTAGGCGAATTGGGCGCACTTAGATTTCACATTTGGCGCACCTATACCCAATTTTCGAAAAAAGTCAACAGAAAACCAAAATTGTCCCTTCACAAGAATGCATTTATTGGCGGGCGGAAATTTTGGCTCGTTGGATCAAACCATTTCTACATACTTCCAGGGTATGCATTTTTGTCAACCTGTCATCTAAAAGGGGCTATTCAACTTCGTTTGACCCGATTCTGATCCGATTTTGCATCATATGGTCCATAATGACGTCACGTTTTACTCCCATGCCGTGCTCAAACCCAACAAATCTGCCCCAAATGGCGTTCATCAATGTTGTCGGGCGCCCAAAAATATGGTCTCATATTCATTAAAGGGGCATCCACGGTCCTAAAAATAGGTCAAAAATGGCAATGTTCGGTTTTACAACGAGAAGCAGAAATGGCATCAGAAAGTTGAAGAATATAAACCAAATGAATATTCGCTGTACGTGCTCTGGGCAATGGGATGTCTGCACAGTTGCACCAAGGACAAATTTGTTGCAATGTTAGAAACAGGTTGCCTAGAAAACACTTTCAAACTAGACCTGATTCGTTCTGCTGTTTTCTCTGAATGCAAGAAACTGTCGTCGTTTCCGTTTGAGCAGAATTCAACCCTTAAACGAAGAGTAAAATCGTCTAGTGACACGATATCGAACAAACTTTCCAATGATATCTACAATTTGCTCTATTATCTGGTAGAAGAACACCCGGAATGTCTACAGGGCCTTGTTTCAACTTCTACAAAAAGTTCAAAATCGAAATCAACCGGTGCAAGCACAGCCAAATACGTACAAACTAGTAACGAAGGTTGGGGCCTGAACATTCTTATTGACTATTCAATTCAGTGCAAAGCCGACATTCTAGACCTGAAAGGCCGCGCTCAAGCAGCCGAACACATACTACACGAATCAGTTCCGAAACTAAAGGCTAATCAAGATTCTCTGGAAAATAGGCTGATCATAATGGATAAGAAAGTGCAGGAAATTCAAAATATGACAAAAGAAAGTTCTGTGGCCGCGACATCAGCTCAAATCACACTAGAACGGCTACAAGATGATACGACGGCACCGCCAAACTGAAAAACGACTTAAAAACTGTAAAGCAAGATATCGCTGAG
Source organism: Siphonodentalium dalli (assembly GCA_032622095.1). Classification (NCBI taxonomy): domain Eukaryota; kingdom Metazoa; phylum Mollusca; class Scaphopoda; order Gadilida; family Siphonodentaliidae; genus Siphonodentalium; species Siphonodentalium dalli. The sequence continues at coordinate 153,576,568 of CP136063.1, forward strand.
TTATCGGAGTCTCTTCTTAAGTCCATCCATCAGAATAAATCCATCACCAGTGCTGTTAGCTGTCTAAGAGGGGAAGTGAAAGTAGTTGCACAGACAAAACCATCTACTGTGAAATGCGACTGTGCAAATAAATGTGAGGAAATGTGTGGTAATACTCTATCTAAATTCATGGGCACAATGGTGAAGGAATTCGAAAGCTACACCGATAAACTGTTCAAAGTCGTGATGTCAGATGTAGACAATATGAAGGAATTCCGGCCGTCCGGAGTTTTATCCAAACCTTCGCGTAAATCGGTTTCCAGATCTTATCGTGGTGATTATGACCCGAACTCGTCACTTCCAAACAGTATCCCATGTTCACCTTCTGAATTAGGTAAAGATGTTAGTGATATACAGCTAAATGATGCCGGGGTACACGCCACACCTGGACATACCGACTCCAACCCTCCGAGTTCTGAGCGTCCACCTACTACTCCCAAAGACAAACACTATGAACATATGCGTGACAGGGAGATTCTTTTACAACAGGAACGAATCTCCTATGATAACCACACGACATGTTCTCGAAGGAGTTCTTGATAACGTTGACATGAATAAGATAGCAAATTATATAAGGAACAGAGGTGTACAATTTTCTATAATGACTTCTCTTGCTACAGTGAAAGGGCTTAGTGATAACATCCTTATGATTGGCGATTTCAACGCCCGAACTGCCAAGCTCATCGACTTTATACCCGGTGATGAAAATGAATTCGGGACCACAACAGTCAATATAGATATACCACAACGCAGCTCGCAAGATAAACGCTCTAACAATTATGGCTACAAGCTCATTGACCTTTGCCGTCAAGCCGAAATAATCATTGGCAATGGTAGATTAGGCTCCGATAAGGGCATCGGCCGTCTAACTTGTAAAAATGCAAGTGTCGTTGATTATTTAATCACCAGTAAGTCTATGATGACACACATATTACAGTTCCGTGTACATGCCTTTAATAACTTGATTAGTGACGTACATTGTGCATTATCCTTTGGTCTGGATGCTGGAAATGATGATTCGAACGAGTACAACACTAGTGTTTGCAGTTCGAATCATAATATCATAACTTGCGGCAATGAACAAATCCCAGTTGTCAAGCGATGGAATAAAGAAAACGAAATTGACTATATACGCAATCTCGATATGTTGAAAATTTCACAACTAGCGGAACAATTAGAAACCCTGGAAGGTAAGTCAGATTTAGTACAACATGATATCACATCTATTAATGATCAGTTTAAAGAAATATATCACGAAGCTGCCGCATCAGCCATGGGTACTCGTAAATATGAATCGGTACGAAAATCTGCTCGTTCGAGACTAAATAAGCCTTGGTTTTCGAGCGACTGCACAAATTCGCGAAAACATTACCGCATTGCACTCAAGCGTTATCAACAAAATCGAAATGATCGAAACAAGTCACGTTTATCTTTAGCTAGAAATGCTTACAAATCCAGTATGGTGACCAGTAAGCTAAATTATAATGAAATGATCCAAAATAAAATATCGAATATGAGACATACAAATTCACAAGAGTATTGGAAAATAATTAGGAGCGGCAAGCAAAGAAATAATCCATCATCCGCCCCTACGCTCGATGATTTTCACGACTATTTTGCAGATATGAACAGTTCTCATTCATATATTGAAAACGAAGTCTACCAACAACCCTCTATAGAGTTGTCGCAACTTGATAAACACATTGAGCTCGAAGAGATCGTAAATGCCGTCCGCAAACTCAAGTTTGACAAAGCTAGTGGTATCGATGAAATAAGAAATGAATATATAAAATTAGCCGCTGGCCCCTTATCGAAACACTTGCAAATCTATTTTAATATTATACTCAGAAGTGGTATTGTTCCTACGAATGGGGAGTAGGCATAATTCAACCGATCTTCAAATCTAAAAACCCGAAACAACCAGAAAACTACCGACCCATTACCTTAGTCAGCTGCATTGCAAAACTATTTACCTCTATTCTGAGCGACCGCATACAAAACTTTCTAGAGGAGAATAACCTTCTTTCGGAAAATCAGGCAGGATTTAGAAAAAACTACTCGACAACCGACCACATATATTCTATGAATTGTCTAATAGATATCGTTAAATCAAGGAAACAAAGTCTATACTGTAGATTCATAGTCCTGTCTAAAGCGTTCGATCGAGTATGGCGGGTAGGCTTATGGCAGAAACTCTTCGATATAGGTGTTCGAGGTAAAATACTTGATGTTATCATGAATATGTATAAGGGCATTAAATCGTGTGTCAAGTTTAATAACGCTAAATCTGAATTATTTGCATGTGATAATGGCGTTAGGCAGGGAGAAACCTGTCCCCAATCTTGTTTTCTATATACACAAATGATCTGGAACAATTCCTGAGTTCAAGTGAAACAAATGGTATAAACGTCACTCAAAATGGCAACGACCCATCTATAGAGTATCTTAAATTATTCTGTCTTCTGTACGCCGATGATACTGTTCTGATGTCGTATACATCTGGTGGCCTCCAAGATATGCTAAATTACTATTCGAACTACTGTCGAGCATGGGAATTACAAATCAATAATACGAAAAGTAATGTATTGGTGTTTGGAAATAAAAGAAAAACCGATGATGACATTTTTCAATTGGACGGTAAGCCGATTGAGAGAACTAACCATTACAAATACCTAGGCGTTACCTTCAGTAAAAATGGTTCATTTGTTGAAGAAAAGAAATTAAGATGCCAATATGCTAAGAGAGCTATGTTCAATCTGATATCTAAAATGCGCACAACGAATCTCTCACTGAAAATTATACTTGATCTATATCAGAAGACAGTTATACCGACACTAACTTATGGATCAGAGGTATGGGGATGTGGAAACAATGCAATCGTACAGCGACTCGAACTATGGTTTCTGAAGTACCTATTTAGACTGAAAAAGTCCACACCAACGGCTTTGATATATGGGGAGCTTGGTATTTTCCCAGTAACGCTGGTTATTAAGCACCGAATTCTGAATTACTGGGGGAAATTGATCAGCGGAGACCGAAACAAGATTGCTTACCTTTTATATTGGACCCTGTGCAGTAGATTCAACTATGATAAATTTGAGAATAACAAATCTAATTGGGTTAATTACGTTTATAACTTACTAAATGAAACTGGTTTTAGTGGCACATGGGAGTCCCATAACGTGACATCTCTGAACTTATTCTCAGCCACCACGAAAGAACAACTCCAAGATTTGTATATCCAAGAATGGACACAAACCCTAAACTCGTCCAACAAATATGCATTTTATCGCCAGGTAAAACCTTATTTTAAGGGTGGATACACACATGCATGTAATGTCTGTATGTAAAATACATGTATTTTACATGGCCACACCAATAATTGACAAAATTAATCACCTGCGCGCGAGAGGTCAATTTCACCAGTGAGTAGTTATAAGCCAATATCAAACAAACTGCCATCAAGAAATTTCAGGCCAGTCATAAACATGTCTTCTTTCATGGATGCCGAAATGAGTAATTCTTGTCTGATATCTGTTGCTGTTTTTCACGAGTTATAATTCACTTCGAAAAGTGGATTAGAGCCTATCGATTTTATACTTGATTTGTTTCTGTCATTTCTTGGAAACAGGGTCATCCAAAACAAAAAATAAAATATGCAGAATTCTTTTATAGGATGATACCGGCTTGTTGAGATTTCTCTGATAATTTGAGAGCGAACTCATGTGATAACATTGATTCAATTGGGATGCAAATATTCATTATAGCGCCAAAAAATAATGCAGGTACAGCGTTGAAATTAAAAAGAGTGACACCCCCCCATTTATATCTATGTTTCTCAAGCCAAAGGTTGAACAAGCTCCTACCTATCACAAGCTTGAATTATAACATTTTCGACCATAATCCATGATTGGGGGAGGGGCTGGTTCTCGAAAGCTTCCAATAACTAAGGGGGTTAATTGAATGTACCAGCCGGGATTATCTGGGCAAGAATTACAATATAATGTTGTAAATTTTGCGTATACATGTATAACTGTATAACACAAGAGAGGAAAGGTGACTTAGTTGGGAACTCGTAGCTAGGCAACCCTTTCGTCGAATGAAGACAAACAGCAACACCATGCATTCAAATTTAAAGCTGTATAATATGTTCATAATTATATGAATAGCATAAATTGCTGCATATTAGATTAATCACTCGTAGAAAACAGACACGACAGACATGACTACGATATTTATAAAGCAGGGTGTCAGGACTCATGGTGCTGCATGCACACCCCCGTCGAGGAAATATGCAATGGTGAATTCGGTAGCTTCTGGGATAATATAGCTCCCCGTGCATGTTGGGAGCTATTGTTGGGGAAGAGGCCATCACTGGTATTAACATCAATAGAAGACTGGCAATTATTTAAACAGAACGTCGACCATTTGAGTTATCGCGCGAATAATTATTTTAAGCGGCCTGACGACTTCGTCCCAGTCAACGGCTCTTCAGCGGTTCAGAGTTTAACTCACTGTGGTCAAACACAGTCGCAATGATTGGGTTGTCAGCGGAAACATATTACACGGTGTATATGATCCATGTAAAACGCCAAATACACGATATTTACAGAGATTACATGCATGTGTGTATCCACCCTAAGGCGGAACCTTACTTGACAAAATTACGCAAAACTGAAATCATCACACTTATACGTTTCCGTACACGGAATCATCATCTTCCGGTAGAGACTGACGATTGGGCGGGTTCTTCATATAATGGGAAAAGATGTAAACTATGCAAACGTGATGTTTTGGTTACAATACACCAAATGATTTACATAGGCCTCAGTGTTAACAAATCCCGCTGGCCTATATTCGTTGCAAAGCTTTGACCCTGCACGAGTATTTGAAATTAAAGAACGTCCTTTTAGACACACAGAAATGTGCAAAAAAGTACTTGTTAACATGGTAGATCACACTGGAGCTTGACAAACGTCACACTACCCTTAAAATTGTGAAAAAAATGACATCGAAAAAAACACAAACACCTCCCATAAATTATTCGCCACTTGCACAGCCATAACCATTTACCATGTGGTTATATTTTATGTTTCTCGACGGGAAACACATCTGTGCATTTTTTCGTGCACTTTCATCCATGTATCATTGACCATTCAGCTGCCATAATTTTTTTTATGCTGATCCTAGCTTGGGGGTCCCAGGGGAAATCACTCTACTAATTTGTATTTGGTGTATTGTAACCTTTTGGGGGGACGATATTGTTTTGTGAATGCTCATTCGTCACGCTATTTATTTTACGTATTTTTTTTCCCGTTGTATTTGAACATTTGTTACACAGGCTTCACGATTATTAACTTCAACTGATAAGCGCCGACTGCTGCGTATGCGCGCAACAGTTTGTCTTAAATAAATTGTTATAAAAACACAGGTTTATGGCCGCGGACATAAGCCGATTAAGTGTGATGTAATTTATCCATGAACTTGACAAATGGAGATTCTATCACCATTCGACACGAAAATGGGACCTTTAAACAGACAAGTTTCATTTTCGTCGAACACGAAACAACGAATATATTGAGCTTCGGCAGTCTGGGGGTTAATTAATACCAAATGCACAGAACTCCTTTATGATATTCCGATAGTACTGTGTTTACTCTATATTCTCTGAAAATTTGGTGTAAAAATTCCCAATAGAACGACTTTTATCAGGCGTTTACTAAAACCGCAAAATATTGAGAAATTAGTGCAATTTTCTGAATTTTCGCATTATTTCATCGTATAAAATCAATTTAAATACGACAAGCAACTGGAAATGTTTTTGAACATTCTAGAAGGGGTACATGTCCCTGATATGTGTTTAAAATTTCTCGCGTAAACTATGACAGATACCAAAGTTATAATTAGTTTTATAGACCCACCCTAAATCCCCCATAGTAAATGCATGCGGCCGTAAAGCACGTGGCTTTGTTTGGATAGTTTCTGGCCCACAATGCATCATTCTCCCTATCTGTAAAATGGTCTATGTCATGTTAGAATGCGAATCTATGAAAGAAACCAGATATTCGAATATAGCAAAATATTATTATACTTTTCCTACCACAGCAAAAATGAGCCAACTCCTCAATAACAGAAACATCGGAGTAATGCGTAAAATATGCAAAGTTATTAAAGAAATAAATTATCTACACCCAAACACCTGATGCACATGTATATTATCCATACGACAACCACTCACCCCACTCGCCTAAAGGACAACGCCCGCTTATTTGATGCATTTCCACTATTATTATAATTACTTCATATAACATTGATTATTTTGACGTACATGTCATGATTTATGTATACCAATCGTTGAACTTTATTCTAAATTTATTTACATGGCAGGTTGATACCATTTCGGCGCATGCATCTATACGTCGGACATGCTGGATTTCCCAGCTGTCCAATTATTGTATTCTCTGTATACCATTATTGGGTTTAAAAAAAAAATAAACGTTTGACTTTGACATTCACTCAATTGAATATGCTGTCGTTCCTTACATGGAATATTACAGGCGCATTGTCGTCATCTAATTATTTACACTTGATGTTAGATCAACACCATGTCGATATATGTGGGATATCTGAACATTGGCTTGGGGGAAAAGATTTTATTCCTGCTAGACAATATTCATGTCAACTTCGAGTCACATGATGTAAGTGACTATACTATGCGTTTGCCTTTCCAGAGAGGTCGTCCCAGAGGCGGCGTAGCACTTATCTGGAACAAGTCAAAGTTTAATGGACGTATCAACAAACTTGCTATTGAAGACGATCATATAATTGGTATTCAATTGAAATTATCTGCTCTCAGCTTTATATATGCCGACAACTAATAACTCTGTTCAATATGACCGAGAATATATGGACAAACTGTCAGATATTTATGAGAAATACTTTTGTCTTGGAAAAATCATTCTGATGGGCGATTTCAACGCTGACCTTTCTAGGCATGATGCAAGATCAAATGCCTTTAAATCGTTCTTGGAGAAAAAAACATTATTCTCTGTCAATGAGATTGCATCCCACATCCCACATATATATTCCGACATTTGTCCCGGCTACGGACCAAGCTTGCTCGACGATTGACCATATTATTATACCTCGAAATGATAAGCATAACATAGTATCCTATCATGTTTTTGATGATGACGCAGCCAATGTATCTAACCACCGTCCTCTCATTGTCATGATCGACATGCAGTTCTCCCGTCGCGATTTAAAAAATGTGCACAATTCGCCAATTAGGTACAACTGGAAAAAAATCCAAGATGACTGCGATGTCAAATCATCGTATGTAGAGCGACTAGAAACATATTTACCTCCCTTGAATACCAACCAATTGCTCTCAACCGATATTGATAAGTTATATAATTCAATAGTCACTGCGATAAATAGAGCAGCAAGAGAAATAATCCCATCCAAGTCATTCAAAAGCCACCTGAAACCCTTTTGGAATGCCACGCTGAGTGCGCTGCACCGTGAAATGACTAATGCCAGAACCAATTGGATTCAGCATGGTCGACCCGCGGACACCAGTAACACATTGTACATGCATGATATTCAAACGGACCAAATGTGATTTCCGAAGAGAATATCGTAAATGCTCTCAAAATTTTCTTGACGATTGCTGAATGAGATAGATACCTATGCAGAAATAGATCAAGCTGCATTCTTCAGACTCCTCAATGCAAAACTCGCGCGTTTAGGTACTAAGTCACAATCATATTTTGTATCAAACGGTCGTGTTATCAGAGATGATGAAGAAATCTCAAAAGAATGGATACAATACTATGAGTCAATATATTCAACACAATTAAGTGATACCTCATTTATCAAGATCACTATTCTAGTGTGTCTGAAATCGTTGGAGCAGAACTTTCGGGCACAACCACGTCAATAATCGATGATCTTTTGTGCTATCCGGTCTCCAAATCAGAAATATTATCTGAATACAAAACGCTCAGCAGAAACAAAGCTTCCGGACATGATGCTCTAAACTACGAACATTTTATCTTCGGAGGCGAAAAAATAGCCGAATCCCTCGCTCACCTATTTTCAAAAATGCTCGAATCATGTCACGTTCCTCGAAACGCAAAACTTGGCATTATATTTTCACTGTATAAAGGCGCTCCGAAACCTAAAGAGTCATTTGACAGTTACAGGGCAATAACTCTACTTCCAGTTCTCTACAAATTATTTGAACGGATTATACTATCACGCTTGAAACAAAACGTTCCATATTCTATTGCGGTTCACCCCCTGCAAAATGGGTTCCAGCAGAATATTAGTTGCATGGCAACATCATATTTGGTGCAAGAATGTGTCTCCCATACATCACAGAACCACAGCAAATTATTTGCATGTTTCTTGGATGTATGGAAGGCATTTGATACCGTATGGATAAATGGCCTACTGTTCAAACTCATTCAACGTAATATCCAGGGGAAAAGTCTTAGAATAATTCATAATCTCCTAACTGGAATGAAGTGTTCACTTATATACAACGGATATCAATCAAAATGGATTGACGTAGTACATGGAACCCGACAGGGGGTACCCTCTCCCCGATTTTTTACACCATCTACATTGATCAGTTACTGTGGGATCTTGAGCGGGCGGCATGTGGTCTGAAAATAGGTGGCATAAATTTATGTTCACCAACTCATGCAGATGATATGTTGTTAATGTCGTTAACTCCAACTGGGTTACAATCACTCTGCTCAATTTGCAGTTCATACAGCTCTATTTGGCGCTACAAATACAATGCATCAAAGAGTTACACAATAGTCTTCAATGAATCAAAAGCCGACCACTCTGGATCTCACAGGAAATGGACTCTTGGTCGAAACGAAATGACCGATGTTACCTCCGTCACTCACTTAGGCATTCCTATAGATAAATTCAAATTCGCGTCATCCCTAGTAGATGAGGTATGCACCAAGATAAGAGGAACATTTTTTATGTTGTCAAATGCAGGTATGTACGCAGGTGGCCTAACACCTGTGAGCTCAGTAAAGCTTTACAAGTCTATTGTATTACCAAGAGGTCTATATGGAACAGAACTCATCACTGATATCACTAATACTGATAAGCTTAAACTTGAACGCATTCACCGATTTTGCTTAAAACGTATTCAGGGTTTGCATCCCCAGACCCGCACGGCTATGGCAGAGGGGTTGCTTGGTATCCAGTCACTCAGTTACTTCATAACCAAACGCAGGCTGTCTTTGTATCGCTCATTATGCAATATGAGTAGTGACAAGGCTACGAAGCAACTTTTTTAATATCGCACATCTGAATCTCACTTCGCACAGGGGAGTCCTTTCATTAGAAAAGTTGAATCAGAAGGATCTGACGATTGCTCACTTGTATGAGGAATTTTCATCAGAAGCAAAAGTAGCTAATAAACACAATTGGAAGTCCCTGGTCAACAACGCAATGATGTCCAACTCTAGAAACGAATGGCAACACCTTGTATCAACACAGAGTGACTTCGGTCGTTTCGCTACCGTCCAAACAAACCTGCACATGTCCCACCTTTGGAAAGCATGCCACAAATACCCCAGACACAAGAAATTTTACTTTCTCATTGTGCAATTACTATGCATGTTGAAATTCGTTGAGGACGTTGTGTGCATGGTGTCAGACCCGATTCTCCGACGGCCCACAACTCCGAAGACCCGATTCTCCGACGGCCCACAACTCCGAAGACCCGATTCTCCGACGGCCCATAACTCCGAAGATCCGATTCTCCGAAAGCCCATAACTCAGAATGGCCGATTCTCCGAAGACCTATAACTCCGAAGACCTATAACTCCGAAGGGCCGATTCTCCGACGGCCCATAACTCCGAAGGTCCGATTCCCCGAAGGTCCGATTCTCCGAAGATTTTGTTTTATAGTGGTTTTATCGTTTACTAAATAGTGTACAGTCCAGTGGCGAAGCCAAGGGGTCCCAAAATTCCCACTGCCCCCATTAAACCTCTACTTGCTATTTCAGACAATATGGGCCCCTACCAAAACATGTCCAATGTCATGTAAACGCCCGGAAATCGTTCATGATGCATCAAAATATTCAAACTTTTCCTACTGCCCCCACCTAAATGGGAATCCTGGCCAGCCAATGACTATACACCAGATAATATAACGTTACGTTGGCCCATGAGATGCCAGAGTAAAATGTACAGGGTGAACGGGGAAGAACTTGTCGCCCCTGTGCATGTTAGGCTACTCTGACATTCTTGCAGCGTTTCGTTATAATATACACGGTGCACACCAGTGGCGGAGCCAGGGTTCCCATTTAGGGGTGCACATTAATTAGCATATGTGGGGGATATATCATGCATATGATATGCCGAAAGCATATCACGAAGGCCTGATTTGGGGAGCGCATACATGGGAGGGGGCACCCCCAATCGTTGGTCCGGGGGCTCCCCTGGGCAGGAACACTGTGAATATTTGAATGCCTAGGAGGGATTTCCTGACGTTTACATGACATTTGACATGTTTTTTGGGGACGGTCTTCCCTAGGGCCCCATTGACCCCGCCACTGGACTGTACACTATTTAATAAGCGATAAAACATGATCTTCGGAGAATCGGACCTTCGGAGAATCGGACCTTCGGAGAATCGGCCCTTCGGAGTTATAGACCTCATGTTCATTGGGTATATCCCAAACTCTCTCCATGGCATCGCTGATGATGTCCTGGAGATTGTCGATTTTATGGTGAGAGAAGCCGCTCAAATCTGGTACCTTTGAATGTTCGGGGATAATAGACATTAGTTCATTATAATGTTCCCCATATTTCATTCCTTCTCTAACCATCACTGCGTTGATATATTCCATCGTGTAATCTTGTACGTGTATATATGCGCATGTTTACGGTTTTCAGGCCACTATATATGTGTGTGTCCAATTATATTAATGTCTTGTGTCTCTGTGTTTGTACATAATTGTTTGTGCATCAAATATTTGTGTAATTCCTTATTTATATTCTACGTATTTTGCTTTATTATATATTGACTCTTCAGAAATGGAGGAATAAAAGATATATATATATATATATATATTTGCATAGGCCTCAGTGTTAAAGCCACGGACGGCGTTCGTTGTAGAAATATTCATATTTGTTCAAATCGCCATCAACAGAAGGAATATTAAAAAATAGATAGTTTTGTCCATATGCCAAACATAATCAGCGCGTAAATAGTATATTGTCGTCAATACGTACGATGGTGTACGTAAACAACGGCCTGCTCGTGTTACATAAGTTGTGCTTAGAACTGTATACACAACACAGCGCAATTCTATTGGTTAATCACACACAAATGATATAAACGCTCTTTATTTTTTCCATATCAGGAAAACAATAACAAATAACCATATCCGGATCTAAACAAAAGCCAGGAAACGTAACGTTTTTTGCTTTTGTTTACAATAACATACTGTTTGTGCCATATTTCTGATTGGTATAAGATTGGTCTGTTTATATTTTACTATTCTTTCTGTTTATGGCGGTTTTTGGCGGAGGTGAATATTTTAACAGCACACCCACCGCCAACATCGCCCGTATCTTTAACAAATCCCGCTGGCCTGTATTCGTAGGAAAGAGTTGACCCTGCACGAGTATTAACAATTAAAGAACGTCTCTTTAGACACACGGAAATGTGCTCAAAAGTACTCGTCAACGTATTGCGCCACACTGCAGTTTTGACAAACGTCACACTACCCTTAAAATTGAGAAAACAATGACATCGAAAAAAACGCCAACCCCTTCCATAAATTATTCGCCAAGTTGACAGCCGTAACCGTTCACCGTGTGGCTATATTTGGTGTTTCTCGTCGGGAAACATGTTTGTGCATTTTTTCGTGCACTTTTCATCCACGTATCATTGACCTCATAGGTTACAGGACACCAATTATTCTCCATAGGCGACAGTGTTAACGTCCGTGCTATGCTCGATTCCTTGTGAATTCAGGAACTTTCTAACCTAGTCAATTTTGAAGAATGGCTCCTCGGACCCAATTTGACCCCAAAAAATTAATAGGTACGTGTTGGTTTTCCACCTTTAAATTTACCGCTTTTGATACTGCCCTAATTTCGCAGAAAAATTCATCACCAAATTTTCAAACATACCCCCATTAAATGCCAGGTTAATTATTTCACCCATGGTGGCTTTGATTTTTTCTTGTTTTTGCATTAATTTTATCCCAATCATAATCAACCATTCAGCTGCCAGATGTGATTTTATGCTGACTTGAGTGTGGGTGACAGCACATCAAGGGGGGATCATTTTTAATAATTGGTGTACTATAACATATAGTGAGCATTGGAAAGATAATAAAGTAGTCCAAACGATATTAAAATGTGGCCATTTATATACCGACGTCAAAATAAAGAACTTTGATTCGAAACATGTCTGTGTTCTTACGTCATTAACCCTCTTCTGCCACCACCCATATCTAAATGTGCTAACAAATATCTTGATTTGAATGTGATTTTTTCTCACTAAAGCCTCATTCTGGCAAAGTAAACAATGACGACGTACATACATGTGGACGATCTGATAGCCTGTAGATATCACTTCCAGAAAATATGTCACACGATTCGCCAGGCGAATTGGGCGCACTTGGAGTTCACATTGGGCGCACCTACCAAATTTTAGAAATAAATCGACAGAAAACCCAATTTTGCCCGTCACAAGAATGCATTTATTGGCGGAAAATTTGGCGCTTTAGATCGTTAATCCAATTCTGCAAATTTACAGGGTTGTCCTTTTTTGTCAAACTATCATCTTAAAGGGGCAATTCGGCTTCGTTGGACCAGATCTGGACCGATTTTTCACCATGTCTTAGAGTGCGGTCCAAAATGTTCGTTCATCTGGAGTGTCGGGTGCCACAAATGGCGGTATCACATTCATTAAAGGGGCATTCGTGGCCTCACAATAGGCCGAAAATGACAATTTTCGGTTTTACAACAAGATGCAGAAATGGTATGGGAGGGTTAATTTTAAATTTTATTTGACGCCTCCTGTGCCTTAATAATCTGTCGTATCGCGTGCTTCAAGCTCCCAATTTGTTTTATGAGGATAATGAGCACTGGCTGAAAAACGACCATTTCTTGCTATAGGTTACAGGACACCAATTATTCTCCATAGGCGACAGTGTTAACGTCCGGTGCTATGCTCGATTCCTTGTGAATTCAGGAACTTTCTAACCTAGTCAATTTTGAAGAATGGCTCCTCGGACCCAATTTGACCCAAAAAAATTAATAGGTACGTGTTGGTTTTCCACCTTTAAATTTACCGCTTTTGATACTGCCCTAATTTCGCAGAAAAATTCATCACCAAATTTTCAAACATACCGCCATTAAATGCCAGGTTAATTTTTTCACCCACTCTGTATCAATAATCATCTAGGTATAATATTTCTATGGTGGCTTTGATTTTTTCTTGTTTTTGCATTAATTTTATCCCAATCATAATCAACCATTCAGCTGCCAGATCATCCAGATGTGATTTTATGCTGACTTGAGTGTGGGTGACAGCACATCAAGGGGGATAATTTTTAATAATTGGTGTACTATAACCTATAACCTATAACAATTGTTTAAACTAAAAGTTAGTTCAGATGTATACATGGAACATGTCATCCCTTTCTTCTTTGTTCATACTCAGATTAGACACCACTCTCATGTTAGTGATGTTACAATTCACCCATTTCTTGGATCTGAGTTCATCCTGAACACCACCGCCTTCCAATAACTCCACTCGTGATTGTGCAACACTTCTTTGATCACTGTCACGAACAACTCTCCTATTGTCGTCACTGTGAGATCGAATTATCAATTCCGGTGTGTGCTTCTTCGAAGGCTCAAACGTTTGGCTTCTGTGTCTATTTATAGTTTTTCCAGATGCTGAGGGCAGAGAATATGCACCCTGGATAAAAAATTTGGTTGCCCACACTCCTGGTGTATATTCATCAGTTTTAGCTGCTGTGTGCGTTGTGGTTGCTAGTATGTCGATAGTAGTTTTCTGTTCTTGTCGTTTGTCCTCCACCTTACCCATGGCCGACCAAAGGTCCCGGATTTGTATCTGTGCAATAAAAGAAACATATTGCAAAACTTGCATGTCACCAGAGGCTTGGCTATGCAAGGTCATTCGTTCGGCTTTGAAATTATGTTCCCAAATTGGGTCAAACTGAGAACTTCCAAAACCATTTCAACCAAATAACCTGCAACATGGTCTAAAATGTCCAGTTTGGTTTGGAGTCTGGACTTTGTAAATTCACAATGTTATCGAGTAATATGTTGCATTGTTTAAAGGTCAATCCGATCAGACGGTCCCCATACCATACGCTTTAGTTATCACAATCGATTTATTGCAACAAAATAATGCTTACCACTGTCAACTATGGTATCAAATTTCCCAAAACTTGTTATTTATCAACATTTTGTTCAACAAAATATGGCCGTATTATCACTAAAGTATCACGAAATTTGACCGTATTACCACTTGATTTTAGAGTTATCCACCTTCTTCCGCAATTTTGTCCGAGACCCTCCGTTTGACCACATGTTTCTGGGCCACATATTAGTACACATCTCGAGAAATAACGAACTTTAAAAATCTATATCTAATGACGTTGAACTTTGATGGGTGGGTTCCTCGACTCGAATCAAATAATTTTTACTCCCGAAGCCAAAGAAATAGTAATTAGGAGCGTCTGATCGGATTGAGTACCTTTAAAACATATATGGCAAGAAACGTGAGCAGAAAGTTATGGGGGTATGTTTTTGTACCATGTAAAAAGCCTTGGGACAGAGCGGGACAAGCGTTACAAAAGCTGATAAAAGTTATTTTTATTTTTCATTACGCCACAAGGTGATGTAAGCTGTATTACAGTTTTTCATGTTCGAGCGGACGATCGATAATCCACTGGGCGAATGTATTATGATTAGGTATTTTTTCGTACTTGAGTATAAACCGTACCGATAGAGTGACGATAGTCCAACAAAGATTAGCACATGTGTTTACGTCACCGGTGTAATTGTGGGGACATGTTTCTATAATGAAGGTTCGCTATCCCGAAGGTCCACTATTCCGAAGGTTCTCTATTCTGAATACTTGCTATTTCGAATGTTCACTATTCCGAAGGTTCGCTATTCCGAAGGTTCTCTATTCCGAAGGTTTTTGTTATTTTTAGGTTAATTCTATATTCTAAAGTATTGAGAGGGTTCATTATCACGATGATTCTTTTTATGGAGTGTGCGCTCACATTCGAACTGGTCCTGCGCGCATACCGATACAGATACAGGAGGAAATAACTTAGAACATTAAATGTGATTTTGTTTTGTTTTCGCGGGTTTTCTTGAGATTTAATGTGATTACGTGGGCCCATACCTTTGAATTATTTGCATATAATATGAATGTTGTGGTATATATGGACCCTCCTGCATTGGGACATGACACAGGTACAGTTGACTTAAGTGCTGTTCTGTGTGGGCTCCAATTTGGGGTTCAATATTTTAAGGGCCAAATTTAGAATTTTATGGGCCCATACCTTTTAACTCTGGGCATATAATATGAATATTGGGGGCATGTCTCTATTCCGAAGGTTCACTATCCCGAAGGTACACTATTCCGAAATTTCTCTGAATGTTCGCTATTCCGAAGGTTCACCAATCCGAAGGTTCGTTATTCCGAAGGTTCTCTATTCCGAAGGTTTTTGTTATTTTAAGGTTAATTCTATATTCTAAAGTATTGAGAGGGTTCATTATCACGAAGATTCTTTTTATGAAGGAAATAACTTAAAACATTAAATGTGATTTTGTTTTGTTTTCGCTTGTTTTCTTGAGTTTAATGTCATTACGTATGACCTTATTTCTCATTACATATTCACGCCAAGCAGCCCACACAATTGCTATGTTTCCATGCGATTTAATGTCATTACGTGTGACCTAATATCTCAATAATCTGAGGCAAGAGTACGCCAGCTAAAGGCGAATTATAACAGTGGGGCTATAACGCTCAATGAATACTGGAGGCTATAACAAACTTCGCAGCTGAATATCGCTGAATAGACGAGTATGAGATGAGCCTAACTGCAATTGTGACTTTGTTTAAAGGCCCACTTAATTTTCGAGTCATTGATTTTTGTTATAGTATATACGGTTTTAATAACAATTTATGCCATAAAATTTGAATAAAATACTATAATTCATCACCATTTGAAAAGCAGAATACTTCTATCTCTAGTTTGAAACACTTTTAAAAAACCGCGACAAGTCGTGCGTCGTATATCTAACAATTAGCAACTAAAATTTCCTCTTCGGCTTTCCATAGATTTCAACGTAATTTGATACTTAGGGGTATTTGTGTCCGGGAAGTGTTTTGGACGGGTCAAATCGTGACCCCGACCTGATCTTGACCTTTAAAACTGTCAATGCAAGGTCAATTTGGGTAAAACGGACGAATTTCGGCGAAATTTGATACCTAGGGATACTTTTGTCCGGGGAGTGTTTTGAACGGGTCAAATCGTGACCTCGGCGTGACCTTGACCTTCAATGTGGTAAATCAAAGGTCAAATCGGGTAAAACGGATGGATTTCGACGAAATTTGATACCTATTGGTACTTTTGTCGGGGGAGTGTTTTGGACGGGTCAAATCATGACTCCGACCTTACCTTGACCTTCAAACTTGTTAATTAAAGGTCAAGTGGGGTAAAACGGACGGATTTCGACGAAATTTGATACCTAGGGGTATTTTTCTCCGGGGTGGGGGTGTTTTGGACGGGTCAAATCATGACCCTGACCTGACCTTGACTTTCGAAATAGTCAATTCAAAGTCAAATCGCGCCTTTCGCCGGAAATCAGATGGGAAACAGCCCGGACGAAGTCGGGCCCATCAGCTTGTGTAATAAAGAAGACAGTTTGAAGAATGTAATGTATAACACGAGAAACGGGAAAACTTGAAATATGGAAGTATGCAAATTTCCCACATAAAATTTGAAAGCTAGTTTATAGTATAATTATATTATAATTTATATTTATGGCTAATAATATGATATTGGTGGCGTTACCATTTCTGACTATGGTTTTCTTGTCTTTATCTGCGTCTCAGTGCGTCTAACATTCTCTCGACTATTGGGAAGCTAAGACACGCACGCCCCTACCATCACATGTCGGTATAATATATAGCGTACCTCGTTTTCCGTCTGCTTCCTTGTAAGTTGGTAGATTTCTTGCCGCTGTTGTTCTTCGACCTCTCTGCTTTGCTCGTACCGCCTTTCGCTGTCACACAGACGACCCTTCAACTCACCCATATCCTCCAACATTCTCTGTAGATCCTCCAGTTTAGCTCGCAAATAACTAATTTCTCTCTTTCTTCTCTCTAGCCTCTCGTTAATCTCTTTAATTTCTGTGTCCTTCCGCCTGAGTGCGACGTCAAGCTCCTGTTTCAAGTGCTCGATCTCTCGACAAAGTTTATTATTCCTAGCATTTAGATTTTCTATGTCCATATCCTTATCGTTGATAACCTGCTTCAGTCTCCGAATCGTGTTATCCCTGTCGTCCAAATCTCGGACACGCTCCGATATTTCACACCGAAATTTTCTCACAAGTTCATCCCTTTCCTCTCCATCCATACCACGTGACCGCAACAAATTATTCAATCCTTCTACCACAGCCGATTGTTGATTCTTCTCCCTTGCCATCTTGTCGACCTTTTCCTTCAAGATTCGAACTTCAGCTTCGGTTTCCTGTAGCACCATTTGAAGGGACGCAACTTGCTTCTTCGAATCAACAGTATCCTTCGCAGACAAGTTCAACTTCGTCTTATACTCGCGATTCAAATTCCGCAGAAAATTACAATGTTTGTTCGTTTCGGTCAAATCATCTTCAATCGTCTCGATGCGCACGCATGCTTGGTCATACTGCTCTTTCAGTTCCCCGATTGCCACGTGATCTGCGATTCTACGCTCAAGCGTTTCATATAACTTGGCCTGCCCTGTTCGGCTCAGGATCCTCATGAACGTCAAAAATGCTGAGTCATCACGAACAAGGATAGAGTTCAGAAGCTTATTCGCTCTGACGTCATTACCGAGGCTGGGATCCTTAATTCTGTGCATTTCGTGCTCATCGATATAGCCAGATTCACGAAGGTGATTTGCCGTGATGTTGATGTTGACATTTTGGACGAGGTAGTCCCAGTTATCCTGTAACTGCCTTGTGTATTCCGCTCGCATCTCTCATACAGGCTGGGTTGTGGTTTCAAGGAAAAGGGTTCAAAACATTATAATCATGATTGTCTGTATCTTCTTCTTTAGCGGAGGAGATCTGCTTGCGAAAATGAGAGTTGCCCACCACCACCACCACCATCCTAAGTTCTGCAAGAAAAATATATTTATGAAAACGTACATGTATGTATAAATTTCCACTGATACGAATACGAATGCAGATTCATAGGATTAAAGACGCTGTATCTATTCCCTGAACCCTTTCGTATATATAGCTTCCGTCACACAAAATTAAACTATTTTTTCTCTCCCTATTATGTTCTATGAATATAGAGGGATCTGCATTCAGGGGGAGACACCCGTTTTACATAAATCGTCGAAATCGAGCCAAAAATGGCAAGAGATGTTCAACAAAAAATGGCAATAACTCCGCCAAAATGATTCCGACCGAACTCAAAATCTAAGGTGCGCAGTTTCCTATGCTGGATGACATAAATGCCAACGGTCATCTTGGATCTATCTGACAAAACAATCTTGAGTTTCTCATATCATCATCTTCATTGTATATAGAATCTGAGCAATTAGTAAGAGACAAAAAAAATAAAAATTAATACAGATAATACACAAAACTCCAATCACCAAATAGCTTATTGTCTTGACTCTATGAGAGGAGGCTTCATTTGTATCATAATGTCGTGTTAGAATTTTAATTGCATAATATAATTTTTATTTGACTATGTTCTGGTCAAACGGCTGCCAGGCCTACATTTGGTCAAATGACGAGACGTTTTAGCCATTTGCCAAATGACTGCGTTGACAGATTGATTGTAACATATATATGCCATCGACACAAATGGAAAAATGGGGATCAACACACCATCAACTTCACTTCGAACTATGCAACGATGAGATATCTACAACACAGGCCGACGCGTGGAGTACGCCGACAACTGCAGGCTGGTCGCTGGTTATATTTTTTATACCGCATTAATGCAAAAAACCTAACGAGTAAAAGTCAAACATTTGCGAAAATAAATTCCATTGGAACTTTCAGGCAGAACTGTCTCTCTAACATCAGTGATCCAAATTAAGGGGACATAAGCTGAGAATGTGGCGCCTTGTCAGGTCCCAACTAATGAGAAATAACGTCCCCCGAAACGGTGGCTTCATTTGGAGCGGAAGCTTTATATAAATATATTATATGGAATCAATACTTGTGCATTTCCAAATAACTGAGCTGCACACAAATAGCCAAATCTGAAAGCCGAAATATAACCTAAAATTGGCACAATTTCCAAAAGATTCTAAGACTACAGGTTCGGAAAATGATGTATCCCAGGATGTACGAGTCTATGTCGAAAAAATGGCAATAACTCCGCCAAAATGATTCCGATCGAACTCAAAATCGCAGGCACGCAGTTTCCCATGCTGGATGACATAAATGCCAACGGTCATCTTGGATTCTTCGGCACAACCACGGGCAACATCCCTAATCAGATCATCACCAAACTTCATGTGTATCTTCGGGATGGCCTCTAGATGGGAGCCATCGATTATTTCCGAAATTCGCTGAAAAACATGGCTACCAGCGGCCATTTTGTATTTTATTCTTTGCTTGACTAAATCCTTTGGTACGGCCTACAGGCCACATCCCTCATCCGATCGCCACAAAACTTCATAATGATCTTCGGTGTGACCTCTAGATGAGAACCATCGATTATTTACGAAATTCGTTATAAAACATGCCAGCAGCCATGTTGGATTTCAAATTGTAATCCATCGGCACACCCTTCAGGCCACATTTATTGGTGAAATGTTGGAATTTTTTTACTTTCCTTCTTTATCATTCTATTCATTGCATTGACACTTTCATTTAAATTATTTCGGACATGAGTAAGTATTTTTCTGGTGTACAAAAGTATTCAACGTATTTGTCAACCTATCTGATCCCCGGAACTGGACCAAAAAGCGTCAGGCATCAAATCGCCATGAGGGCTTTAATGCATTAATTTTGGCGATTGGATTGAGAGCTCATGTTTTCGTAATGCATGTATACCTAGGTGTTTAGTTTATTTTTTAAATAACGTTTCGTGATTAAGTTGATTATGAGGTCAGACACATTTTTCTCCATATCGTTGTTTGTTTGTTTTGGTTTTCGCTAACAGGATAAAACTAAAACCGATACAACATCCGAATGTCACAATTACACAAGTGTTTCCCAAATGTATGTTTATATATCTTCTACTGGCCGAACATGTTAATATTTGTTACTATATTTTGACAAATTGCACTACTAAGAACGGACATTCAAGTCATACAGAATGGTGCGGACAGAATGGTGCGGACCACACAGCCGGCACGAATTCCCCCAAAGGTGTACTATATAGTACGCACGTATATTCACTGGCTATTGGCGATAAGTGCAGATCTGTCAATTGGGACAGAAAATTTGGCTATTTTTTTATAACATCGTAATTTTTTTTATAAAAATATATCTTTTAAAACATTCTAAGTGAAAAATGTGCATACCAGATGTTTACCTTGTATGTTTAGTCATTCATAATAAATGAAACGAGCCTTGAAAGGGAGTTTCATAGTGATAGACTTTGGACTTATACTACGCGTTGTTATGTACCCTGTTGGTTGAGACCAGATTATTATTGGCTAGAATATATTCCTCTTGTTTGCCAATGCTCGTTGTTACATCAACACAATTCCTCCATAATAAGTTATATTCACCAAACATAACATGGCGTCGTCGACGGGATGTGTAAGCGTTTGAATTATATGATCGCAAAACCACAGTTTGGCTTATAACAAAGGTTGAATTGACTAAGATCGGACAATTTTGTTTGACTCAGAACAAAGGGGCACACGATGGGTGATCCTCCAGATTTCAATTTCGCCACGTCGAGGTTAATGCCAGACAAATTGGACATATCAGTGGACCGAGGTGAAGCTTTCAACATTTGGGCCCAAAGATGGGCGGATTTTGCTCAGCTGTCAAAACTCAATGGTCAACCCGCCGATGTTCAAATGGCTATTTTACGGTCATGTCTGGCCAACGATACCCTCAAAGTAGCGATGAATTTGAATTTGTCCGCTGACAAGAAAGATAAACCTCAGGAAGTTGTGAAAGCATTGCAACGTCACATAATCGGACAGGTTAATGTTGTGATAGAGCGTCGCGATTTTAACATGCGAATGCAACAAGAAGGGGAACAATTCGACGATTTGTTAAAGGTACTCAACCCGTAAAGAGGGTCCCCATCTCAACAGATTCCAACAACAACAATCCGATCAGAGGGTCCTATATTACTATTTCTTTGGCTTTGGGGGTAAAAAATATTTGATTCGAGTCGAGGAACCCATCAAACAAAGCTCAGAGTTATTAGATATTGATTTTTCAAATTTGTTATGTTCTCGAGATGCGTACTAATAACTGCCGTAATCTGCTCTGGATGTGTACTCCAAATCTATTCAAACAGACAAGGATGAATAACTCTAAAATCAAGTGGTAATTTTAACGCAATTTTGACTGAGTTCTGGGCCAGATAGTATTCCCGATAATGAAAAATAATAGATTTCTAAAATCGATATCTAACAAATCTGAGCTTTGATGGGTGACTTCCTCGACTCGAATCAAATATTTTTGACCCCCGAAGCCATTGAAATAGTAATTGAGAGGAGTTTTATCGGGTTGAGTACCTTTAACTGACTTACGAGAATTAACAAAAACCTGTGACTTTTGTGAGACATGTCAAGAATCGTTACTGCGAGACCGGATCGTGACTGGTATTCGTGATTCAGATACAGTCGAAAAGTTACTAGCGCAGAAGGATCTGAGCTTGGAGCAAGCCATCGATATATGTAGAGCTGACGAGGCTGCAAAGCGTCATTGCCAAGAAATTACAAGTGCTGTTGGTGGCCTGGATGTCAATGTCATGTCACAATATCGACGTAAGAAATCTAAATTTTTAAAACCAAGCAAGAAATCGACAGATGCGACTGATAATGGTGATAGTGCGACTTGCATTCGGTGCACTAAAAACATTCTGACTCAAGTCGGTGTCCTGCTGCTAACACAAATTGTGCTGTCTGTCGGCAGAAAGGTCACTGGGCGAAATCAACAATATGTCCCGGTGCATTAGGCAGTCAACATCGACAACAGTTTTCAGCCATCCGATTTGGACAATTGCTTGCTAAAATAAATGACCAACGCATGCATGCTAAGTTGAAATATAG
The DNA here is from genome assembly GCA_032622095.1 of Siphonodentalium dalli. NCBI lineage: Eukaryota > Metazoa > Mollusca > Scaphopoda > Gadilida > Siphonodentaliidae > Siphonodentalium > Siphonodentalium dalli. Next base: position 153,599,130 of record CP136063.1, read on the forward strand.
GCGGTCCCCAACCATTGACATTGAAGTTGGTGGTGATATTGCCAATGGGTCAATAATAAAAACAGTACCTGATTCTGGAGCTGAAGGTAGTGCATGTGGACTAGATGTTTTAAATAAACTGAACATCGATATCGCAAATCTTCGACCACCTACCATATCACTGAAAGCAGCTGACGAACATGAAATCGAACAATTAGGCGAATTTGATGCAGTGCTTAAGTGTGGTTCATCTGAATGCACAGAGACTATACACGTGTTAAATGGAACCAAAGGCCTCTACATGTCGTGGTTTGCGTCTCGTACACTTGGCATATTACCGAGGGACTATCCTGCCCAATGTGTTAACACAGAGGCATGTTCGACATCTTCAAAAAGCATGAAACCCATATCTAAAATACCCGACCATTTGGATGTGAGGTGTGGAAATTCAGTGACCGACCATTCGCATGTGAGGTGCGAAAAAGCAACTAAAGAACATTTGGACATGAGGTGCGAAAAACCAGGGACCGATCGTTTAGATGTGAGGTGCGAGAAAGCACTGATCGACCATTCAGATGCGAGCTATGGAAATCGTATACCGAATAGCGATAATACACCATTTTTCATCGCAAATGGTCCTGAACAACATTCCTCATCTGTGAATCGACAAAGAATCACTGATACTCACGATAATACACACTTTAACAAACTTCAAGCTGGACTATCTGATATATCGCCCACAGACCATTCGCGTGTGACTACAAAGAATGTCTTAAATGGGTCACAGGTAGCCAACATTCGTGATCAGTTGATCAAGGAGTTTCCGAGCGTATTCGATGGAGTGATCAGAACAATGCCAGATGAAGAATTTAAGATAGAAATCGAGGACAATGCATCGCCAGTTTGTATTAGCGCTCCAAGGACAGTGCCATACGCATATCGCGAAAAGCTTCAGAACAAGCTTGAAGACATGGTACGTGATAAGATCATCATCCAGGTCACCGAGCCGACTGAATGGTGTGCGCCAATAGTGGTCGTAACAAAAAAAATCGTCTGATGATATCCGAGTTTGCGTTGATTTTACTAAACTGAACAAATATGTAAAACGTGAGAGGTATAATTCACCATGCCCACAGGAAGCCGTAGCAGACATGGCCGCCTCTAATGCTCGATTTTTTGCATCTCTTGACTGTTTGAGTGGATATTGGCAATGTCCACTGGCATCAGAATCACAGCATTTGACCACGTTTATCACGCCTTTTGGTAGATTTATGTTCTTGCGTGCACCTTTCGGAATATGCTCTATCTTAGAACATTATAACAGACGTATGGATAATGCACTTGCTGGGTTACCTCGATACAGGAAAGTCGTCGATGATTTGATCGCGTACGACGACACTCTGGCCGATCATGTCACACACGTTCGCCAAATACTTACAAGATGTAGAGACCGTGGGATATCTCTGAATGCAGACAAGTTTCACGTTGCTGAACAGGAAATCGATTTCTGTGGATATCGATTAAGTGGATCAGGTTACACAATCAATCCAGAGGTCACAGAATCTATCCGCAATTTCCCTATACCTAAGAACATTACAGACTTGCGATCGTTCTTCGGACTAGCCAACCAACTCGCTGGTTTCACGGATAAAATCGCCACACATCTTGACAAGTTAAGGCCGTTGTTAAAGTCACACAATGACTTTGTTTGGAATTCTATACACGACCAGGCTTTTAAGGATTCTCGCATTATGCTTTCAACAGCACCGGTTTTATCCTATTATGATCCAAAACGGCCAACATCGCTACATGTTGACGCGAGTCGTTTAAATGGACTAGGATTCGTTCTGTTCCAAAAGGATACCGAAACTGGAAATTGGCATCTGATTCAGGCAGGATCGCGTTTCCTGTCAGACGCGGAATCCCGATACGCAATGATCGAGCTTGAGATGCTTGGTGCCGTTTGGGCAGTCCAAAAGTGCCAAATTTTTCTTGAAGGCCTCTCGAATTTTGATATTGTTACTGATCATCGACCTTTATTGCCAATCATGAACAGTTATCATTTATCGGACATAGACAATCCCCGACTACAAAGATTAAGGATGAAATTAATGCGGTACCGGTTCACTACTCTATGGACCCCGGGGACCAAACTATGCGCTGCTGATGCGATGTCTCGATATCCGACAACAGAACCTACTGATGACGATCAAGTTCTGGAACAGGAAGTCGAGTATAGTTTACAAGCATTGCGGTTATCAGCGATAAATCAACGTGGTGAAATGGCAGATCTTCATCTTGAAGCAGTAAAGGACGCGTCCGTAAACGATGATGAATATCAGCAGCTGTACCATGTCGTGCAAAATGGGTTTCCGAATAATAAGAATGACTTACCAATTCTTGTACGTTCATATTGGTACATGCGCGACCGCCTGTCAATCGATAATGGATTTGTTGTTTGTGGTTGTCGTCTAGTCATTCCAAATGCTATGAGAAAGTCTATACTCGAGAAACTTCATGATAGTCACCAGGGAATTGAACGCACAAAACGGAGAGCTCGTCTTGTCGTTTACTGGCCAAGGATCGACAGCGATATTGAGAGAATAGTTCGATCGTGTTCGTCTTGTGCTAAAAATCTACCGTCTCATTGCAAGGAACCACTCCAACGCCACACCGACCCTACGCGTGTGTTTGAGCACATGTGCTCCGATTTGTTTACATGTAATGGTTGCATGTATCTGATTATCACGGATGTGAAGTCTGGTTGGCCATCCGTGTTTGGTCTTGGTAAAGACACCACTTCCAGTGCTCTCATCGAATCATTCAGGAAGACATTTGTAGATACAGCTGTTCCAACCATATTATACACAGACAATGGCCCACAATACACATCACGATTGTTCCAAATGTTTCTAGTAGACTGGGGAGTTAAACAGATCACGTCTTCTCCGCACTACCCACAGTCTAACTCCTATGCTGAGGCAAGTGTGAAAGCTATGAAGTCGCTACTCAAAGCGAGCTATTGCGAACGAAAAAGGTCTGTGGACATGGACAAATGGTTGAAAGGATTGTTACAGTGGCGCAACACACCTCGCTCTAATGGATGTTCTCCAGCTCAAATTGTGTTCGGCCACCCCTCTAGGGACACACTACCAATCCACAAGCGCGCATTTGCCCCAGAATGGCAAAAATCCATCAAAGCCGCAGACAAGAAAGATCGTATGGAAAACGAGAAGATTGAACGTAGATACAACGCATCCGCTCATGCCATACCACCACTAACCGTTGGCGCGAAATTCGCAATTCAGAGCCATAATACTAAACGGTGGGATATTTATGGGACTGTAACGGAAGTTGGCCATAATCGTGACTATCTTGTTAAGTTACCGTCCGGACGGGTTTGGAGAAGAAACCGGCGATTCTTACGGAAAAGATATCCGATTGTAAAGAACAGCGTTAAGCCAACAGCAAATACACAGATCATAGCAGACCCGCCTGTTAATCAAAACGGTACTCCCGCGTCTGAAAATATAGCCACAAGACGAAGCCAACGAGATCGGAATCCTCCGAAACGGTTAATTGAAGAGATATGACTCTCAGGGTGATAAACGTTACTTCGACAACAGTGGATACGAGAGAGGAGATTATGAACTTAATTTCGGAAGGGAGGTGATAGATTGATGGACTTAATCTCGGAAGGGAGATGATAGACTTTGGACTTATACTACGCGTTGTTATGTACCCTGTTGGTTGAGACCAGATTATTATTGGCTAGAATATATTCCTCTTGTTTGCCAATGCTCGTTGTTACATCAACACAATTCCTCCATAATAAGTTATATTCACCAAACATAACACATAGAAAGTTCGTTTTTGCTGGAAGGGCTGCCAAGGAGAGAGATCATTTTTAAAGGCCCAGAAATTTAACTTTCGAGTCACCGATTATTATTTGTATAGTGCTTTGATATACGGGTTTAATAACAATCCATGACATAAATTATGATTCAAATAATAGAATTCATCACCATTTGGAACAACTGTGTCTCAGAACGTGCCCATAGAGAATATAAAATAGCCGAACTCAGAAACACATTTCCCCCGTCTCGCTCCCACAATTCAACATAATTCAGACTAATAATAGAGAGGTATTCCCCCTCCATTGAAAATAATAGGTTTTGCAGAACAATACAGATGAAACTTAGCACACAAAAACACGTCCGTACCGGTACCTCATTAATTTGCTAAATAACGGTGATTTGTATGAGAAGAAGTGTTTTTGACGAAATAACGGAGATATTTGAAGAAGAGTTGTTGACGAAATAACGGAAATATTCGAAGAAGTGTGAGCGTGACATTTATTAACGACCATTTTAGGTACCGATTGTCCATTTATAAGTGGACAATCTTATGCGCATTAGGTGGCTTGTTCGTATAATAACGATGTCCTTGCTGTGTCGTACTTCCGTATGCACCACACATTTGACGGCACACGACGTTGATAACGCTCTCTCTCAACCAACACGCGAAAACGGAACTATTCAATAAAAGCATTAGGGGCCTACCGCACATGACAAAACAAACCATGTATGTGCCTTAATAATCTGTTTTTTAATTCACTGATTAAGGGACGGGTGATGTATAATAAACACAGAACGACCCGTGTGTTAATGGTTTTGTCAATACAATACGACACTCGACATTTATCCATTGGATTATCACTTGAATTAGTTGAAATACCATTTGACCGCAAATAAGAGTGAAATAACGGCTCGACAAGAGCTTTTTATCACTCTCACATTGACTAAAATTCACCTGTCTGCCATTTTCTCTCTGTTTTGCCGCTTTTTCAACTCCCAAAATATTAAATAATCGGATCCAATGGGGACACGAAACGATCAAAATCGAAATGGAACATAAAACGGAACATGAATGTTTCTCGAGGAACAGATGAGCACCAATGAGTACAGTGCGGATTGTCGCCCATGCACTGCATGCGTTAATCAAAACATCACGTTGTGTAGGCCTACATGTATACAGTATACAATAAATTGAATTATCGTAAATATAAAAAAACGACATACATGCACACGCTGTACATCATGCCCAAATATATAGAATCGCAGATTAGAATTATAGGACAAGAAAAAACGTGATATCCGATTACCTTCTGTGAATTTCCTACATTTTTCACTACTGTTCAAACTTCCTAAGAGAGGCAGCCATGTTAACTTTTCTTCGGTGTTAAAATCGCCCAGAGACGATTAATGAGTCTATACACTGAACTGACACCAATATTCATTTGAGGTTCCATTGATCTGCGGTTGTATGCAAACAAAATCATGAAGCATTGAATTTTCATTGTCGACAATTATAGTGGTAATGTGTTGATATACTCCATATGTGCACGGTCATAGTGTCCATGTTAAAGTGACATTTGCCGTTTCAAAGTGCATAACTTAGCATGGCATATAGCATAATCTATCATTTAAAGGTACTCAATCTGATCAGACGGTCCCCATATCACCAAGTTACAACAACAACAACATCATAATTTCTTCAAAATACGCTTTTGTTATCGGAATCGATTAATTGTAACAAAATAATGCTAACCTCTGTCAACTATGCTATACAATTTCCCAAAACCTGTTTTTATCAACATATTGTTCAACGAACTATGGCCGTATTATCACTTGCGTATCACGTAATCTGGCCGTATTACTACTTGATTTTAGAGTTATCCATCTTCATCCGCTGGCGATAAGGGTTCAAATCCACATGTTTCCATCGTGGACTTTGTAACTCGAAATCGTTATCTGGGAAAGTTGCCAGTTACTTGCCGATGGCCGGTGGTTTGCCGCACATGGTCGACGAGTTTATCAGCCATTGAAATCACTGTTAGATTAGCCGTAAGTGTGCGGATTTCCTCCACCATTAAAACTGGCAATGTCGTGATATGGCCTTAGTGGCTAAAGCGACATAAAACCCGAATCAATCAATCAATCATCCGTAATTTTGTCCGAGACCATCTTTGACGACTCGTTTCTGGGCCACAAATACTTACGCATTTCGAGAAATAAGAAATTTCTAAAATCTATATCTGATCACTCTGAGCTTTGATGGGAGGGCTCCTAGCTCCTAGCAAAATGCATGACACAAAACAGTGTCGCCAACTTCACCAAACGTATATAATATTTATGGAGGCACGGACTCAGTATGAGTACATGTATTCGTTGTTTCAAATGTGCTTAATTCAGTGAGCTTGAATAATTTCTCATTTATTATCGAAATTGCCACGTATCGATCGGAATGGCACAATGAGAGGTCCCGATTTTCACCAATGCACGAAGGGGTTGGAACCCGTGCCATCGTCTAGCCCAGACTGTGATGATCGTATCCACTGTAATGGTGTAATATAAATGTTTTGAAAGTGATGATGGGTGCATGTATACAATAACAATTGAATTTGAATAACTATACTATTAAGTATTACTGGTGAGTGATAGTGTGGTGGTGGTCTGGTAAGTATGGGGTGCGAGTTAAATATATAAATAATGTGGTTCGTTAATGGATGCTAATGGGGGTACATTTGTCAGGGGTGGCTAACTATATGGCCGACAGGGGAGTTTGTACATGAACGTTATACTTAATGGTTTTTATGCTGACTGAATTCAATCAGTACATGCATACGCTTATGTATACATATAGTCCAGGAGATATTGGTCGACCTCTGCACCCCCCCAGGACTTAACTTCACCCCGCTAATTTTCTTTCTTAAGGTCTCCTCTAATTTTTTTCACTTGTTAACAAGAAAAAAAAGTGGCCGCAGAGACTCCAGACAAGATGGCGTCCATCATGGCGGCCATTTGTTTTAAATGCACCAGGTCTCTTTGATCGCCATTATAGTAAAGATGATAGCACATGCGGTCTTGTTTTCCGCTCGATGCGTTATGCTAATATACAACCCTTACAAATTAGCCAAAAATCCGACACCAGAATCCAATATGGCGGCCAAGATGGCCGCCGAAATGTGAAAATATGCTATTTTTCTGACATGTTACCACCTTTCGTTTGTCTCTGTGGGAAAATGTTAGAATTTTTGCTTCATGTTATACATTTATCATATAGAGGAGTCATTGGCGAACACATGGGGACCATAATATGCATTCATTGCGGGATATTGTTGTCCGATATCACGTTTTCCCAAATGCCGGCATCATAGGTCGAAGCCGAATCTCCGTTAATAACGGGATGTTATGTTTCGAATCAATGAATGTTATTGCTATTATAACAACACCCATGCATATATATTTGCAGGAGATACTCGAGCTAGGATTCCTCTTATACCTGAGTTGAGGAATATTTACCCAAATCCAAGATGGCGGCCAAAATGGCCACCAGAAATAAAAAATAGCCGAAAATCGCTGATTTTAACATCAGTGAGCATTATTGTCATGACAACTCCACACCTGCTTACTATTGTAAGTTGGGAACACTTAGGCGAAGAACTTTCCTTGTACCATTTCCAAATAAAAGTCCCCCAAATCCAAAATGGCGCCCACAATGGCGGACAGATTTTGAATAATCACCGAAATTCCCTCATATTCACATCATTGGGCATTATTGTCGAGACAACTCCACCCATGCTTACAATTGAGTTGGAAATACAGAGGTGAAGTAATTACATTACATCTGATGCAAGAAATTGTTTTCCAAATCGAAGATGGCGGCCAAAATGGCGACCGAAATTTGAAAACAAATCTACATTCCTTTACTTTCTTAGGATGGGCGTTATTGTTTCGCGATTTCTATCCACCATTACATGTTGATATGGAATAGTGACATGAAGTATTCATTAGAGTTTGGCAATTGATACTCACAGCCAAGATCGCTGGTAAATTGGCGGCTAGAAATTGAAAAGAAATCGATATTTTCACATATTAATTTCAACCTTTTGACATAATATCGGTATGTATGGACGAAATTGTACATAAACCATCTACTAGTTCAACTTAAAGGTATCAAAACGCATAACATAGCTCGTATCCTTCTGGAAAGATGAAACACCACAATTAATATCGCGATGTGGCATTTCGAAATCCAGTCTCCACTTAGCGCCGATAATGGCCGTAAGCGTAGGTGCGCCGAATAGTTATATCAGAACAATTACCTGATAACAGATTCTGATTTGCCACGTCACGTCCATAATTATCTGGACCAGCTTCCATTTCTTTGTCTGATAAATCTAGGTCGCTCACACCGACAAAGTATTCACCACTTCCTGGGAGTAGGGTCCCTCTAATCATAACGTTTCAAACAATTCATTTTCCGGTGTCTAGCTTACAGAAGGTCATCTCTATGTATGTGTCTCATACCCCATGGGATAACGACATGCACACCTGGCGAACCAGTTAGCTAGTCACTTCTCAATAGATAGTTCGTCAACTCACACTCAGCGAACGCATTGGCATATTTGGACAACTTCGACAGTGTTTCGAAGGTTGCTAGTTGTCTCATTCCCTTGGACAGATGTCTATCAACTAAGGAGAAGACCCTAGTGTACAGACTACCCACACTTCTTGACCATTATCCGAGCAAACTGTGTGACGCCCCGCAGTTGTCTCGTCGAATATCTCCCAGCAGAGAAGAACAATGCTCGCGGTGCTAGTTTGTGGACATGCGCCATGATAGTGGGAATGAAATGGGCCACTGTATACACCACCCCTACACCTGGTGCATGTTTAAGATATCGAATGTCATGCGTGTCGGTTTTGTTTAGCCTTTCTGATTCAACTACGTACACTTTTGTCTGGATAATAATATGCTAGCCTCCCTCAAAACAGTCGGATGGACTAAAGGATAATGTCTTTATAGCATGGATGTATGCGTGTTTTGTTATCCTCTCTCGGGGTTAGTGTCAGTATGTGGGCGGTATTATTCAAGAGAATGTCAGGAACTGTTGTGCATTTATTTCACTATGTGTTTAAAGAACAATTTACAGTCTCGATGGCGATGGCTGTGGCCGTTGGGGAACGCGACCTTTATGATCATATAGCTTTATATATATAACTTTAGAATATAGTAGTTAATGTCTCATGCAGGAAAATGGTCGCATTGGTGATGTTATCAAGAAATCACTTGGTGTACCAACGTGTGTTGAACTGAATGCAAGAGCTCGTCAACGTAACAATCCTCTGGGTGTTCTTTGCGTTGAACATTTCACCCTTTTGTTGATGGCATTTGTACTTTCTTGAACCATACCACCCAGCGTGAGTATGACATATCAACCAACTATCAAATGTGTCGCCTTTAAGACTACACCACAGTCTTTGTGGGGCTTATACAGCAGTAGCCAATGGCATACCCCTGGTCCAGTTGTTTAAGAACGGCTTCCAAACGGATGGGAACATACAATCTTAGCATACAAGGAAAGCAAAGCCACACATGAGATCCTGTCTGAATCTAAAACATAACAAAATAAGGGGCGGTACAGTCATGGTCCAATTTCATTTCCACTATCATGATACATACCCACAAACTAGCACCGTGTGTATTGTTATCATCTGCTTGGATCTGTTCGGTGAGACGATTGCTGGACGCCAACAAGCTTGTTCTTATGATCATGTTCAAGGAGTTTGGGTATATTATGCATTATGGTCTTCTACGCCTTAGCAGAATTGCATCCGGCAAATGTCGGGCTTTCAACATTCGAAGCCATATACAGAAGTTGTCCGGGTACGTCAGTGCATTAGATGAGTATGTGAATTGATGAACCATATATTGAGAAGTGGCTGTTTGAGAAGATCACCAGGCGTACACGTTGTTATCCCCATTAGGTCACCAAAGCTGACAATACGCAGATAGATAGGTCCTTATGAAAGCTAGTATACGCATCGACCGAATACCTTTATAGTGTATCGCACAAGATGACGCATATACCCCATATGTAGCATCTGAATTATACCATAAGCTAGAGACTGTTGTTGTGAGTGAGATAGATTAATATGACGAAGAGACGGAAACGAGTCTAGATAATGCAGAATGTGGCAATTCAGAATAAGCTCAGGTACTGTTGTTTTGATTCTTGGAAGTCATAATATGACTATTCGGCGCACTTATATACGGTTACGGCCAGTATGAGCCCTTAGTGGAGAATGGATTTTGAAATGCCACATTGCGATTGTGGGTTTTCATCCTTCCAAAAGGCTACGACTTACATTGGAACTAATATATGGCTTATATTATGTACCGTTTTGTTTATACAAATCAATATTATAACAAAAAGTTGAAATTAGTATGTGATAATATCGGATTCTTTTCAATTTCTGCCCGCCAGTTTGGCCGCCATATTGACTGTGAGTATCACTTGCCAAACCCTAATGAATAATTCATACATATCAACATGTAATGGTGGTAGAAATCGCGAAACAATAACGCCCATCCTAAGAAAGTAAAGGAATGTAGGCGTGTTTTCAAATTTCGGTCGCCATTTTGGCCGCCATCTTCGATTTGGAAAACAATTTCTTGCATGAGATGTAATGTAATTACTTCACCTCGGTATTTCCAACTCAACTGTACGCATGGATGGAGTTGTCTCGACAATAATGCCCAATGATGTGAATATGAGGGAATTTCGGTAATTTTTCAAAATCTGTCCGCCATTGTGGGCGCCATTTTGGGTTTGGGGGACTTTTATTTGGATATGGTACAAGGAAAGTTCTTCGCCTAAGTGTTCCCAACTTACAATAGTAAGCAGGTGTGGAGTTGTCATGACAATAATGCTCACTGATGTTAAAATCAGCGATTTTTTATTTCTGGTGGCCATTTTGGCCGCCATCTTGGATTGGGGTAAATATTCCTCAACTCAGGTATAAGAGGAATCCTAGCTCGAGTATATCCTGCAAATATATATGCATGGGTGTTGTTATAATAGCAATAAGATTCATTGATTCGAAACATAACATCCCGTTATTAACGGAGATTCGGCTTTGACCTATGATACCGGCATTTGGGAAAACGTGATATCGGACAAAAATATCCCGCAATGAATGCATATTATGGTCCCCATGTATTCGCCAATGACTCCTCTATATGATAAATGTATAACATGACGCAAAAATTCTAACATTTTCCCACAGAGACAAACGAAAGGTGGTAACATGTCAGAAAAATAGCATATTTTCACATTTCGGCGGCCATCTTGGCCGCCATATTGGATTCTGGTGTCGGATTTTTGGCTAATTTGTAAGGGTTGTATATTAGCATAACGAATCGAGCGGAAAACAAGACCGCATTTGCTATCATCTTTACTATAATGGCGATCAAAGAGACCTGGTGCATTTAAAAAAAATGGCCACCATGATGGACGCCATCTTGTCTGGAGTCTCTGCGGCCACTTTTTTTTCTTGTTAACAAGTGAAAAAAAATAGAGGAGACCTTAAGGAAGAAAATTAGTGGGGTGAAATTAAGTCCTGGGGGGGGGGGGTGCAGAGGTCGACCAATATCTCCTGGACTAATAGATATACAGATATACACAAGGATACATATATAATAAATTTAGTTTATTGATTAATCACGAGAATCTGCCGGACAATTACATAAATTTGAAGGCTGCATCAATACAAGGAGAATGAAATTATCGTTGTCTTTAAGCGTGATGTCGCCAATCAAGAGAGCTTTGTGGGAAAATACTTGAAGTGAATTCATTGTATCAATCAGATCAGTCCTTTGGGTTGAGTACAAAGGACAGTTTATCAGAAAGTGTTCAGTATCTTCATTCGGGAATCCACAGGCACAGGATCTGTCATCGGCAATGAAGTTGCTCACTTTGTCGTGATTTAAATCGCTACATCCATTTCTCAACCGGCAATGCAAAATGTTTGTTGAACGATAACCTATGAGAATGTAAGCGGTGATTTTTTTTTCAGGGAGAACAGATGACTTAAAAGAATCGTATGATTTATTTTGAATATCCTTTGCCAAAGAATTCCAAACTTTTATAGTACTAGGAATTAATGATTGTTTGAATGTCTCGAGTAGGCAAAAGTAGTTTACGAAATCACTCAAGTTTCGCAGAAAGTATCGGTTGGTGTCACCAACCTTAGGTAAAAGCAGGTCTGTTAAGAATGGCGGGGCTTTTCCGTTAAGTATTTTGTGCATTAAACTTAACTTTTGTGCATCGCGTCGACGTTGAAGAGGTTGCAAACCTAACTCTGATAGTAAGGTGGAGTTCGAGGCAGATCTAGTAAGTCCGGAAACGACTCGAGCTCCATCGTGATATACCTTGTCTAGAATGGATTTTTCGATATTAGGCGCATGATCCCAAACGCAGCTTCCATACTCTAGAATTGGTAAGACGTGAGCTTTGAACATTGTGTCAAGGGATTTTCTTGGTAATATATATTTTAATCTACGAATTTGATATAGTTGTGCACATGCGTTCTTGTAACTGTGGTCAATAGAGAGACCCCAGTCAAGGTTTGGTTGGAGAACTTGCTTGTGTCATGGTGGGGTATTGGCAGTAGTGATAATTGCTAGCCTGTGGCATTGATAAAGCATATATATGCATGTATGCAACTATTCCGGCAATTATTATGTATAAATGTATAGGATGTTATTATGTCACTTTAGTACTGACGTAAAGCATATAAATACATTCTAACTCGTATGAACAACGCCGGATAGCCCAGTTGGTTAATATATATGAACATTCTCAAGTATTTTAATAAACCTATTTCAATCAAGGCAATACTTTATCACCAGTGGCGTGTGTCAGGGGTAGATTCCCAAAGTACAAATGTTGGACATTTCATGCCTGACATAATAGTAGTTGGAAATTTCCGCCAAAATAGTTGGAATTTTGTGCTGACAATTTGATAAACCAAAATGTATTAAGTGTGAAATGTATCAATCAGTTGAGAATTATCAACCATATATATATATATAGGTTTTTTTTGTAAAGTTTGATAATACATATTCAGATTAAACAATTATGTATTTATGTTACAGGGGGACTTTGCATGTATGCAGTAGTAATTTTCTTGAGTGAATTACCAATCATGGACGTTTGGTTAGGAATTTGTGGTACAAGTTCAAAAACACTAATACAATGCGGTGGGTATACCAATGGAATTTCTCGAAAGTCAGAAAGTCGTGCGGATCCACCACCCATCTCTATGTGGCGTTTATGGTACTCATATATCACCAGCATCCCATCGATGGAGCTGGCCGTTGCGATCTCACATTCAAACATACCAAGTAACATTATTTTTTGACTGGTCTAAGAATATCAACACGCGCTGTGCTCTTAATTTTTTGTTCAGCTCAGCGATATCAGCAATCACGCAAAAAAAAACCGCTGTTGTATACACGATCACTACTAAAGCTGATTTGTTGACAACAGTTTCTGGCAGAAATTAATCCGTTTTTGGCAATTTTACAGCTGGAATTTTTGCAGTGCAACATTGCCAGCGTATGAACGTACCCTAAGATAGAACAGTGCAGAACATATATACAAAATATTTACAATGAGTATATGGATGGCCGGTCCCTATTTTAAACAATATGTAATGTACATTTATATCCTGCATGTAATATGTTATGCTTATATAATTACTGATAGAAAACGCAATACATGCAATACTTATAATTATAATTAATTTCAGCTGCCCTTCGCGTTACCAAATATGTTTATAAATTTATATACCCTAGTTATCTGTCTCTATAATATGGGCAAATTAGTTGTTGTACTATTTATTTATATTTGTTCGTATACTTGAACGCTATCTTAAGATAAATTGCTGCCTGTTTTAAGCGCGAAATATTCTCTATTGATAACAAGAAAACCATAATCAGAAATGGTGACGCCCTCAAGATCATATTATTAGCCATAGATATAAATTACCTTGGACTGACCACCACAGCCGATCTAAAGTGGACAACGCACATATCTAACATCACTGGAAGAGCCAATAGTACCTTAGGCTTCCTACGCAGGAACTTACGAAGAGCGGACAATAAATCCAGAGAGACCGCATATATAGCTATGGCGAGAATATCACTCGAATATGGAGCTAAAAAGCCTGAAATATGTGACCCTGCCGCAGTAGGAGAAATAGAGAAGATAGAGAAAGTACAGAGTAGAGCGGCTAGATTCATCACCAACAACTATAGAGACAGGGAAAAGGGCGCAGTAACCAGCATGATATATGGCCTAATGTTGGACTCACTGGAGACCCGTAGAAAGATCAAGAATAGCACTCTTCAGCAAGGTGTTTGAGTGGAAACTCCCATGCAGTCACACACACACACACACACACACACACACACACACACACACACACACACACATGATTTGCTCTAGAATAAGAAAGGACGGACAATACGAGCAAAACAGTTTCCAGACCATACATACAAGGTTACAACATAATATCGAGTCAATAGTAGTGTATCAACTCACGATCGTTCGAACCAATATGCCATACGAACTAACACGGAGCAATACAAACATTCATTCTTCGTGAGAACGATCAGGGACTGGAACAGCATAGAAGAATGCACATGTTCAGGGACTATATCATGAGAAAGATCATAGTAGCGACGACGCGACAACAACCGAAAGGCTCCTGCGCCGGAAAATTACAGATAGGCCTAGAGAGGTGGAATATGATTTGACATCACCATATAGTCCTACCGCGGGTATAACATGTTTTATTACGCCACACGGTGGTGTTAGTTGATTCGGAGATTTTGATTTTCTGTGGTCGACTGGGCGAATGCATTGTGGGATATTTTTGTTTGTACCTTACTCAATCGTACCGATAGAATCACGTAGATGCTGAAATTGTAAAGTTAACGCCATCGGTGTATAATATGTTTTTGAAAATATGACTCAATCGTATCGATAGAGTCATGACAGGCTGAAATTGTAAATTTAAAGTCACCGGTGTAATAATATGTTGTTGAAAATATAAATAATCGATAGCCTGAAAATAATGTATAACTCATTGGGAGCCCCTGGTGTAGTGACGTGAATTATGGGTAATTTTAATTGGAGTGCGCATGTCTGTTCTGTAGTAGTAACCGCCATTTTTTATTTTCTGGAATTATGGTAAGAGTTTTGCAGGGAACATGATAATCTTCTCTGTTGAGTGACCCAACCGCAGCCCCGCATTTTCCAATTGTTCTCCAATTCCTTCCAATTCCACGTTATCGTATTGACCAACGGTAGCGCTCCGTCTTCCAATTTCAATTCCAATTGCCGAAGACGGTCTCCGCAGTGATAATCGAAGCGGAGACAAGTGATGGCCGAATCGGCGTGTTTTATGAAAATGTCACCAAGATTTCTCCACTCGATTCTCTTAAAATGCACCCTAATCGGTCAAATTCTTTTGATAATTATATCTAAATACATCTTAGCTATTATTCGCATCTGCTGTCCCGGTCGAAAAATGTTTAGTTTGACCAAAACGGCTATTGATAAAAGTTTGTTTACAAAATGAGCGTACTCGATGACCCGTACACGCTGTAAATTTATTATCGAAAACAATTTTAATTTCTTCCATCTAAAACATAATTACACGCTGGACTCTGTCATTTTAAGAATATATATGTATTACACACAGACACACCAAGTTTCAGATTAAAAATTTGAAAAATAACAGTTTTATCGACATAAATCGATTTGAATGGGAAAATCCCATGTTAAAATTTATCATTGAAAAAAATTCATTTCTTCCAGCTAAATAATAATTACGTGTTGTACCCTACCATTTTAGGAATATATAAGTATTCCACGCAGACACACCAAGTCTCAGTTTAAAATTTTGAAAAATAAGAGTTTTATCGACATAAATAGATTTAAATGGCAGATCCCATGTCAAATAAAATTTAGGGCCCTGCGAATGTTTTTTGAGCTGTTCCATATTGGGCACCAGAGTCCGTATTTGACCGGTTCTACTTGATAATTGTGCAACAGTACAGTCGCGTTACTTTATACGTCAACATTGGTCATTATCACCCGACAAATTTATTTCGGTCTATCGTATCAACCCCTCTTTCCCCCGCGTAGCCTGACTAAGTGTCAACATTGGTCTTTTTCGCTCTACTAATTTTTATTGTTTCATTGGTATGAATTCCATATCCAATTATCCACATTTAACCGACCAAACCTGTAATCCCGGTCCAATTTGTTTTTTCATCGCTATAGTCACGTTACGTAATATTTTATCACGTGATACTTGTACTTATATGTTTGTGGTATTACTATGGTATACCGTATACGTATATCAATTGCTATTCCTTTCTATATAATCCTGGTGCCATTTATAGACATAGAGGTAATTTCAGGACCCCCCCCCCCCAATTTTATATCATTGTCGCTACAGTACAGTCGCAATGCATAACATGGCAACATCGATCGCTATCGCTCTACTAATTTATGTCAGTTTATCGGTATGAACCCCTTTTTCTCCGAGTCCATATAACCAACCCAACATCTATTCCCGGCCTAAATTATTAATTTTGTTTTCATCGGTATAGTTGTATTACATACATATTTTTATCATTTGATTCTAATTTGCATTGTACCACTATAGAAGTCCATAAATGACTATTCTGGCACTATATAGAGATAACTAAGATTCTGACACCCCCACCCTATTTTATAGCCTTGTTGCAACAGTAGAGTTGAGATGCATAATATGTCAACATTGGTCGTTATCGCTCTACAAATTGATATCGGTTCAACTCTTAGTTCCCTGTATCGCCCACCCCTCCCTCAATTTATTTTTTCATTTGTATTATAGTCTCGTTACATACATATTTGATCTCTTATGACTTTTCCTTCAACACGCCGAGTTCCGCTGCAGACAATACAAAACTGACAACATTTTGAAATGTAAGCAGGCTTCAAACTCATCTTATTCCAGAAAAACTCTGGCTACATAAGAAATTTGTGTATAAGATGTACTCGCATTTGTTGCGTTAAAAACCAAAGGTCCCGAGTCAAGGTCCAAAATCCCCAACACACTGATGTGAGGTTTAACTCCATCTACATACAGTAATGTCCAAAGTAATTGACCACTTTACCACAGCAGAATTATGGGTAATTTTTCAGGATTTTAAATCCTGAAAAATTACCCATAATTCTGCTGTGGTTAAGTGCTCAATTACTTTGGGCATTACTGTAACAAATATAAGGATATGAGGTTTAATGATAACTCAATCCACGTACAGTAATGTCCAAAGTAATTGACCACTTAACCACAGCAGAATTATGGGTAATTTGTCAGGATTTTAAATGCTGAAAAATTACCCATAATTCTGCTGTGGTTAAGTGCTCAATTACTTCGGGCATTACTGTAACCAATATAAGGATGTGAGGTTTAATGATAACTCAATCCACATACAGTAATGTCCAAAGTAATTGACCACTTAACCACAGCAGAATTATGGGTAATTTTTCAGGATTTTAAATCCTGAAAAATTACCCATAATTCTGATGTGGTTAAGTGGTCAATTACTTTGGGCATTACTGTAACCAATATAAGGATGTGAGGTTTAATGATAACTCAATCCACATAACCAATATAAAGATGTGAGGTTTAATTGGAACTCCATCCACATAACTAATAAATAAGTGTGAAAATTAAACCAAAAAATTAAATTCCATGATGGCGTCCAATATGCAATATATGGACTACCTAATTCTGCTCCAAAAACACGTATATTGAATATATGGATGTTTATTGGGGGGAAACCGATTATTTCAATGATATTTTCATTAACTGGGATCCAAAAACCAGACCTACGGGAGCGCGCTTCGCGTGCGACTGTATCTTAAGCATATGTGCATATTTAATAAGCCAACAATTGGAATCCCAACAGAGAAGATTGGCTTGGGTCCCTTGCGCTTGCGCGATCTGTCCATAAAAACATATTTAGACATCTCAAGACACGTATGACACAGTAACTTAATAACCAGAATAGATACATCTATTGCCTGAGTGACTAATATTTATATTTGTTACAACGGGGTCAAACAGTTGCGAAGTCAGCACCATAATTATTTCCCTCCATAGTAAATCTTAAAACAATTTCTAAAGAATGATTTATTTACCTTATATTTGGTATGGAGCGTCCTTGGTTTACTGGAGTTCAGATTTGTTAACATCACGTCACCAAGTCAATTACTTGCGAAGCCAGAGCCATAACTATTTCCCTCCATAGTAATTCTCAAAACAACTTCTTAAGAACAATTGACCAGGTCAGTCGCGCAAACATTGGAAGAGCCAGGGTCAATCTTTCTTTTTTTTAAACTAAATTTTACATTTAAATTATTGCTTTATTTAACAAACAAACAAAAAATTAAATGATAAATTAACTTTACTTGCTAAATTTTATCTTTTAATTATTTTAAGTCCAAGTCTTTATAATCTGTTGAGTGACCCCACAGTCATTTACTTGCTTTGTTAGTGATAATTTGAAGGATTACTTGTTTAAACGCAATTGTTATCAAAATATTTCTATTTATATGTAACTAGCAGGTGGACCCGACTTCGTCCGGGCTGTTTCCCCTCTGCTTTTCGGCGAATTGCGCGATTTGACCTTGAATTGTCCATTTTGAAGGTCAAGGTCGGGTGGTCCAAAACACTGCCCGGACAAAAATACCCGACAAAAGTACCCGTCGAAATCCATCCGGTTTTACCCGATTTGACCTCGAATTGATCATTTTGAAGGTCAAGGTCAGCTCGGGGTCACGACTCGACCCGTCCAAAACACTCAGTGGACAAAAAGTAACCCTACGTATCAAATGTCGTCGAAATCCCATCAAAATTCGCGATTCGACTTTGAATTGACCCGATTTCAAGGTCAGGGTCACGTCGCACTGGCAAACGAACATGCTTACGACACTCCCCATACGAAAGTATCCACAGACACTAATTTTCATCGAAATCCCGTGATACTCGGGCGTTCGACCTTGAAATGACCCGATTTCAAGATCAATGTCACGTCGCACGGGCAAATTAATAGGCATATGCCACTCCTCGGCCGAAAGTACCCCACATACCAAGTTTCATCGAAATCGGCTCGGCCGTTTTCGAGTCCATCGCGAACAGACAGACACACACAGACAGACATATTTCCCATAATATATAATAGACTAGGAGGTGGACCCGACTTCGTCCGGGCTGTTTCCCCTCTGCTTTTCGGCGAATTGCCCGATTTGACCTTGAATTGTCCATTTTGAAGGCCAAGGCCAGGCGGGGGTCACGATTTGTCCCGTCCAAAACACTGCCCGGACGAAAGTACCCAACAAAAGTACCCGTCGAAATCCATCCGGTTTTACCCGATTTGACCTGTTTCCCCTCTGCTTTTCGGCGAATTGCGCGATTTGACCTTGAATTGTCCACTTTGAAGGTCAAGGTCAGGTGGGGCTAACGATTTGACCCGGACAAAAGTACCCAACAAAAGAACCCGTCGAAATCCATCCGGTTTTACCCGATTTGACATCGAATGGATCATTTTGAAGGTCAAGGTCAGGTAGCAGGTGGACCCGACTTCGTCCGGGCTGTTTCCCCTCTGCTTTTCGGCGAATTGCGCGATTTGACCTTGAATTGTCCATTTTGAAGGTCAAGGTGTGAAAACACTGCCCGGGCAAAAGTACCCGACAAAGTACCCGTCGAAATCAATCCGGTTTTACCCGATTTGACCTCGAATTGATCATTTTGAAGGTCAAGGTCAGGTCGGGGTCACGACTCGACCCGTCCAAAACACCCTACGTATCAAATTTCGTCGAAATCCCATCAAAATTCGCGATTTGACCTTGAATTGACGCGATTTCAAGGTCAATATCACGTCGCACGGGCAAACGAATAGTCTTACGACACTCCCCATACGAAAGTATCCCCAGACACTAATTTTCATCGAAATCCCGTGATACTCGGGCGTTCGACCTTGAAATGACCCGATTTCAAGGTCAATGTCACGTCGCACGGGCAAATTAATAGGCTCATGCCACTCCCCGGGCGAAAGTACCAGCACATATCAAGTTTCATCGAAATCGGCTCGTCCGTTCTCGAGTCCAACGCGAACAGACAGACACCCCCCCCCCCCCCCCACACACACACACACACACACACACACTCACACACACACAAACACACACCCTCACACACACACCCTCTCACACACACACACAGATCTTCCAAAATATATAATAGACTAGCAGGTTAGAAACATGACAATTTTAAATTTTTAAAATAATTTTTTTTAATTAATTTAAGTTTTTGTTTTTCAATGAGTTAATGATGAGCCCGACGTTGTCCGGGCTATTCAAAAACAACATTTCAAGTCGATAGCTCCACCCGTTTCCGAGATCTGGTCTGCGCATGCGCGAAGCTGGCGTCGCACGGGCTCGGCGACCCGATAAAATTCGTATCCGGGGCAAGATACATTCACATACCAAATGTCAAGTCGATAGCTCCACCCGTTTCCGAGATCTGGTCTGCGCATGCGCGAAGCTGGCGTCGCACGGACTCGGCGACCCGACAAAATTCGTATCTGGGGCAAGATACATTCACATACCAAATTTTAAGTCGATAGCTCCACCCGTTTCCGAGATCTCGTCTGCCGGGATTTCTGAGAAGCATTATGCCTATATCCACACTAACTACCCCCCCCCCCCTAAGCCCTGACCTAAGTGTCATACATACTATAACAATGATGCTGAACACTTTGAGGCAATTATATTGCAGAAATGTTGTAAGAGTACTATGGCATCCAATAAATCTCCCCGCATTGGAAACCACTCAAAATACCGTATATCTCTCTGCAGATACTAATAACATTGAATGGTAAACAAACGCTCTTTATAGCGATGCGTCAAAAACAAACGCTCATTAAATTATCACTTGATTAACCACCGCAGTGCCGTTTTTATGACTGAGATTGGAGAACGGGTGCTCTGAGCTTCTCCAAAACGCCGCGACGACGATTCCCGTGGGATTTTACCTTTAGATAGGAAGTTTGGTCCCGATCGGTCAACCCGATTTCGATTCTATGAAGTACACATATATATACGGAAGTCTCAAAATATATAGTACTAGCAGGTTAGCCCGCCACCGGCGGCTTGTCCGAAACATGACATTTATATATTTGTTTTGTTAATTTTTAGCTCCACGCGTTTCAATAAGAAAAATTTGTACCCGGTAGCTCCACCAGTTTCCGAGATCTGGTCTGCGCATGAAAATTTGTACCCGGCGCAAGATACATTCACATGCCAAATTTCAAGTCGATAGCTCCACCCGTTTCCGAGATCTCGTCTGCGCATGCGCTGCACGGGCGTCGCACGGGCATGGCGACCCGATAAAATTTGTACCCGGCGCAAGATACATTCACATAGCAAATTTCAAGTCGATAGCTCCACCCGTTTCCGAGATCTCGTCTGCGCATGCGCTGCACGGGCGTCGCACGGCTCGGCGACCCGATAAAATTTGTACCCGGCGCAAGATACATTCACATAGCAAATTTCAAGTCGATAGCTCCACCCGTTCCGAGATCTCGTCTGCGCATGCGCTGCACGGGCGTCGCACGGGCTCGCCAATACGACAACGACCACTGCCTGGTCAAACTACACACACGTACCAAGTTTCGTCCCGATCGGTCGAGAATCGTAGATTTGTATGAAGTACAACACACACACAATCATAAATATATAAGAGAGATATGTAAATTAGATAGATTGTATCAAAATATATAGGAGAGATATGTAAATGATCTACACACCATTACTGGTGTTTGTCAAAGTTTAGTGGGGTATATCAATACTCATTCACGATCATATCATTGAGGTCCGGAGGGTGTGGGCTATCTCTCGAATACAAGGAGTTCTCAAAATATATAGAAGAGACTAGCAGGTTAGCCCGCCACCGGCGGCTTGTCCGAAACATGACATTTTTATATATATTTTTTTAATTTTTAGCTCCATGCGTTTCAATAAGAAAAATTTGTACCCGGTAGCTACACCAGTTTCCGAGATCAGGTCTGCGCATGAAAATTTGTACCCGGCGCAAGATACATTCACATGCCAAATTGCAAGTCGATAGCTCCACCCGTTTCCGAGATCTCGTTTGCGCATGCGCTGCACGGGCGTCGCACGGGCTCGGCGACCCGATAAAATTCGTATCCGGGGCAAGATACATTCACATAGCAAATTTCAAGTCGATAGGTCCACCCGTTTCCGAGATCTCGTCTGCGCATGCGCTGCACGGGCGTCGCACGGGCTCGGCGACCCGATAAAATTTGTACCCGGCGCAAGATACATTCACATAGCAAATTTCAAGTCGATAGCTCCACCCGTTTCCGAGATCTCGTCTGCGAATGCGCTGCACGGGCATCGCACGGGCTCGCCAATACGACAACGACCACCGCCTGGTCAAACTACACACACGTACCAAGTTTCGTCCCGATCGGTCGAGAATCGTAGATATGTATGAAGTACAACACACACACAAACATAAATATATAAGAGAGATATGTAAATTAGATAGATTGTATCAAAATATATAGGAGAGATATGTAAATGATCTACACACCATTACTGGTGTTTGTCAAAGTTTAGTGGGGTATATCAATACTCATTCACGATCATATCATTGAGGTCCGGAGTGTGTGGGCTATCTCTCGAATACAAGAAGTTCTCAAAATATATAGAAGAGAAGAGACTAGCAGGTTAGCCCGCCACCGGCGGCTTGTCCGAAACATGACATTTTTATATATTTTTTTTTTTAATTTTTAGCTCCACGCGTTTCAATAAGAAAAATTTGTACCCGGTAGCTCCACCAGTTTCCGAGATCTGGTCTGCGCATGAAAATTTGTACCCGGCGCAAGATACATTCACATGCCAAATTTCAAGTCGATAGCTCCACCCGTTTCCGAGATCTCGTCTGCGCATGCGCTGCACGGGCGTCGCACGGGCATGGCGACCCGATAAAATTTGTACCCGGCGCAAGATACATTCACATAGCAAATTTCAAGTCGATAGCTCCACCCGTTTCCGATATCTCGTCTGCGCATTGCGCATGCGCTGCACGGGCGTCGCACGGGCTCGGCGACCCGATCAAATTTGTACCCGGCGCAAGATACATTCACATAGCAAATTTCAAGTCGATAGCTCCACCCGTTTCCGAGATCTCGTCTGCGAATGCGCTGCACGGGCGTCGCACGGGCTCGCCAATACGACAACGACCACCGCCTGGTCAAACTACACACACGTACCAAGTTTCGTCCCGATCGGTCGAGAATCGTAGATTTGTATGAAGTACAACACACACACAAACATAAATATATAAGAGAGATATGTAAATTAGATAGATTTTATCAAAATATATAGGAGAGATATGTAAATGATCTACACACCATTACTGGTGTTTGTCAAAGTTTAGTGGGGTATATCAATACTCATTCACGATCATATCATTGAGGTCCGGAGTGTGTGGGCTATCTCTCGAATACAAGGAGTTCTCAAAATATATAGAAGAGAAGACTAGCAGGTTAGCCCGCCACTGGCGGCAATCGTCAGAAACATGACAATTTTAAATTTTTAAAATATTTTTTTTTAATTAAAATAAGTTTTTGTTTTTCAATGAGTTAATGATGAGCCCGACGTTGTCCGGGCTATTCAAAAACCAAATTTCAAGTCGATAGCTCCACCCGTTTCCGAGATCTGGTCTGCGCATGCGCGAAGCTTGCGTCGCACGGGCTCGGCGACCCGATACAATTCGTATCCGGGGCAAGATACATTCACATAGCAAATTTCAAGTCGATAGTTCCTCCCGTTTCAGAGATCTCGTCTGCGCATTCGCTGCACGGGCAGAGGTCTTCAAAATATATATGAGACTAGCCGATGAGCCCGACGTTGTCCGGGCTATTCAAAAACCAAATTTCAAGTCGATAGCTCTACCCAGCCCGACGTTGTCCGGGCTATTCAAAAACCAAATTTCAAGTCGATAGCTCTACCCGTTTCCGAGATCTGGTCTGCGCATGCGCGAAGCTGGCGTCGCACGGGCTCGGCGCCCGATAAAATTCGTATCTGGGGCAAGATACATTCACATAGCAAATTTCAAGTCGATAGCTCCACCCGTTTCCGAGATCTCGTCTGCAGTATTGTTCCCGTATATCTCTCTGCAGATGCTAATAACGTTGAATGGTAAACAAACGCTCTTTATAGCGATGCGTCAAAAACAAACGCTTATTAAATTATCACTTGATTAACCACCACAGTGCCGTTTTTTGTGACTGAGAATGGAGAACGGGTGGTCTGAGCTTCTCCAAAACGCGACGCCGACGGTGTCCGTGTGATTTTACCTTTGGATAGGAAGTTTGGTCTCGATCGGTCAACCCGTTTTCGATTCTATAAAGGACAGACAGACAAACAGTCTTCAAAATAGATATGAGATTTAGGTGAATACCTAAGGATGTGTTTGGTAATCCACCCCAGAATTGGTCCCTCTGTTGTGTTCATACTCCATGGCCATATTTGGGGAGCTGACTTCGTTGTGTGATAGTCAGTGTTGGAAGTAACACGTGATGCTCATGTGAAGGAACCGAGCGCTGACATTCGGGTCTGCATCTTACTTATATGAATATTGATGTTATAGCATTATCCACCCGTTTCCGAGATCTCGTCTGCGCATGCGCGAAGCTGGCGTCGCACGGACTCGGCGACCCGATAAAATTCGTATCCGGGGCAAGATACATTCACATAGCAAATTTCAAGTCGATAGCTCCACCCGTTTCCGAGATCTCGTCTGCGCATGCGCGAAGCTGGCGTGTCCGGGCTATTCAAAAACCAAATTTCAAGTCGATAGCTCCACCCGTTTCCGAGACTCGTTGTCCGGGCTATTCAAAAACCAAATTTCAAGTCGATAGCTCTACCCAGCCCGACATTTCAAGTCGATAGCTCTACCCGTTTCATATATCTGGTCTGCGCATGCGCGAAGCTGGCGTCGCACGGGCTCGGCGACCCGATAAAATTCGTATCCGGGGCAAGATACATTCACATAGCAAATTTCAAGTCGATAGCTCCACCCGTT
Organism: Siphonodentalium dalli; assembly: GCA_032622095.1. Lineage (NCBI taxonomy): Eukaryota > Metazoa > Mollusca > Scaphopoda > Gadilida > Siphonodentaliidae > Siphonodentalium > Siphonodentalium dalli. Next base: position 153,624,200 of record CP136063.1, read on the forward strand.
TCCGAGATCTGGTCTGCGCATGCGCGAAGCTGGCGTCGCACGGGCTCGGCGACCCGATAAAATTCGTATCCGGGGCAAGATACATTCACATAGCAAATTTCAAGTCGACAGCTCCACCCGTTTCCGATATCTCGTCTGCGCATGCGCGAAGCGGGCGCCGCACGGGCCGCCAATACAACAATGTCGACCGCCTGGTCAAACTACACACACGTACCAAGTTTCGTCCCGATTGGTCGAGAATCGTAGATTTGTATAAATGACAGACAGACATACATACAGACAGACAGACAAAAGAGGTCTTCAAAATATATATGAGATTAAATACAATGACTCTCGATGGCGAAATAATTTGTGATAGATAATCGCCGACAGTTGCGTCCCGAATCGAGATGTAAATATTTACAATTGCATGGGCATAGTTTAGACGATATTTTCTATGGAGTGTTATGGTCGATTTCTTTGAAATTTTCGGCGATGTCAGTAGAATGCTAAATTCCCCATGTTGGCATAGTGCTCGAGTACTAACTTATCAATTTCACTCACCCGAACAAGACCATAATATGTCTTCAACAGCATTGATCTCTGTCCCCAACAAATGACAAGGATTCTCGGCTCATCGCCAAACGGATCCGAACTTTACAACGAAAGTACTATGGCTCCTAATTAAACAGTACATATATAGGACTATAAATTCAAGCGTATTAACTTATCGCTAACTGTTTTCCCGAAAGAGTTGAATTATAGATACCAATGTGAGAAGTATACCACACGATGCCAATCGAATCAAGAAGAATTTTCGAAAAACTGGTTCCTTTTAGAAAAAGGCTTTACATGTATAACATGTACCCACGAGTCAATACCAATCGAACTGGAAATTATCTCTTCACCAGTTCGAAAACTCACTTAGTTATTATACCCGGAATACTATACCCCCGCCAATATCACAATGCCGTCTATGGTTAGATGTCGTACCGATACGCCATACACAGGAATTAACAAAGTTCAAGGATTTAAAATCTGAATTACTATATAAAAATGAACATATATTCGATTTATCCCAATTTACATATCAGTCACAGGGAGTGCATATATGGTGTACGAAAGACCTGTAAATGAAGTGAGCGAGATGTGAGCGAATTGGAAGAATGTCACTTGATATATAATAATGTGTACCTCTGTTTATATTATATTCCTTCATTGATGTCTGTTTATTCCAATAAAAAAAATTATAAAAAAAAGTTCTCTCCAAAGCATAAGACATAAGAGAAAAAAACAAAAAGCGTGAAATCAAATAAAATTACGATGCAAAAAAGTTGTGTGTTACCTGGTCGGTAATTGTGTTTGCTCTGTGGGACCAATATCGCAGATGGTTTTGTTGTTAAGGGTTTAACGTCAACGCTATCCCAATCGTTTTCAATCGAATTTATAAATTATTGGTCAAATTTTATAAAACAGATGAGACTTGAATTAAAATTTAATGATTTTTGGTCGGGTAACATCAGCTTGGTCTATATCATGTTTGGTTATCCGTACAAATTTCTTGCACACTTCAATGACAGTCATTCACTAATACATATATATATTTTTTTTCAGACACAGAATTCCAGAGTTTCGATTCAATGGGCTGTATTCTTGTAAACACAGTGACAAGACTCCCGTTCATAGATGTGGTGGATGATAGAATTGGGCTAGCTTTCGGTGGGTGTGGGGAAGGCGCGCGATCTTCTGACGAAATCGGCAGACTGGCTGCTTCCCTGTTGATCGCGGGTGAATGGGACAGCGAGCTGTCCCATGAGCATTTCAAACTGCGATATAAGACTCCGGTTTCGAAACTCTGATTGAACTGGTTTCGTCATGGCGCGTGTCCACGTTCATATCCTCGTCTGTGCATTTTGTGGATGATACAAACATTTCGAATACAAGATGATCAACAAAACTTATGAACCTTATTATCCATAACGCCATTCAATCCGTGAAAATGATTCTAGTTTCATACCCGGTGCCATTTCAGTGACCATCTTTTTCAGAATAGTAAGTTCGCTGCAGAACGATTCTACGGCGACATACCCTCCTGCAAATGTACATATATTAAGATTAAAGGTACTCAATCTGATCAGAGGGTCTCCATATCATCAAGATACAATAACAACAAAATTTCAAAATACGCTTTAGTTATCAGAATCGATTAATTGCAACAAAATGATGTTGACCACTGTCAATAATGGTATCAAATTTCCCAAAACATGTTTTTTATCAACATTTTGTTCAACGAAACATCGCAGTATTATCACTTGAGTATTCATGAAAGTTGACCGTATTACCACTTGTTTTTAGAGTTATCCATCTTCATCCGCAATCTTGACCGAGACCATCTGTTTGACGGCGTGTTTCTGGGCCACCAACAATTGAAATAACAAACTTCAAAAATCGATATCTGCATGATTACTCTGAGCGTTGATGGGCAGGTTCCTCGACTCGAATGAAATATTCTTTACCCCCGAAGCCAAAGGAATAGTAATTTAGGGGTGTTTAATCGGATTGAGTACCTTTAAAGGAATATTATTCTGAAAATGTGCTAGTGTTTTCTTTCAATATACCTATATTATATAACTAAAATGTCCAATTTGCTCAAATAATCTTGTGTTTGATCGCTAACTTTGTTTTTATAACAAAATAAAAAATATTCCGAAAAATGCCGAAGATCTTATGTTGCAGGCGAAGTCACGTGATTGAAGTCACATGATCAGCGATCGGTACGGTCACACGATTTAACACGTGATAATGACGTAGGGAATTTTAGTAAATACCTCACCGAGTTACCGCGAACATTATCTGAGTATCTTGTTAAAGGGGTACTGTACCCCAATTTCAATAAATTCCCGGTGACAATAGCGATCTAATATCAATATTATATTTTTAAATAACTAATTTGAGTCGACGATGTCTACTGAAAACGTTCCGGTTAACAGGCTATCACAAAAGTAAAATTGAATTATTTAATATAAATTAATTTATGGCTGGAGTCATAAAATGGAGAATTATGCCAGTACGAGTTACCGTTCTTGAAATAGTATCTGTTGCGTGTCTTTTATCGACGGCCGTTCGCGAACATTATTGAGTTGCAAACAAAACATGTTACCTGCAAAAGAAAGGCCCGCTATAACCGATTCGGATAAAAAGGAGAAAGAAACAAGATTCATAAAGCGTCAAGTATTTTATAGGGAGTGAGATTGTTCGATGGAAGAGATTGAAGGCATCAATTGAAGCTGTGAACAATGAACTTCCGGTTCTTCCTGCGACCCGAGTCTTCTTCGGTGAAGGTCAAAAACATGGCGCGTAGTTTGAAATCGTAATATTTTCGTTTCTAAGATCAATATTTTCTTCGCTAAATTAGGTTTATACGAAACTCATATAACACGAACACAATCTAACTTGAAAGTTATTTCAATGGGAGTAAATAAAAAAATTGTCTATCCCTGTGTACAGTACCCCTTTAAGATTAGAACAGCTAACCACATACTAGCTATAGAGTCAGGACGATGGCATGACCAGACTAAAGAGAACAGAATATGCAGGGCATGTAGGGAAGAACTAGGGGGTGAATACCACCATGTGTTAATCTGTAAAGAATTTCATATTATGAGGGCTAAATATATACCTACGTACTAACCTGACCTAATTTTGTGGGCTAGTAACAGTGGAAAATATGAGCCTCCTTAAGAAAGTATGTATTTTTCTAAAGTTATTATATCGCTAAGAAATTACTCCATGTAATACACACAATCGATGCCGAAATATATTATACAGCTTCATATAAAGGTGAAAACCCCAGCTTGACGAAATTGACTCAATCGGACGACATTTTATGTGACAGTCGCGGCGCGTGTCGAACAATGTGATATCACTGAAATATTAGTTTGCCAGCCTGGGGAATTGGTGTGATTTACCAAAAATACAAGATATATACATCAACAGGACGAACGGAAGGGGGTGGCAATAGTAACACATGCATTGGTTGAATTATTTATTAACTAGTAGAATAATTACATTTATTATAATTATTCCACAAAACTAATCCAGTTCCGAAAATATTCACAGGTACTCAGGACCACTAATCCAACGATGAAACTAAACGAATTAACATTTACTTTTAGAACCACTAATTAGTGATATATCCAATAATCCAACAGAATCACCACTTCACTATATAGCGCTCCACACATCCGATATAACTAACAACAGAACTTGTATCTGGAGAATCTGGAGGAACCAATGGACTATTAGTAGTAATTTTGAAACAGTTTTCTTGTCACATAATAATGATGTACAGCATTACCTTTGGCAAAAAGTAAGTTGGTTGTTGGTTACATGTCCAAATTCCATGTCATCATTCTGGCAGACAGACTTCTTCGGAATTCATGATCAACTTATATACAATGTATATAATATAATAGTAAGACACAATCATGCGACTGTCACATTTGACTTTCCAAACACATCTGCGAGTGACGGTTTGTGAAAACGGGTCACCCGTTAATCACGTGAATGGGACCAGTCCGTGTCGTTTCGGACATATTTCAATGATTCACATTCAACGGCGATCATTGCATGGTTAATCGGATTGTTAGGCGTGGCTAACGGGCTATTGTGTTGAATCTCGGGGAGCGCACGGATTTCGCGTCGTGGTCAACACACGCTCAACGGCGCATTTCCAGTTAATTGCATTATATGGGTCAATTGTGCTCTAAGTCGGTCAGAGCACGTGAATAGTTCTTTACCAGAATAAATCTCGTCTTCGACTCGATTGTTTCTGGTAAAGTACTATTCTTGTGCTCTAACCATTACTTACATTGTCAATTTCTGGTGACAACTCCTCTGAAGTATATGTGCTCAGCGGAACCACCGAGGAAAACCGCCATCAACTGTTGAAGAGACAGATTGTCCAGGAATATGTACATTGGAATACCGTATTTGTCGATTATAAAGCTCCAATAATTATAACGCATCTGGGTAATCACATCTGAGTTACATGTCCAAAGCACGTGCGTTAATTCATTGCTGTACCTCGAGCCACACGTACGACACAGAACATTATTGCCAAACGTAGTTTTGTTGATGAGGATAGCAAGGTGTTTTAGTGCCACTGCGTGCGATCGGTTTCTTCTCATCAATTCCCAAATGTTCCAGGTGTTCAATGGAAATGGGTGACGCTGTACCAACAGAGACAGGCTTGTAGAGTAACTGGTAAATTTGAACCACTCTTCGCAATAGTTTTCTTCAACTGCCTCGCGAATGTGTCTTTTCCAGATATATAGTATCAGAAGGGAATATTCCGTTATCAAGGAAATCAGCAAGGAAATGTCTTAGGTCGTATTTTTCCAAGATTGGAAAGATGTCAGCGACAAAAGCGGAGGATATCCTACCAAATAGAAGATACTGGTATGTTTTTAATAGAAATATCCTGAGTGGAATTTGATGTCCGATCGGCAGGTGGATTAGTTTCCCAAGGAAGCGGAGTTTTCTGATGTGAATTTCTCTTTCAATCGGCATCAATCCGAGGAGTCCTAAAGCGAGATGAGTTTGGGGATCTAGTCGGCAATGATTGGTTATGCTTGAGACATGTCCGATAAGATCTCTCCATAGTGAGTAGTGCAGATGTTTTGTCCATAAGAAACATTCAGAGCCGTACATCGCTCGACGAATAACAATGCTTTTCAAAAGCTTAGATAGCATCGACGGAGAACATGAATGCAGAATCCGTTTGCCAGCTAGTCCGAAGTATGTGCTCCTTAGTTTGTGCGAAATCTGATTTGAGCGGATCGTGGATATATCGAATTTTCCTTGAGTAATGCCTAGGTGTGTACATTCGCTAACCTCCTCGATTGTGTGAACTCCTAGTTTCCAGTTTCTTGACAAGTCGTGCTGTCTTTCAGTTTCGTTAAATACAACGACTTTGCTCTTTGATTTGGAAAAATTAAAACTCCACTTCACACTATATTCATCACATATGGTGAGCATTTTGTCAAGTCCAACTTTAGTGAGTGAGATAAGAGCGATGTCGTCTGCTGTTGTTGGGCAGGCACATGTTGTATTGTGAATAGAGAGTCCTCCTGGTGTGTTGGCGAGTTGTTGAAGCAGTCCATTCACGTACGTCAGGTAAAAAAACGGGGACCTCGCGGCACCCTGCCGGGTTCCTTGCGCGATTTGAATAGGGTTGGAAATATTTCCGTTGCATACAACACGGCTGCTACAGTCTGCATGCATGTCGCGGAAAATGCGCAACAGTTTCTCTCGTATATGCCTAATTCATGGAGTTTGACCATACGTCCCGATTGCCAGACTCGGTCAAACGCCTTTTGTTAATCCAGGTAGCATACAAAAGCTCGAGACCCCATGTCCGATGCTTATGACACTGATTCTTGCATTATGAACGACGCCATCAAACAACTCATTCTTTTGGAAGCCGTTTTGAAGTTCGTTAGGGAATCCCGATGTCACTGAACTAGAGATAACGCGGTTAATAAGAATTGCCTCGAACAGTTTGTACAAGAAAACCAGTCAGAAATGGTAACGCCACCAAGATCATATTATTAGCCATAAATATAAATTATAATATAAAATATATTGGTTACATGAATGCACCGCCTCAGAATTCCGTTAAAACAACTAATCCTTCAAATTATTACAAAAAACTACGGCTTATTACTGCTGAAGGGGTCACTCTCACCAAAAAAGTGCTGAAGGGTACACAGGATTTTCAAAATGTGCTGATGGCTACACAGGGTTTGAAATGTCATTATAAAGGAAATCCAATCTTCGTATCTGCCATGATATATGTCAGAGAATAATTGTTTACGTTCCAATGAATATTAAAATGTACTGAAAACAAACTACTAATGGGCGCCAGACTTTTATAAACACAATGTATGTAATGGTGTTCGTGCTGATCACAAACACTGTGTACCCTTCAGCGCATTTTCAAACCCTGTGTACCCTTCAGCACTTTTTTTGGTGAGAGTGACCCCTTCAGCCTTATTACTGCAGGTCTTTTTCATTCACCAAACCACATGAACCAGAAAGCTTCTAAATGCGGATCAAAAATTGTGTTCCCGCCATAAAATATTCAAGTGTGCATGACCCAGCCATTGTTCATACCTAAACATCGAACGCAATTAACGCGTCATAATACATGTAGTTATATACTGCAACTATAATACATCCAGCGAATATACACCCCATGCACGAAAACCCGAAATGTGTTGTCCTGCGAGATATCCCATCGCTATAGCTCAACTATTCCCCCAGCTTTGTTTCTGTTGAGGTGGCGAATAACCGTTCTGATTTCCGATGCGGAAATAGATTGGCTCAAGAACGGCGAGAAGTAATCTTGGTGGTCAGGATTAAGAATATTACTCAACTGTCATTCTATATTATTTTCGAAAGTCGGATCCTGGTGTGGAGATTTGGAGTATAGATGAGAGAAGTAGTCCCTCCATCCCGAGGGCACATCAATGGGGTCACGTACTATTTTATCATCGAATTCCATTTCCGATGCGGACATTTTTTTGCTGTTTTCAGAATTAAGAAGTTTCCAGAAAGCTGTTTGGTCACAGACTGCAAAATGTTCAAGATTGTCAGATAGCTGTTTCTTGTGCACAGCAGTTTCGCGACGTAGCTCACGGCGAAAGCTTCGTTTCGCATTTTTGTACCTCATGTACGTCGCTGATGATGTTGAGTGTGACTTCCGAATGTTTAACGAATTTCTTGCGGCCAGCTGCGACTTCAGTTGCGTCTAACAGAAATCTTACAATATCATGATATAGGCGAGACAGGTCTTCTACGCACGACATTGAGCTGTTAAGTACGCGACAATGTGAGTTTATAAACCAGTGATATTTGCTAACATCGATGAGGTTCCAGTTGAAAAGTATCTTTATGTGTTGTTCTAATTCAGTCGCTTCTTTGTGGGAACGTTTTGGAATTGTAAGCGAACATGTTACCGGGACATGACAAGACGTGTTCTTATAAGAGTCACCTAATATCTGGCATCGAATGAGGAGGTCCTTGAATGAAGTTGGAATCACAATGTGGTCAATCAAAGTTGGTGAGCCGATCGTAGTGCTGGTAGTGTGGCGCAGTTCTCTCTGTAAATTATCAATGCAGCTCATATAAGAAATGCATCGAGGATTCACCGAATGAGCGTGGCCAAAAAAAAATAAACAAAAATAAACAAAACAAATAATATAATATAAGCTAATCGGGGGTCACTGCTTGTATATATCTATTTGTATTATATATCTGTAAATATGTTTTGTTCATGTATTAATGCACTTATGTTCTGTATTGATTTGCAGCTAAGGCATAATAAACTTATCAAACTTAGGATGGCATTCTCGTCCGTGGCAGGTTTGTTTAATGTGGGTGTTTCGTCTCTTCTGAGTTGTCGTCGGTAGCCACTGTTGGGACCAAGTGTATTATTAAACCACCTTTTTTCGAAGAGGACGGAACAAATTCTGGACCATTTCGTCATCAACCACTTTAATAGTTTCAGATTTTGCGCAACAGGTTTCCCCACAGAAATCCCGCCAAATGTCACGTAAACGAACATCGTTTGGAAATGAATTATACCTAATTGAGAGTCAATATACCGGCCACAGCGGAAAACACTACATTTATTTGGCATTGTCACGAATGAATAAACGAAAGATGACTGAATAGTTTTATTTATTTGGGGTTTCGATCTAACTCAAGACATTTATATGGAACATTAAAACAACATCGTGAACACGCACCCGAATATAGACTTCATATGTCGGCTCGTGTTTTTATAAGTTTTATTTTTAATGATTTGCGCTTAAGCGTAAATAAATAATAAATGTGAAAAGGGCCTCCCATAAATACTCACCACTAACGTACACGTAGAATATATGTCCATGCGTCGAAATAAAAAAAAATCCCCATGGCCTATTTACTGAAGATCGATTTTCTTGAGCCACACAAATTTCACAATAACACTTATTTTCCGATTTTTGCCGATGTTTGGTATGTTGTTTATAGAGGGTTTATGTACTTATTCCAGCAAAAAAAAATTCTGTTGCAATTAGTTCCGGGTTTGGCATTTTTTCTCATAAATGCACTGGACTATTAACCACAATGGCGCCAGGCATCTCTGCTAATTAAAGTATTACCCACCAAATCATCATTTGCGCGCGTGACGTACCTCATTCATAACGTCATGACGTCATTTAAGCGCGGGTGGTATTTGAACACCAGCGTTCAAAATATTGAACAACATAATATAGGCCTATTGAACGCATAATTGAACACATCGTGTTCAATTTATGATCATTCTATTGAGCTATCTTAAACGCCAGTGTTACAACACCACCGTTTAATAATTACGACTTGAACACATGGCGTTACGGATTGAACACTTTACATTAAAATTTGAACCCTTTGTGTTATCATTTGAAGACTTGGCGTTCAGATTTGAACACATGGCGTTACGATTTGAACACATATGTTGAATTTACGCGTAAAAAATAGAACACATATATTTGCAGTGCAGATGGCGTCATATAGGTAGACACAATTAACTCCGACTCCGTATTTTTAATTAGTCTACTCATTTGACGTCATATTAGGATTTGCGACGGAGATAGCCGACAACCAGTGGGGGTATTATTTATTTATTTCTCGGCTTATTTATTACGCGATTGTTATGGGACTTGGGTCATTGTGATCATAATAGGGGTGGCTTTCCGATGATGTTTTGTTGTATTCATCAGGATAGCAATCCTTTAATTACAATGAAAAGTGTCGATTCCATCTTGAATCCAAGGACGTAATGTACCTGGAAGAAGTAATAACGCTCTGCAATCGACGCTTTCGGTCAATGGCCTTCCTCAGTAAGTATATTAGCATAACAGTTACGCTTTGTACATTTACAGTTACACCAATCGAGCAATATACTAGACCGGATGTTTGAAAGTGATGTAACTTTCAAACATCCGATATACATGCAGTACATTGTTCGATTGTTGTAACTTTAAATGTCCAAAGTGTAATTTTTTTGAAAAAAAAAAAACTTTCTGCATGAGGAAGGCCAGCGACAGAAAGCTTCTGGAAAGAGTGTTCTACTTCATTATATTAAAGGAGGACTTCACACCAAATCTGGCCATTTATGAAACCATCTCCTTTATACGTAACAGTATATATGCAATAAATTCATTAATTTGAACCATGGACTATAGTGCAAACTACACTCATTTACTTTATGAACAATATAAAACAACATGGTAATTATAATGAGTAATTAATGAGTAATTTTAATTAAAATGAGTTTATGACACGAGCCATAAACTCATTTTCATTATAATTACCATATTGTTGTTTTTTCATCGTTCATCGAGCACATGAGTGTATTTTGCACTCATCCATGGCTCGAATTGATTCATTTGTTGCATATATTCTGTTGAGTATAATATATAGGAGATGGTCCCATAAATGGCCAGAGCTAGGGAACAATCCCCCGTTAGGGTATGTTTACATTGGTGTAGATCTGTGTACGGAAATATGCGAAGTCTTGTGTCACGGATTACTGTGATCACAACATGATTACTATGGTATGGTTTATTGCTCGACATGAATTAACATGTAACATGCAAAACATATATACATTATTACATATATTTATTATATATACAAATGGAGCAAAAATATCAATCCAACGCATGGTAATAAATAAATTTCACACATGTATATATATACAGTTTTGCATTGTGTCCGCCTCGCTACACTTTATATATATAGCAATTTAATTAGCGTGTCTGGGGCACCAAATACAGTGCACATCCACAACGAGAAAGCAAGGAGGCGAGGATAAACCTCCCTGTATTCGACAAATAGGCTTTTGTTGAAATTGGTGCTGATATGGTGTATATCAACCCAGGTATTGGTTGACATATCTTGGCCTTTTTTTCCTTCAAAGCTATAGTTTAAAATATATGGCTAGTCGTTTCATCATCTCTGCATTTTCTATACATAGCATTTTCTTAAATTTGTAGGGGTTAGAGTGCTTCCAGTAGTAATCTGGGATATATTTCTCCCTAATTTGTGAAAAATAGTTGCAGGTTAACACAAGACGATATTCATCTCCTATACCATTCATACATAATGGGCAGTACCTCTCGTTCCTTGCCATTTTATTCCATCGTCCGCAAATCAATATCTAGTTTGTGATTCGAGGTTCTATTCTTCATTTTACATATTCGGATAAATGGTGTGGGAGCTCAGTCAAATAGTTTCTCAGTTTCGGAAAATGTGTAATCTCTGTGTATGGTGTAAACATATGTTATTCCAATCAAAATAATAACATATTTAAACATTTGACAAACATTTTACAGTAAGATAGAATAATATAAATTATCGATTGATTGGAAAGGGGATTAAACAACAAGCCCAAGGGCTTTTATTAAGTTTGCTCCCCTTATGTTTCGCGCCCGCTCTTCATTAAGTGTAGAGGGGGGTCGGACGGGAAGGAATTAAAATATCATAATTATAGTAATGATGATGTCGTGAGAAGCAGGGAGAGAGAGATTGTGAACGAGACAGAGATAGAGATGACAAGAGAGAGAGAGAGAGAGAGGGGAGAGAGAGAGAGAGAGAGAGAGAGAGAGAGAGAGAGAGAGAGAGAGAGAAGTTTTCAAGAATTGAGTTGAGTTGTTGCGTAATAATAATGATGCTCGTCTATAGTATTCTTCGTGCGTCAGGCGCCATGGGAGGGGGGGGGGCAAGCGCAGCTATTAATTGGTTGCATTGGTCAATAAGTAATTAAACATATACAGTGGGGAATATCATGCTGCCACATAACTCGACCAGAATCCAAAGCAATTCGTTGTCCGTACAGGTGATAGAATCATGGGAATCTTTTTGTTCTCATGATATATGTCTGAACTGTGCATCAAATGTTTGTTTGTTTTCGCGAAGGCAAAGCTCCCTTGATCCCCGCAATAGAGTGTTCTCAGATAGGGCAACATTGGGTAGGGAGTCATATAGTTCTCTTCTGGGCTCTTGATAAAATGTACATTCAAAGAGATAGTGGTAAGTTGTCTCAAGTTCCCCACATAAACAGAAGGGGACATTTTTTACATGATTATCTGTCAGGTCACCACTCAGGTGGCTACAGTTCAGTCTTAACCGGGTATGAAGGATATGAGATTTACGGCATTTACTATGATAAAAATACGCAGGTGGACGTATATTGTCACTGTTGAGTTGCTTTTTGAATTCTTCGATTTTACGGCTGCCCTTTGTAGATTCCGGCAGTTTGTTCCATTCAGTAATTGCCGCTGGTAAGAACTAATCCATATAATAGTCATAGTTAATATTCGAGGGTATCTATCTGTATAAAGAGCCCCTTAATGTAGTGTAGTTGTTGCCTACTCCTGGTGAAAGTTATCAAGCAGAACCCTTTTGGTTTAAACAATATTTAATTTGAACTAATACAGAACATAATTACATACAATAAATACAAAACATATAATATTTTTTAGTGTTCAAAAGAGGATTGGGCAACAAGCTTGGGGGCTTTTGTTAAGTCCTATCCTCAGGAAATAAATGTTACCCCAATAGATACCATTGGGGTATAGCATACGGGTTTGGTTCTGTGTGGTCCGAATAATAAAGTTTAGGTGAAGGGATAGGAAAGAGAAAGGGAGTGCAGGCGGTGGTTGAAAATGGGTCGGTGAACTTACTATTAACAGTAGGATAAGATATATCACGGAGAAATAAGTGAGGATTGTATCGTTTTAAATTGGTCACCATTTATTGTCACAAGCCAGTGAAAAGTCTTAATGCAAATAAATTTGAGCACGCTACGACCCAATTGGAGAGAATTCCAAATCGGCGGAATATCAGAATTATTCACATTCCTTTAATGAGCTTTTTAGTTAATGTATTTAATAAGTGACGAATAAGCAGAACCCTTTTAACTAGTTTGACCCCATGCCTGGCTAACTGTCTCTACGATAGCTATATGGGCGGCCATTCGGTCGGAAATTACATGAAATACAAGTTAATGGTGGTTTGTGAAAACAATAGTCTCTATTTTCAAACCAATATACTCCATTTCCAAACCAATAATCATTCTTGGATTCAATAAGAGACAGTTCCGTTTGAATAGATATAGATTCATAATCAATGTTGACCGATGCAAAATTAATGTTCTATTTTAATTTAATAGTATTCATTGTTCAACTAATATCTAACAACACACAATTAGTAAGATTCGCGCATATTCAATAAACGTACATTCCGTTTCAATAGCCATATTTTCTTAATCAATAAAGATATTTCAAACCAATGGACAATTTCCCACGATCAATGATTATCGATATAAAACTAATAGACCTTATTGTCATTCTTATATTTAAAAGATATAAATTATCACCAATGCATGGCAATTAATAACGTTCGTATTCGAATCAATATCTAATAGCGGAATCAACTATTTCCGGTGAAACCAATGACTAAAAATGCAGAATTAATGGACGAGTCTACAGAATTAATAGCTTCCGTTTAAAAACCAATGAACGCTAGGGGCGCCACCAATCTTAAATTAACGATAGGGCGCCACAAATCTTGCTGGAATCACCTAATTGCAAAATCCGTGACGTCAACATGGGATATCCCCGCTGCCAAAAAAAATGCATGTTCTCGAACATTTTCGCGTCAGAAAGTGACCCTGAACATGAAAACTGCGATGATATACGGACTGTGGACCATATCCTGTACCTGTAGCAAATACCGAAGAAGCATTTGAGAGCTTGTTTTTAATATTTACCCAGAATGCCGACGAAGATCTGAATTAAAGGTACTCAACCCGTAAAGAGGGTCCCCATCTCAACAGATTCCAACAACAACAATCCGATCAGAGGGTCCTATATTGCTATTTCATTGGCTTTGGGGGTAAACAATATTTGATCCGAGTCGAGGAACCCATCAAACAAAGCTCAGAGTTATTAGATATTGATTTTTCAAATTTGTTATGTTCTCGAGATTAGTACTAATAACTGTCGTAATCTGCTCTGGATGTGTACTCAAAATCTATTCAAACAGACAAGGATGAATAACTCTAAAATCAAGTGGTAATTTTAACGCAATTTTTACTGAGTTCTGGGCCAGATAGTATTCCCGATAATGAAAAATAATAGATTTCTAAAATCGATATCTAACAAATCTGAGCGTTGATGGGTGACTTCCTCGACTCGAATCAAATATTTTTGACCCCCGAAGCCATTGAAATAGTAATTGAGAGGAGTTTTATCGGGTTGAGTACGTTTAAGCAACCGAATTTGAGGACTGTATGATGTTGATGTATCACTGTCAGTATCTATAACTCATTCACTGTCAGTATTACTGTGATTATCACTGTTCCCGGTGTTGCAGGGATTGTCTGTCAAAATCCGGTAGAGAACTTAGGATGTGTGTGACAAGTACTAACAACAGCAGTATGAATATGATTATGTCAACAATAACAACAACAACATCTCTAACACCGTAAGATAATCGTTAGATCTACTGCGTAGTGCGTACTAGCACTATACATTGCGACGACTTCTTCTGAAAACAACCATTGAGTGGAACCGCTTCGAACAGTCAGATGTTGATTCAGGCGATCGGTGATACTGAAGGATTTATTAAATATGGATTATATTTTCTAGACGTTTCATACGAGCGTCGTGGAATAGGATTCTGAACATTGCTGGAGTATTGATCAAGTAAACCTGACAGTGCGAAGAGCACTTCAGAACTCAATCATAAGCCAACTAAAACAGAGGTCATGTCAACTTACAGGTTGCATTATACATGCATATATTGTGACCACATAAATGATATATACAACTGCAGTGACTTCTTCATTATTTCAGTATTCGATACCATAACCATGGTCGTTCCATCCATACCATAATTTTTGGTTTTACATACCGGTACGGTACCGGATTGTTTGGTTACTTTTTTTTATTTCGTACTTTGTAGAAAATCATTTATTTGTTTCCATATGGTGTGACATACATGTAGTAACATGGTACGAAATGACCAATTGATTTCCTACATGGTACGAAACGACCAAACAATAAGGTACGAAACTACAAAAAATATGGTACGAAACTACCAAAAATATGGTACGAAATGACTTAAGACGATACAAAACGTCCTGTACCCATTTATATCTCCTCGGCAAGGGGAACAACCAGACAGTCTAGCAGCGCCAACATCGTTGGTTTGATATTAGGCCCTATATCACCCTGAGGTAACCTCATATCACAACCAGCCTGACGTCGAAGGCTGATATGAGGCTACTGAGGGCTGAAATCAGGCCTATAATATAAAACCAACCAAGTTATACCCTACATGTATCTATTAATTACGGTAGTTCGCCTCTTAGTAACAGTGTAATATTGACAACTCTTTCTAAAGAGTGACATCACAAAAAATTGGTATCTTTGCCTATTCTAACAGTGAAATAGAATTGCACCATGTCAAAGCCATACCGTGTATTACTCAGATCGTGATGTCATAAAATCATACATGTATTACTCTTAATTAGTGATGTCGTAAAATGATATTACTCGATTTAGGGCAAATTGAAGTGATATTCACCTAAGTACAAATGGAGTTTGATAACAAGCCATACCGTGCAAAAATGTCATATCTAATTAATAATTTTCGATCAAATTTTGGACCGATATACATTTACCCTGTAGCCATCTGTAGGAAACTTCCTTCCAAGGGGGTGCGCTGTCGGAACATACATGTATCAAGGTGGACCCCCTCCCCAATGGGAGACTCGTATCCATGCCCATTGGAAATAAATGATAATGTGCAATGGATGAATAGGTTGCTGGCATTTCATACCATGGAAGTTTGACATAGAGATGTTTCGCACCAGGGTTCTGGACATTTCATACCAGTTCCTGTATCATTTCGACAATTCGTACCTTTGAGTATACCGGTATTATTTTTTTTTAAATGTCATTAAAGGTACTCAGTCCGATTTTGAAATGCCACTTCGTTTACCAGAATCGATTAATGCCCCAAAAATAATGCTAACCAGTCAAATATAGTATACAATTGCCCAAAACCTGTTATTTATCAATATTTTGTTCAATGAAATTTTGCGGGTTTGTCAAATATCTGACACAACAAAAGCCACTTGCTTTTTGAGTTATCCATCTTCATCCGTCCTCTTTCGACTTTTTATTGGGCCACTACAAAATTATCGATGGTGAAAAATAATAGATTTCAAAAATCGATATCTGATCACTCTCAGCTTTGATAGGTGGGTTCCTCAACTCAAATCAAATATGTTTTACCCCGAAGCCAAGGAAATAGTAATATTCAAGCGTTAATTCGGATTATGCATTTTTAACTTTGTCGCGACAATTTCAATTTGTTCATTTTGTTTCGAAAAAAAAAGAAGAAAGAAATATGTTAACATGTAAATGTCGGGTTGTCATCATCACGAACGTTAAATCATGATCATGTTCGCTTTCATTAAGTTAACACGATTAAAATAATTTTTCACATATACATGTACGATCGAATGACCATTCATCATTTTTGGGAATCAACGAAACATACCAATATATGGTGTGAAATGACCAAAAACATGGTACGAAACAATTAAATGTGTCATTGAAATCAAGGGTACAAACTGGCCATAGTAGGAAAAGTCGTTTGAGCCATCCAACAGACCTGGGTGAATCGCCGGGCGATCGGTCTTCCACAGTAAGGATGCATCTGGGAAGAGGGGAGTCAATCTAATTAAGTGTTATCTATAACCAATACTTAAAAACAATAACAATTTATTCTGATTTCTTTTGAAACACACAGAATAATTATTTACTGAGAATATTCAATATAAACATGTACAAATTCTCAAACAAAGGGAATTTCAATGTTCAAGAAATTTAGAGTCCCCTCTTACTATGGGAGGCCCTTTTCACATTTATTATTTATTTGCGCTCAAGCACAAATATTTGCGCTTAAGCATAAATCATTTGGGCTTAAGCGAATGTCATTTGCGCTTAAGCACAAATATGTGTCTATCAATTTGTTTGCGCTTAAGCGAAAATCATTTGCACTTAAGTGTCAATGATTTGCACTTAAGCGCAAATACCTAACACTCCTTTACTTCCCTCTGATTGTGAATGATGGAGTCCATCTCATATTATATTATTATGGGCCCATAGTAGTAGCCCATACATACTCGAAAGTTGAAAAGTCAAAAGCATCTCTGTCTCTGGTGTCCCAAAATTTGGTGCCTCATTCCCAGAGCTCTAGTATATTTTATTAAAGGGGCACCTCCTGCACAAATATATACCATTTCCATGGTCATAGAAGGGGAATTAGGGGTTACCGGGGGCTTGCTTCCCTCGTGGTGTACATGTACTTATTGAATAGAAATAGGGGGAAAACATATTTTCATATTATCAGCATCCCTGTCCCTAAGAATTTGTTTCTCCATCCCAGAGATCTATTACATTTTATAAAAGAGACATATCCTGTACAGATCTCTACCATTTCCATGGTCATAAAAGGTACCGGTATCTAGGGATCACTGGGGATTGCTTCCCTCATATGATGGGCCTATATAGACTTGAGTGCAAGCCTGCAAATAGCGTGTCTGTCATTTGCAGAATGAGGTCCCCAGAGGGTGAATTTAGTGACGCTACACCGCATAGTGGGCTAGCATCACTAAATTTACCCTCTGGGGACCTCATTCTGCTTAGGGCCCTCAACTGCTATGTCAGTCCTAGGATCAGATTGAAGTTCCCCAGTTGAAGTTGGTGATGTTCACCCATTTGGAGCCTCGATTATGGATTTTATCTTCTGCAAATTAGGGGATATATAAACTTCCCAGATGGAAAAACGTAACTAAAAACAATGTTAATTTGATACCATAGTTACTTCCCAGAAGATGAGGCCTAAGCAGAATGAGGTCCCCAGGGGGTGAATTTAGTTATACTAGCCCACTATGCAGGGTAGCATCACTAAATTCACCCTCTGTGGACCTCATTCTGCAAATGACAGACACTCTATTTGCAGGCTTGCTTGAGTGATGTGTTAGGCCTATGCCATTTAAAATTAATTTAGGGAGATCAATGCATTAATTTCTATTTCCACTTAAGCGCAAATGATTTGTGATTAAACGTAAAATATTTGCACTTAAGCACAAAAATTCATAAGTAATTGTATGTCATAATTTGCAAAGTTCTGTCAAATTCTTGTTAAAATATGACTAGATTCATAACGGTGATATTTGGTTAAATTTCATACCGAGTTATGTATAATCGAATTATTGAGGGATCGGGAGGGACTTGGATCATACGAATGACATATATTCATTGCTCCAATATCTCTTAACATGAGCAATACAAAATGAAGTCACATTTCCGAACCAGTTCCATACAGCAGAACCTGATCTAGAAGATATTAGCGAAAAAAAGTCAAATTCCCTCTTTCAGCTGTCATTTTGACGACCATCTTGGGCGGGGAGTTCCAATTTTACCCTAAAAATGTGGCATTATATCTCTCAGAGTCATACGTACTGAATATGCCTAATTTTAAATCGTATATTTCATGGTAAGATTACTTGCGACATTTAGTAAATTATATAACCACGAAACACTCTTTAATTTGGAAAACCCCTTAAAAGAGGGGTTAAATTGAAATTCCAGCGTGGCTCCATATCTAATACCAATACGTATGTAAATATGTACATATGTCCGCATATGTGCAAAGTTTCATGCTTTAGTCAGACAAATTAATCATTGTCTTGAATTTTTTATTTAATCTACTCCACTGTGTTATAGTGGACCATAGTGAATATTTATCGTCGTTTTATTTTCACCGAGTGAACTACTGCAAATCGTCACACCGACATGACATTGGGAATTCCCATGTTTATTTATATATTTCTGACGTCACATGAATACAGTTTCTTCAAACACCGCCATCAGAGACCCCTAGCGTTCTTTCACGTTTTAATCATTGATTTCGAATTCCTGATCATTGGTTTGATCGGAAATAGTATATTGCGCAATTAGATATTGAATTGAAAGAGCGTCATTAATTTTGCAATGGTGATAATTTATATCTTTTAAATATAAGAATGACAATAAGGTCTATTAGTTTTATAACGATAATCATTGATCGTGGTGGGTCTGTCGAAATAGGTCATTTATACAGTGTTAACATTTCCTTTCAGTGAATTAATTTCTACCCTATGAATGGTTCTATAGTTCTGTGTTTACCACCTTTTGTTGATTGAGACTGTTTCTAATGGAGACAGCTTTATAAGTTTAAGAATCAGCCACTCACTCCAAAAACTTTAACCCCCTCCATAAGATAAACTATTTGAGTTGTTGAGTTCAAGTTTGGTACTGATTATTGTTTTAAGCTCTCTTGATTACCCATGATTACCTCCCCTGGATCAAGATGGCCGTGTTTTGAAATTATGTGTGTTTACTAATTGTATTTTGTTTCCAAACCGATGTTTTTCGAGCGGATCGTGTAAACTATTAGAGGGAGAAGATTCCATATACATCATAGCATATATTGAACCAACTGATCGGAACGAAGATGCCGCCAACTCCAAGAAATTTAACTGTAAGTTTTACGCGCGAACGGGGCGGTCGATTCAACAGGGAAAATGTATTCAACGGACTCCGAGACGCAATCGAACCAAAAGCGATCAGAGGAATACAAATAACAGAGAAGGTTTGTAACATAACTTTAGACCATTCTGATGTGAAAGAACAGTTGTTGGAATTTGGTTTCTACCTTGGGAGGAGGTTTATTAAACCAAGTGATGTTGAAAATATGGCCACTTATGTCACTGTTATAGACACACCCATTGAAGTAGACGATAAGCTATTTATAGATGCAATGTCCCTATATGGAGATGTAGTCCCGGAATCCTACAGAAGAGTTAGAATGAGGGAGCAAGCTGACTATGTAGAACATGGGAATAGAACAATTAGGATAACTAGCTGTGTGGATATCCCGCGGTATATACAGATCGACGGTTACGACGTGAGAATACAGTCTATAAAAACTAAGATGCCTTGCGACCACTGTGATAATCAACATTACTGGGGTGACTCGTGTCCATCAAAGCCACGCCCACAATATGACGACTCCATGTGCTCAAGATGTTTTAGTAAACAACACAACGCAAGGTCGTGTTCTAATCCAATCACATGCCGAAGATGCTTCTTAACAGGACACCGGGAGGTCACCTGCCCAAAGCGCATGTCTGACCCAAATAATTACACCTCTTACTACAACGAGCGTAACTCCAATCAGGTCACGGGAGATGACCACTCAACAGATCAGAAGACGCCCACCGCCACAGGGAGTGACACTCATTCTCACGGGCCAACACGTCAACAAACCGGCGTTGAGCGGCCACCGGTACAAAGCGAGCGTGAGCATCAATCGAGTTCTGGTATAACAGGTAAATTAACACCGCCTGTGATTGACTCGGTCGTGATTGGCGCGAGCAATCTCAGACACGCAAAGGTCGACAAACCAAACATGAGAATTCTGTTCACACCGGGCGCAACCTATGAGGACGTGGATAAACTGATTGATAAAGCCATACGAATACCACAGATTGATCCGGTGAATGTGAAATCCCTAACTGTTCATCTGGGAACCAATGATATATCTAGGAACACCAAGCATGATAATAAACCGGAAGACTGTTTCAACCAAGTTATATTCTGGTTCAACAAAGCAGAGAAACGGTTGCGAGATAGCTTCCCCAATGCTAGTATAAATATATCACAGGGGCCTGTAACGCGCTCCGCTGTCCGCCCCCCCTTTTTGCACTGCCCATATACGCCGCTCTCTATACGCGCCTTCTTCGCGTTAATGGAACATTATATAGACAAGGGGCTCTGTAGAAATTCAACGTTTCACCATCGCTCGGGAGTCGCACAAATTTAGCCCATTCACCCAAGTAATGATAACGATATATACACGGATGGATCGGCAAAGAATTCATCTTTCAATAAATACCACAAACTCCCATCAGAAACATTCATACACGTTGCATTTGATTAAATTTTAACCACCGAATATTGTCTCCGGAGAGTGTCTTTTCCCGATTTGATCCGGCTCAGTAGCAATGGACGCCACTCGTCTCTAAATTCACCACCCATACAGTTTACTATCATTAATAATCGGTCAAACGATCAACTAAATATCTGGAACTTAGTTATTTCTTGTCGGCTAATAATTTATTTACTCATACAAATCAACACATTGTCAGTAATCAATTTCTATAGGGGAGAAATCTGTCGATAATTACAACTTTTTTTTTTTTTTTTAACAAGTCGCACGGCCCCTCATTTAAATATTCATTGTGAAATGACCTCGATTAGAATACTGGACGCTGATTGGCTTATGTATAGCCCGCGCTCATTTGTCAACAAACCAACATGGCGCTGCCCATGAAATGGAAAACTGTCTAAGATATATTTGTTCAATTGCTATTTATTTATTTATACAAATGCGATATTTATTCACTTGAAATCAATCAATTTATCTATCTATTTATTTATTCAATTGCGCTATTTATTAAATTGCTATTTATTGGGAGTGACTAAAATGCAGAATGGGACGATGGGACTGGACGGTATGGGACGGTATTGGGACGGTATGGGACGGCATGGGACGGTATTTGGGACGGTATTGGGACGGTATTAGAAAACCGGCTGTTTATCAATAATACAGCGTGTAGCGGCATCAAAATGGTTATATATAGTCGGCATTAACATTGCGTACATGGAGCAACAATTTAATAGTCTCATTCGCCAACACAAAGCTCATATTATCGGCTAAAAATAGACACGACGGAAATAGGCGATTACGGTCAAACGCAGAACGAAAATGTAAACACCAAATCACCCCATACATTCATATTTCCCTGTCCCACGGTGATATTTTTGCATAAAATGTTAGATTAACATCTTTTCGACATCACTGTAGCATTTTATTGACCATAATCAAGATGAAAACAACTTTTTTCGTCGATGGGACGGAAGCGAAATTGCAGAACGAAAATGTAAACAAACACCAAATCATCCCATGCATTCACATTTCCCCGTCCCGCGGCGATATTTTTACATAAAATGTTAGATTAACATCTTCTCGACATCATTGTAGCATTTTAATGACCATAATCAAGATTAAAACATGTTTTTATTCGCTGATGGGACGGAACGGAAGCGGTATTAAAGCGCAGAACAACCGTAGGAAATTGCAGAACGAAAATGTAAACAAACACCAAATCACCCCATGCATTCATATTTCCCCGTCCCGCGGCGATATTTTTGCATAAAATGTTAGATTAACATCTTTTCGACATCACTGTAGCATTTTATTGACCATAATCAAGATGAAAACAACTTTTTTCGTCGATGGGACGGAAGCGAAATTGCAGAACGAAAATGTAAACAAACACCAAATCACCCCATGCATTCACATTTCCCCGTCCCGCGGCGATATTTTTACATAAAATGTTAGATTAACATCTTCTCGACATCATTGTAACATTTTATTGACCATAATCAAGATGAAAACATGTTTTTTTTCGCTGATGGGACGGAAGCGAAATTGCAGAACGGGATGGGACGGTATTAGATAGAATGGGACGGTATTAGAAAACGCAGAACAGCTAAGATAGACCCCTAAACTTGCTGTTTAGCAATAATACAGCATGTAGCAGCACCAAAATGGCTCTATATGGTCATCAGTGCAGCATTTTATTGGTGGTCCCATTTTATTGACCATAATCAAGATGAAAACATGTTTTTTTTTCGCTGATGGGACGGAAGCGAAATTGCAGAACGAAAATGTAAACAAACACCAAATCACCCCATGCATTCACATTTCCCCGTCCCGCGGCGATATTTTTACATACAATGTTAGATTAATATCTTCTCGACATCATTGTAACATTTTATTGACTATAATCAAGACGAAAACATGTTTTTTTTCGCTGATGGGACGGAAGCGAAATTGCAGAACGGGATGGGACGGTATTAGATAGGATGGGACGGTATTAGAAAACGCAGAACAGCTAAGATAGACCCCTAAACTTGCTGTTTAGCAATAATACAGCATGTAGCAGCACCAAAATGGCTCTATATGGTCATCAGTGCAGCATTTTATTGGTGGTCCCATTTTATTGACCATAATCAAGATGAAAACATGTTTTTTTTCGCTGATGGGACGGAAGCGAAATTGCAGAACGAAAATGTAAACAAACACCAAATCACCCCATGCATTCACATTTCCCCGTCCCGCGGCGATATTTTTACATAAAATGTTAGATTAATATCTTCTCGACATCATTGTAACATTTTATTGACCATAATCAAGATGAAAACATGTTTTTTTTCGCTGATGGGACGGTATTAGATAGGATGGGACGGTATTAGAAAACGCAGAACAGCTAAGATAGACCCCTAAACTTGCTGTTTAGCAATAATACAGCATGTAGCAGCACCAAAATGGCTCTATATGGTCATCAGTGCAGCATTTTATTGGTGGTCCCATTTTATTGACCATAATCAAGATGAAAACATGTTTTTTTTCGCTGATGGGACGGAAGCGAAATTGCAGAACGAAAATGTAAACAAACACCAAATCACCCCATGCATTCACATTTCCCCGTCCCGCGGCGATATTTTTACATAAAATGTTAGATTAATATCTTCTCGACATCATTGTAACATTTTATTGACCATAATCAAGATGAAAACATGTTTTTTTTCGCGGATGGGACGGTATTAGATAGGATGGGACGGTATTAGAAAACGCAGAACAGCTAAGATAGACCCCTAAACTTGCTGTTTAGCAGTAATACAGCATGTAGCAGCACCAAAACGGCTCGATATGGTCATCAGTGCAGCATTTTATTGGTGGTCCCATTTTATTGACCATAATCAAGATGAAAACATGTTTTTTTTCGCTGATGGGACGGAAGCGAAATTGCAGAACGAAAATGTAAACAAACACCAAATCACCCCATGCATTCACATTTCCCCGTCCCGCGGCGATATTTTTACATAAAATGTTAGATTAATATCTTCTCGACATCATTGTAACATTTTATTGACCATAATCAAGATGAAAACATGTTTTTTTTCGCGGATGGGACGGTATTAGATAGGATGGGACGGTATTAGAAAACGCAGAACAGCTAAGATAGACCCCTAAACTTGCTGTTTAGCAGTAATACAGCATGTAGCAGCACCAAAACGGCTCGATATGGTCATCAGTGCAGCATTTTATTGGTGGTCCCATTTTATTGACCATAATCAAGATGAAAACATGTTTTTTTTCGCTGATGGGACGGAAGCGAAATTGCAGAACGAAAATGTAAACAAACACCAAATCACCCCATGCATTCACATTTCCCCGTCCCGCGGCGATATTTTTACATAAAATGTTAGATTAATATCTTCTCGACATCATTGTAACATTTTATTGACCATAATCAAGATGAAAACATGTTTTTTTTCGCTGATGGGACGGAAGCGAAATTGCAGAACGGGATGGGACGGTATTAGATAGGATGGGACGGTATTAGAAAACGCAGAACAGCTAAGATTTGGTGTTTGTTTACATTTTCGTTCTGCAATTTCGCTTCCGTCCCATCAGCGAAAAAAAACATGTTTTCATCTTGATTATGGTCAATAAAATGGGACCACCAATAAAATGCTGCACTGATGACCATATAGAGCCATTTTGGTGCTGCTACATGCTGTATTATTGCTAAACAGCAAGTTTAGGGGTCTATCTTAGCTGTTCTGCGTTTTCTAATACCGTCCCATTCTATCTAATACCGTCCCATCCCGTTCTGCAATTTCGCTTCCGTCCCATCAGCGAAAAAAAACATGTTTTCATCTTGATTATGGTCAATAAAATGTTACAATGATGTCGAGAAGATGTTAATCTAACATTTTATGTAAAAATATCGCCGCGGGACGGGGAAATGTGAATGCATGGGGTGATTTGGTGTTTGTTTACATTTTCGTTCTGCAATTTCGCTTCCGTCCCATCGACGAAAAAAGTTGTTTTCATCTTGATTATGGTCAATAAAATGCTACAGTGATGTCGAAAAGATGTTAATCTAACATTTTATTCAAAAATATCGCCGCGGGACGGGGAAATATGAATGCATGGGGTGATTTGGTGTTTGTTTACATTTTCGTTCTGCAATTTCCTACGGTTGTTCTGCGCTTTAATACCGCTTCCGTTCCGTCCCATCAGCGAATAAAAACATGTTTTAATCTTGATTATGGTCATTAAAATGCTACAATGATGTCGAGAAGATGTTAATCTAACATTTTATGTAAAAATATCGCCGCGGGACGGGGAAATGTGAATGCATGGGATGATTTGGTGTTTGTTTACATTTTCGTTCTGCAATTTCGCTTCCGTCCCATCGACGAAAAAAGTTGTTTTCATCTTGATTATGGTCAATAAAATGCTACAGTGATGTCGAAAAGATGTTAATCTAACATTTTATGCAAAAATATCACCGTGGGACAGGGAAATATGAATGTATGGGGTGATTTGGTGTTTACATTTTCGTTCTGCGTTTGACCGTAATCGCCTATTTCCGTCGTGTCTATTTTTAGCCGATAATATGAGCTTTGTGTTGGCGAATGAGACTATTAAATTGTTGCTCCATGTACGCAATGTTAATGCCGACTATATATAACCATTTTGATGCCGCTACACGCTGTATTATTGATAAACAGCCGGTTTTCTAATACCGTCCCAATACCGTCCCAAATACCGTCCCATGCCGTCCCATACCGTCCCAATACCGTCACATACCGTCCCGTCCCATCGTCCCATTCTGCATTTTAGTCACTCCCAATAAATAGCAATTTAATAAATAGCGCAATTGAATAAATAAATAGATAGATAAATTGATTGATTTCAAGTGAATAAATATCGCATTTGTATAAATAAATAAATAGCAATTGAACAAATATATCTTAGACAGTTTTCCATTTCATGGGCAGCGCCATGTTGGTTTGTTGACAAATGAGCGCGGGCTATACATAAGCCAATCAGCGTCCAGTATTCTAATCGAGGTCATTTCACAATGAATATTTAAATGAGGGGCCGTGCGACTTGTTAAAAAAATAAAAAAAAGTTGGAATTATCGACAGATTTCTCCTCTATAGAAATTGATTACTGACAATGTGTTGATTTGTATGAGTAAATAAATTATTAGCCGACAAGAAATAACTAAGTTCCAGATATTTAGTTGATCGTTTGACCGATTATTAATGATAGTAAACTGTATGGGTGGTGAATTTAGAGACGAGTGGCGTCCATTGCTACTGAGCCGGATCAAATCGGGAAAAGACACTCTCCGGAGACAATATTCGGTGGTTAAAATTTAATCAAATGCAACGTGTATGAATGTTTCTGATGGGAGTTTGTGGTATTTATTGAAAGATGAATTCTTTGCCGATCCATCCGTGTATATATCGTTATCATTACTTGGGTGAATGGGCTAAATTTGTGCGACTCCCGAGCGATGGTGAAACGTTGAATTTCTACAGAGCCCCTTGTCTATATAATGTTCCATTAACGCGAAGAAGGCGCGTATAGAGAGCGGCGTATATGGGCAGTGCAAAAAGGGGGGCGGACAGCGGAGCGCGTTACAGGCCCCTGTGAAATATATGTAGTATACCACCAAGGAAACTGCCAGGCGGTAAACAGCAACCACATAATGCTGCAGCAAACTTAGTGAACAATTACGTAACAACCCACTGCAATTCATGTGATGGTTTTTCATTTGTAGACAATGACCGACTTTTCATAAAAGACGGTAATCTGGTAAGGTCGCTCTTCAAAGATGACGACTCATCAGGGGTACACCTCAGCCCGAAAGGAGCAGAGAAACTGTCCGAAAAACTAGCTGAAACAGCTATTGTTCTCGACCCGGAGAGTGACATTGAACAACTTAACACTCGCAAGAGATTTCAAAACTTTACACCAACTTCACCCGAAAACAAATCGGGTAGATTTGAAAAATGAAGTAATTGTATTTCACATATCATACCAAATAGGGCTATGAACGACCTCAATGCAACACATGCGCAGACTTTGAATGGTAATTATTCTGAAATACAAACTGGTGAGTGCACGGTGCACGCTACTAACGGGAAAATGCATTTGAATACTAGTGTAGCACAGGTTATGAACATAAGTTATAATGATCACATTAACGATGAAACATGTGGATTAACTGTCGCCCAATCAAGTCAGTCGCTTAACGGGAGTGACAATAACATTCAAGATTATTCACACGAGTTAACTGTGTCTGTTAATACAGACATCCAACAGTCATGTACTCACACGTGTCTGTCTAACGCGAAAACCGAAAGGAGTGAGATTATTGCTTTGGATCAAGATAACATTGATTTTCAAGTTGTGTCACATTCGTACCTGTTAGCGTTTGAAAATGATATGAATTACGAGAAGACTAGCGGAGCTAATTGCATGTCTGAGTTCGTTCATAGACCTAACATATTATATTGTGACGTTCCCAATGTAAACCAGTTAAATTTGGAAACTGACATATATTTTGCACCTTTGTCGAAACATGGTCGCGATGTTTTGAGTGATAATAAGGATGGTCACGCACGTGACAACACATTCACTGAAGAGAGGTGTTGCGTCATCCATAATCCTTGTAACAAAATTCCTACAGAATGCAAAAATTCATGGGTTCATGAGTGCGATAGAAATATTAAGGGTTTTGGTCATGTTATGGGTGCTTCTAATTTTGGAATGGGTGATTTTGATAATGGTAATTATACTAAACGTGTTGGTAAACATACTTGTACAGAATTACTTCGTTCTGGTAATTACAATTCAACTTGGAATGCGAACAAATTTAAAAGAGATTCCAACACTATTAATGAACATGACGAGTATGAATATGAACTTATACGGCAGCGGATAATTAACTACCCGCATTATAAACCGATTAAGAGTATATATAAAGACCAAATGAGCAATGAGCATCATTCTTTGTGTGATATTATATGTAATTGTCTTATATGCACTTCTGGTACGTTTCAGAATGTCGACAAAGATAATGGTGAGTATGGTGTTGATTATGCTGATGATGATGATGATGACGATGACGGTGATGAAGATGATGATGATGATGATGCTGATGTTGTTGTTGATGATGATGATGATGATGATGGTTATTATTATGATGATGATAATGATGACGATGATGATGATGGTGATGATGATGATAATGGTGATTGTGATCATAACTTTACTGAAAACACCGAGGTCGATCCCCACATGGGGCAATTCAGAACATACTTTTCGGAAGTATTGCATGAAGCTTACGGAACACTATATCCGGAAAATGAGGAATACCGACGGTCCGTTGAAACTTTAAATAGTGATAGCGATAATCCCGACACCGATAGGCATGAACTTGGAAATAACTCTAATCCTAACGTGAGTAATAATGAAATTAATGACCCGACTGGAATAACAACGAATCATGGCATTAGAATTCTAGGTTTAAATGTGTGTGGGGTTAGAAAAAAACTGGCGTATCCAGAATTCCAAAATATGTGTGATAATCACGATATTATTTGCCTATCGGAGACTAAGACAGACGATTGCGATAGTCTTGTTCTACCAGGCTTTGTCCTGCACATGAAAAATCGCACGAAACTTTCCCGCGTCAAATCTGGCGGAATCATCATTGGCGTAAAATCTTATTTGGTCACATCGACACAAACACTGAATACAAATTGTCAGTTTATTCATTGGTTAGAAATACAGCATCGGGGAGTTAAAATTATATTGGGAGCTGTTTATGTTCCACCAGAAGGAACCAAATATTCATCGAGTTCAGCCTTTAATGAAATTGACGCGGATATTTTACAAATGAGACAACGGTATGATAATATTTTCATAACTGGCGATTTCAATGCTCGCACGGCTCAAAAGCCAGACTATATACCCCATGAAGACAATGATTTTGGTACTTACGATAACTCCGTAACTGCCGAGATGGTGCTCGAGAACTGTGGTTTACCATTAGAAAGGCATAGCATGGACAACACGACGAATGGTTTTGGTAAAAAACTACTGAGTGTTTGTCATAATAACGATTTGTTAATATTGAATGGAAGATTGGGAACAGATAGTAAAATCGGGTCGTATACATGTCGTGACGCATCAGTTGTAGATTACATGCTTTGTTCACTAAATGCACTACCCATGGCCGTAGATTTTATAGTCGGAGAAGCAAACAAATTATTTTCAGACGTGCATAAAAGTATCTCAACGGAATTAGCAATACATATAGACGCACCTACTGAATTAACTAACGACGAATCTGATACCTGTCATAACTATAAATGGGATCCATCCAAAACAACCGAGTTTATTTGGAATCTCGACCCCGTGGAGATATCAGAATTGCGATATGTGTTGAACAGTTGTCCATCATCTATAACTAATAACAGGGAAGTAAATGAAATAGTCGACAGGATAACACAAGTTCTTCTTAAATCGTCACAAGACACATTTGGACCTCCAGGTAGTAAGCCGAAAGCACGAAAAAGGAATAACAAACCATGGTTTAATTCGGCATGCTGGAAAGCGCGTAAAGATTACCGTAAATCCAAGAGATATCACAAGCAAAAGCAAAACAATAGTTCAAGACAACTGATGCTTGAAATGAGTAGGGGATACAAACGAGAAATGGACCATGCAATAGCAATACATAGGGAGAATATCACACGTGAATTATCAAAACTAAAAATAGAAAACTCAAGAAAATTCTGGTCTAAACTTAATAAGCGAGATATAGTATCAAATAACTCAGTTGACATAGACAAATTTGAAGAACATTTCCGATTACTTAATTCTGAATCAACCACAGATGACTTAGATACATGTATGAACATTGAGACAAGTAACACAAACGACCAACTAAATCGACCAATAAACAAAGAAGAAGTCATGTTAGCTATCAAGAGTTTAAAAAACAATAAGTCCCCTGGCGATGACGGAATTAAAAATGAATATATCAAGGCATCCTCTGACACCCTTATCGACATATATTGTAAAACATTTAATTTAGTTTTCGAATCAGGCTGTGTACCAGACATATGGGGAATTGGAACTATCAGTCCGCTCTATAAGAAGAAAGGTAACAAGGGAGATCCAAAAAACTATAGACCTATCACTCTTTTGAGCTGCTTTGGCAAATTGTTTACAAAGATTCTTTCGAATAGATTGTATTCTTATATTGAAGAAAATGAGGTTCTCCGTGAGAACCAGGCGGGTTTTAGAAAAGGCTATTCAACAACAGATAACATATTTGTTTTACATATGTTAACGGAAATTACGAAGGCACTTAATAGGAATATTTATTGCGCATTCATTGATTTCGAGAAAGCATTTGATAAGGTATGGAGGAAAGGGCTATGGCACAAACTCCTGAGTAATGGCGTAAACGGAAAGCTACTCGCGGTTGTTAGAAACATGTACACAAACATTAAGTCGAAAGTTCGTATGGGTAATACAACATCCGATTGTTTCCCATGTTTGTCTGGAGTACGACAAGGCGAAAACCTATCACCCCTGCTTTTTTCACTTTACCTAAATGATCTTGAGGATTTTCTCAACTCGGACGGTCTCCGAGGTTTGTCCAAAATATCACTGGATATAGAAACCCATTTGCAGACATATGTCAAACTATTCATTATTTTATACGCAGATGACACCGTACTTATGGCTGAAACACCGTTACATTTGCAGAAAGCACTTAGTAGCTTTCAAAGGTATTGCGAGAAGTGGAAGTTAAATGTCAACATTGAGAAAACCAAAATACTGTTGATTTCGAAACGAAGCTTGCCTAAAAATAGGACATTTACATACAAAGGTCATAACATTGAAGTAGTCAAGAACTTTAACTATCTTGGAATTATTCATACAAAATCAGGGTCGTACTCGTGTGCAAAAAAGACTTTGCTGAATAAAGCAACAAAGGCAATGTATTCCATTATTTCAAACTCGAGAACACACTGCTTGTCAATTAAAAATAACTTTGAATTGTTTGACGCACAAGTGTTGCCAATCATGCTGTATTGTTGCGAGGTATGGGGATCAGGGAACAATGATATGTTTGAAGTTATACACAGAACATTTATAAGACATGTTCTCCATCTGAGGTCGTCTACCCCCAATTATATGTTATATGGCGAGAGCGGTAGGCTGCCTATTGAATACACAATCAACTTGCGTGTTGTGAAATATTGGATGAAAATTAAGAATATGAACCAGAACAGATTTTGCAAACTTTTGTATTTACTATCCCTGAAAGTATGCGCCGCTTCGTCAGTGAAATTTCAGTGGATAGAAAAAATAAAGAACATCCTAACAGATTGTGGACAGATTCATCTGTGGAACATGGAGAATATTTCATGTCCAGAAAAATTAACACCATATTTCAAATGCAGTTTAAATAGTAAATTCCGAACCATCTGGTTATCTGATATAGAAAATTCTAGCAGAGGTAACACTTATAAGATTTTTAAACATGACATACATTTCGAAAGATACCTGAACTGTTTGGATACAAAGAATAGAATAACTCTCTGTCAATTCCGAACTAGTAACCACCATCTGCCAATAGAGAAAGGACGTTGGAACGAAACAACTGTACTTCGTAGACTGTGTCCCCTGTGCCATAAACGTCAACTTGGAGATGAAATGCATTATTTGATGGAATGTGAATGTTTAGATGAGGCTAGAAATCGGTTCATGCTTAAGAAATTTACAAGTATAGAACACGCGACTATTGATATTCTAGACGAGATACTAAATTTGAAAGACGTAATTTCCTTACGTAGACTCTGCTCTTTTATCCGACTGATTAACCTTAAGTTGGATGCCAGTGATTAAAGTACATAGTTGTGGTTGTTGTTGTTGTTTTAGTTGTTGTTGTTGTTGTTGTGAATGGTGATGACGATGAAGCGATTATGATGTCGACCACATGATAAGTGTTAACAAGAAGGGCGACGACGGCGATGATAATGATGATGAAGCTTATGATGATGACGATGATGATGGAACGCTAATGATGATTATGTCGATGATGATGATGATGATGATGATGATGTTCCAATGATAATGACGACGATGGTGATGACGATGATGACAACAACAACGAAGTCGACAACGACGACGAGTACGACGATGATAATGATGATGATGTTGATGAAGATGAAGATAGAGGTGACGATGAAGACGTTTGGGAGGTCACTGTATATTTTGTATATAAATACTTTTCGTTATTCTGTCCATCTTATGTATATATTTCGTTTTCTCAATATCCATTCATGTTATTTAATTGGATCAGAGAATAAAGCAATTCTGGGAAATTGTCTATTGGTTTGAAATATCTTTATTGATTAAGAAAATATGGCTATTGAAACGGAATGTACGTTTATTGAATATGCGCGAATCTTACTAATTGTGTGTTGTTAGATATTAGTTGAACAATGAATACTATTAAATTAAAATAGAACATTAATTTTGCATCGGTCAACATTGATTATGAATCTATATCTATTAAAACGGAACTGTCTCTTATTGAATCCAAGAACGATTATTGGTTTGGAAATGGAGTATATTGGTTTGAAAATAGAGACTATTGTTTTCACAAACCACTATTAACTTTTATTTCATGTAATTTCCGACCGAATGGCTGCCCATAGATAGCCACATGCAATTTAGGCCTGATTCCTGTAATGTACCCTGTATAAATCTTATCCACCGCAGTTTGTTTTCGAAAACTGGGTCTCTATATATCGTGTAGAATCCAAGTCAAACGATATATGGTTTTTGTTTTGTTATTTCTGACCCATCGTTTCCTAATAATCTTGACCAATACGAAATAGCTCTCCGGTATACCATGTAGGTCGGTGTGCATGTTTTCATACCTAATATCAGTTTGCATATCTTTAGGTGGTCGCTCTCGATTGCTTTCAGGGATTCGTCACCCCATCTCTCAGAAAAATGGGTGCAACCATCGCATCAAATAGGTGTAGCATTATATCAACTGGAAGGTACAAGTTCCGTATACTTTATTGAACAGCGCGTACATAGCTTTGTTGGCTAACTTACATATACTTTTGATAGATCTACAGAATCTACTATTGTAGAAAAACTCAGTGCCTAGATATACAAATTCTTTCACAGTCTCTAGTTCTATGTTCTTATAGACAAATTTGGGCAATACTCTAGGTTGTTTTTTGCAAAAAAGTACCGTTTTTGTATACTCGTATTTACTTCCGTCACCCGTGCATTACCATAATCTTCTAAAGCCGAAATGGCTCGATGCATACTCAATTCATTATCGGTTAGTAGTACAGTGTCGTCGGTGTACAGTAAGCATAATATTCCAACAATACATTTCAAATTATCATAAAACAATTCATCAAGATATATAACATTTTCTATAACACAATCATTCATTAAACTTTTGACATCGTTTATTTACAAAGAAAACAAAAACGGGGACATCAGGGAACATGATGTCCCTTTGAAAAAGACCAATTTTGCTGCCAAACAACTCTGATTTTTCCTTTCCATTTTTCACACACGTTTTTATTTGGCTGTACATGTACTGCAGTGTACGCTCGTCAGTACTCTGGTAATGGATAATTCAATATGAGTTTTCGTGTCAGCTTATAGGCCAGGCAAAAGAAATGAATCCGCAGCAGACCAAATCGATTTGATCTATATGCCCCACATGGACGTACCTGTTGGGTCTCCGTTGTGGGGGGGGGGGGGTCCAAATTGGAATATCCAACTGCACCAACTCCCGTTGAACCAGGCTAATCACACAAGCTTGAATATTTCCATTTGCACCCATCACCTTTAGTTTTGATTTTTGCCAACTTTTCCCCTCACAGGCCTGGATGGTAGGAGGTATCCGTATCCTGATCTGAATGCATAAGTAGTCCTGTGGGCACTAGCCATAGGGATGAACATAATCACTGGGTGGACGATGAGACTGCCCAGTGCGAGCAAATTTGGAGATCTGAACCGGTAAATTGCCACAATCCCAACATCTAGTTATTTAACTCGTGGGAGAGAGGCGTTTCTAAGTTATTTTTAAAACTTGTGTCTCGATCCCTTTAACTTTTTGTAATAAAATTTGTTTAAACCAACTCCGGTGGCTGGACAAGAACCATGGGGCCCGGTGTGAGAATTTTGAAATATGAACATGAAAATCGCAAAATCCTATAGCATCTAGATTGGCCTCCAGCTTTCCAAGTGTTGGAAATTTCCAACATGACACCCCATAATGTTGGAACACTACAAACTGATGGCCATTTAAGTCAAGCATTTTACCAAAAGTAGTAAAATGTGCCAATGTTGGTCTAAAAACAACAACATTATGTAAAAATCTCCCCCTTCTGTTTATGTGGGGAACTTGAAACAAATTACCACTGTCTCTTTGAATGTACATTTTATCAAGAGCCCAGAAGAGAACTATACGACTCCCTACCCAATGTTGCCCTATCTGAGAATACTCTAATGTGGGGATCAAGGGAGCTTAGCCTTCGCGAAAACAAACAAATATTTACTGCAGTACAGACATATATATTATGCGAACAAAAAGATTTCCATGATTTGTACGGGTAACAAATTACTTTGGATTCCGGCCGCGTTTATGCGGCAGCACGATATTCCCCATTATAAATGTAGTACTAAATGTCTTCCGATAACCATTATTTTGTATGTTACTTACTTGCCACTATTCTGTATATACGTGAAATGATTCCACATGAAGGATGCTGCGATATTCCCATTGAAATATGAATTGGCCATTGCGATTGACCCCTTCCCGTGTAGCCTGACGCATGCATATTACTATAGACGAGCATCATTTTTATCACGCATCAACTCAATTATTGAAAACTCCCCACCACTGTCATCATTTCACGATTCATCTGTCCCCCTCCTGTCTTCTACTTTCTCACCCCCCTCCTCTCTCTCTCTCTCTCTCTCTCTCATCTCTCTCTCCCTCTCTATCTCTCTCCCTCCCTCCCTCCCTCCCTCCCCCCTCTCTCTCTCTCTCTATCTCTCATCTCTCTCGCTGCCTCTTGCTATCCCTAACACCATCTTCTCCCAGTTTCCATCCCTAACTCAAACTTTCTCATAAAAACATTATTACAATCCTTTCCCGTCTGATCGATACCCTCCCTCACTTATTGGGGAAGGGGCATGTCGCCAAAGAGGAGAAGACTTCATATAAGCCCTCGGGCTTGTTGTCTGATCCTCATTTCCATACATTATCTCTTCTATTTTGCATATTTGTATCATCTGTATATTATGTTATGTTGGATTTGGAAGAAGAAAAAAAAATGTTTACACTAAAAACAACAAAATCTTCACTGATAAATTGTTGGAAATTCAAACTACAAGAATAATTTCAACCTATTGAAGTTTTGAAATTTCCAACAAATTTTGTGTCATTACCAAAGCTGGGGGTGCATGAGCCATCCCCTGTCGTCACATCCGTGCTGCCTTATCATCATCGTTTCTCGTATACTCAACCGAGTAGAACCTAGTCTACGAGACGCAGGTGATGCTGGGCCCGGTCGCAGAAAGAAAGCGTGACGGCTTTTCCGACAATTGTCTCAATCGAATGAGGGAAAACTGATGGAGAAAACTGCCAGGTGCACATGTATGCAGTGAGTTCTTTACGTTGGCACCCAAGGCTCAACATAATCCCATCCACATATATATCAAAGGATGTGTCAATATATGTTCGTGCGTATATTAAAAGCACACGTAGTGTTCATACACTTTATTATTGATATTACTGCTATATATCACATTCGAATAGAATGGGGTGGGGTATATACACGTATATCTAATTGATGCATGAGTTTGGTTTTCCGTGCATCCCTTCGACGCACATTCAACAAATCCGATTTGCCTGTCGCAATGCCTCGGTGTTGACCGTGAATGACATATAACTGATACGATTTTTGCTCACACGAACGATTACTGTTTTCTTTCTGTTTGTTCATTTCTGTATCTGCCCGTTTAGACTAGTATATGTGCAGAAATGTACATATATATACACCAATGTAAACACACCCTTACGATGTTCTCATATTTCACGTGAGATATATACTCCATCAACTGTAAATCAATTATATTTGAATGCATATGTAAACATAGATGGCAGAGACATGGCGACATTTTTTTTGGTCAAAAGTTTCAACAGTTGGAAATTTTATGCCTGACACAACATTAGTTGGAAATTTTACACCACATACACTATAGAGTTTGAAATTGATATCATTGTTTAAATTCCCAGCCAGTAATTAGTGAGGAATATGTTTTTAGACCAACATAGTTTTCTACTTTTGGTCAAACTTTTGGCCATCAGTTAGAAATTTTCCAAGTTTGAGATACTAGTTGGAACGTTCCAACACAGGAGCGGGCGAGTTGCAAATAGTCTCAGACTGATATCAGGTTATCTCGGGCTGATATCGGGCATAATATCAAACCAACCATGTATAATATCCTCTAAATATGTAACATTTACGTTGGTTCGGTGCACTTCATTTATTTGGAGTATATTTTCGAATCGATTCTGTAACATGTCTTATTAGACAAGTGCAAATTGGATGATGCATACATTACACGTGAACTATAACTAATTAATATATAGCATGGATTCGTGACAAGATTACAGGTGCGCGGACTAGTTTCCAGTAGCAGCCCACGCGTCGTGTTTTTGGGGGAAAATGCTAGCCGTCGTGCGCCTTGTTAATTTCAAATGATGAAATGATGAAAATGAAGTTTCTCATCAACTGAATGCACGAATGACATGTGTTCTTGTTCGAAAATATTGAACATATCTAATTTTATGGAAATATATCGAGAAAACTGGACGTCTTTTACCAATTATAACTGGCATTAAAGGTACTCAATCCGATAAAACTCCTCTCGATTACTATTTCAATGGCTTCGGGGGTCAAAGATAATTGATTCGAGTCGAGGAAGTCACCCATCAAAGCTCAGATTTGTTAGATATCAATTTTAGAAATCTATTATTTTTCATTGTCGGGAATACTTTCTGGCCCAGATCTCAGTCAAAATTGCGTTTTTATTACCACTTGATTTTAGAGTTATCCATCCTTGTCTGTTTGAATAGAGTTTTGGTGTAAAAATCTCGAGCAGGATACGAAATTGACGGCAATTATTAGTACTCATCTCGAGAACATAACAAATTTCAAAAATCAATATCTAATAACTCTGAGCTTCGTTTGATGGGTTCCTCGACTCGAATCAAATATTTTTTACCCCCAAAGCCAAAGAAATAGTAATATAGGACCCTCTGATCGGATTGTTGTTGTTGGAATCTGTTGAGATGGGGACCCTCTTTACGGATTGAGTACCTTTAAAATATAAGAATAGATATGGCAAGAAACGTGGTCAAAAATTAGGCAGATCCATTTTTTAACCTGCTGCATTGCTACAAGAAATCAGATTTGAAAAAAGTCTACAGCCGAAGATTGAATCTAATATGTTCTGCAAGTTATTAAAACAAATCTAAGTCAAAAAGTGGATTCAAACCCCCTCAAAGCACTGCTACAGCCGCTACAACGCTGCATTGAAAAAACGGAACACGATATTTGTAAAACATGCTTCATTTCTACCTGTTAAAAATCTGAGTCAAAAAGTGGATTCAAAACCCCCCAAAGCACTGCTGCAGCGCTGCATTGAAAAAAAATGGGTCGCGATATTTATTAAACATGCTTCATTTCTCCCTGTTAAAAATCTGAGTCAAAAAGTGGATTCAAAACCCCCAAAGCACTGCTGCAGCCGCTGCAGCGATGCATTGATAAAAAATGGGTCGTGATATTTGTTAAACATGCTTCATTTCTACTGCTGCAGCCGCTACAGCGCTGCATTGAAAAAAAATGGGTCGCGATATTTATTAAACATGCTTCATTTCTCCCTGTTCAAAATCTGAGTCAAAAAGTGGATTAAAAACCCCCAAAGCACTGATGCAGCCGCTACAGCGCTGCATTGATAAAAAATGGGTCGTGATATTTGTTAAACGTGCTTCATTTCTACCTGTTAAAAATCTAAGTATAAAAGTGGATTCAAAACCCCTCAAAGCACTGCTGCAGTCGCTACAGCGCTGCAATGAAACAAAAATGGGTCGCAATATTTGTAAAACATGCTTCATTTTATCTGTTAAAAATCTGAGTCAAAGAGTGGATTCAAAACCCACAAAGCACTGCTGCAGCCGCTATAGCGCTGCATTGAAAAAAAAATGGGTCGCGATATTTGTTAAACATGCCTCATTTATCCCTGTTAAAAATCAAAAAGCGTATTCAAAACCCCTATATCATGAGCAGGTTATATAATTCGAAATAAAACAGTAAAAATAAAATAATTTAAGTATAAGCTGTTGATTCACGGAACGCTGTCAACAATTGGTTGCCTCTTAAAGATGCATAATCCAATTAAGCGCCCATCAATTACTATTTATTTGGATTAGGGGGTAAAAAAATTATTTTATTCGAGTCGAGGAACCCACCTATCAAAGCTCAGAGTTATTAGATATGGATTTTTGAAAGATATTATTTTTCACCTTCGAGAATTAATAGTGGCCCAGTAAACAGTCGACGAGCCGACAGTCTCAGACCAAATTGCGGATGAAGATGCATAACTCTAAAATCAAGAGGCTTTCTGTTGATACTAAGGCCAAATTTCGTCGAACAACATGTTGATAAATAACACGTTTCGGGCAATTTTATACTATAGTTGACAGTGGTTAGCATTATTTTTGGGCAATTAATCGATTCTGATAACTGAAGCGGCATTTTTAAATATGTTGTTGATGCTGTTGTTGGAATCTGATTATCGGATTGAGTACCTTTAATTGGTCATTTAGATAATGCATTGATATTCGTAATTGGTGTCGGTCACTCTTCCAGAACGCACAGGTGCGCGTACCAGTTTCCGGACAGATGTCCCATACGCGTTTGGAAAGATACCATGCAGTATTGTTGATTTCATTTGACGACCAATGAAAATGAAGAATGTGGAGACATAGTTTTCAACTGGTCACGTGATTGAAAGGTGATTGTTCCCAAAACATAATTGTTTATCGAAAAGAAATCATCTGAAGTTATGGAAACATATAACACTTGCATTAAATTATAAGAAATAACTCTAGTTTAGATTTGTCGGTTTATGCAGTTATAACCGAAAAGTTTGAAGACAAATTATATAACCTGCGTAGAATTGTTTTTTAAAATAACTTTGACAGTGGTGTGAAAATATGATAGAATCATGTTGTCAACAAAATTTCAATGAACTAAGTGAAATTGTGCCATTTCCTCCTGAACATCCAGAGCGCTCAGTCTCTAGACTTTGGGTTGAAGCAGCTGTATATTATAGGGTTTATGAATGCATTTGCAGTGTACGGACGATCAGCGAGTCCGAGAATTGTGTCCAACGCGGCATTAAATTTCGAACAGACATGTCACTGATCATGGTTAGTACACCTGCAACAAAATATGGCGTGAAACAAAGAATGAAACCGATATTGACCGTTACCAACATCCACTGAAGGTGGTTTGCTTGTGACGTACCGGTATTAGTATTCTGACTGACTGCCTTTATCGACTTATCCTTCGTTGATTCCTGCGTTGTGTCCTTTCTTTTACAAGGGGTTTGGGAGATACTGTATACACTTCCAACGTCTGATGGGAAACTTCCGGCGCCAATTGGAGTTGATTGATCGAGATGTGTCCTTTCACGTTTCCTGTTCTTCCTTTTTCTGATTTATAAATCATATAGTGCAGCTACCAATTTTGTTGGCAACAAACTATGGTATCGTCCTTTTTATGGCTTTATTAGACAGCATTGCTTTCCTGTCTTGTTTAGCCCACTGTGGACTTTTCTTCAAAGTGACAACAATAGCCGTATAGAAAATGCAATTTGAAAAGAGGTATCCAACGAAAATGGCAAGATATATTGCCTGATACATTATAGCAGCTACAGAGACGAGTGACCTTGAGCAATCATAGCCATAAATGTCCTCTATTCCGGTAGGTTTCTATGTCACTTTATCCAAGTATATACCGAAGGCTCCTCTTATACTGCTGCGAACACTGCTCCACCAATCATTATACGTCTTGCTTTAGAGTTCGGAAGCAGTTGTGGGGGTTTGCAAATCTTCTGATATCGTTCGTATGAAATAGAAGCAAGAATGATTGCAGAGAGCGTCGTACGTGCGTTGAGAAAATATCGACTTATCCTACATGGAATATACAGCTCCTGTCCCATATATATATGGAAACAACATGTCCAATACTTCATATGATAACCCCAGCGTGCACGTAATAAAATCCGTGACAGCTAAAGTGAGGATGAAAATGTTTGCAGGAGTTCGGAGAAAATGACGCCTGTATACGATGATGACGATGACGTTTCCCACATCACCTACTAGGATAGTGACACAAACAAAGATAATAGCGGGGTAGAAATTCTTCCTCCTATATCGTGGTTGAGAAATTAAATAGTGATGTTATGTGGCACGGTTGATCTGTAACATAACTCAGTCTCGTTGCACAACACTGTCATTGTGTATATATTTCAGTCGGTTTTATTAACACGAACAGTCACTTCTTTACCGTCAATCGACATAAAGTCGTCACCTTCCTATAGTCGACGCGTCGCCTGACTTCTCGCGTTATTTTCTAGGCTCAACGAGATTTTAATTAGTAGCACGCTGCACGAAATTTGAGCGGAATCATTTTTGAAGACGTCAAAACATCACCCAGTGTGATAAAATACCGTCCGTTAGCTCCAGACTTCGTTTACGTGAGTACCACTAAACACGCAATAAAATTACATCTGACGACGAGCTTTCTCGAAAATGGGTGGCTCGGGCGACTGCCATTTTTACAATAACCTTATTATTTAGCAAGTTTCAAATGCCTCCATCTTTGAGAATGAATCCCAATTTATATATAGAGTTAGTTCCCTTATTCCACAAATCGAAGGAAAACGCGATACAGTGGTTTTTCTGGTGTGACGAGATTAGGACGGCCCTGACGACCTTAGGATGGCAAAAAAGTCCATCCTTTTTTCAACATTTCCTGGGTCGCTAAGCGACTAGTATGTGTCATATATTATGTTGTCTATTATAACACTGTAGGCATCATCACCCCATTTCTGTCAAATGTATTTCTTTGTCTGTCTCCTTCTCTCGCCCATTTCCACTCACATACATGTACTTCTTTCCTTCTCTCTCCACATTATCATCTCTCTATCTCCCGCTCTCACACATCTCGCATTAACCATTTCTATACTTGAGCATCATTGGTGAGTAGTTATCCCATATGACATGTTCAGATAAGTTCAACAAACTATCATAGGTCATTTGTTGACTTATTATCTTAACATTTTAGTCTACTTCCGCACTTGTATTGTTTGTCGTCTTCTTAACTTTTCTGAACACCCCTCCAGATAAATACCCCTCCCCAGTTTTTATAGCATCCAACTCAAGTTGATTAAGGGACCATAATTAGACTTCATCATTTGCAGGAGATGTCTGACAGACAAAAGAATTTGATGTCACAGAAGGCATACGCTGAGGCTAAAGCGGGCCATTTGAGTATCTCAAGGCGAGCAAGCTGTATAACGTGCCCAGAATGTCCCTATCCGATCGTCTAAACGACGAAGTTAAAGTTGATGTCAAAATGGGACCGCCAACCGCGTTAAACTCCGAGGAAGAATCTGCTCTGGTAAATTACATTGAATACATGGCGAAGAGAGGTTTCCCGTTATCAATAGCAGAGATATGTGGTTTCGCATTGTGTATCGCTGAAGAAAGCAATACAACTGGTGTCTTCTCAGATTGGGGTCCGTCTGAAAAGTGGTGGCGAGGTTTCAGAACCAGAAATCCTGACTTGAGTTTGAGAGGTCCTGATCCTCTTGACCGCGGCGAGCCGCCATGGGAAATGTGAACACTGTTAAAGAATACTTTAGCTGTCTGCGAACCACTCTTGAGTCGAATGACCTGAAAGATCAACCCCATAGGATCTACAATTGCGATGAGGCGGGGTTGTCCCAAAACAAGAGTTCCGGTCAGCGAGTCGTCGTGCCAAAACGTTTTCGACATGCACATTCCATCAGCATTGCAACAACAGTTTCTGAGCATATTTCGGTCCATTGTTGTGTGAGTGCGAGTGGGTCCGCGATTCCGCTCAATTCCAACTACTGGGTTTCAAAGCGAAATGTCAGCTCGATACTTAAGATTATATTTGAGCGCAGCTTCACCATGTCGGCCATCACCTCGGGATTCAAAAAATGCGGCATTTTCCCGTTCAACCCGAACGCGATCGATAAAACGTTGTTATTGCGCGGTTGTGCCAAAGACATTGACCCTGAAAGTTTAAATCTTGATGCACAATTGGATCCGGAACGCGGTGAGTCTGAAGTTAGTGGCACCGAGGGTATTTATAGCGTTAGTTGTCCACATATAACCGAAGAGGTTGGAAGTCAGTCTACGAGTGAACCAGAGGACCCCATAACTCTCTCTGTTGGACACGATGGCATCCTAAGTGTTGTTTGTGAAAATGGATCAGAGGAACCAATAGCTGTCGACAATGAAGATGCCACCGTTAGGGAGTCATCTGATACACCTTCTGGGGGACGTTACATGTCCTCCTGGACTTGCTTTAGCAGCTGCTGAGTGTTCAATAGCACCCCGAAAGAAGCGACTCTACGAGGAAGCCTTCAAAGTAGGAGCAACGTTTATGAATGATGCAACTTTCCATACATGGAAACGGTTGAAAACTGCTTGCGAAGGAGTGGATGCTGGTACGGCTTTGGCTACCTAAACACCGATACGATCGCCCAAAGAGCATCAATTAGAATAGCGGGATTCATTCCTAGAGATCTAGCAGAGGTTCTAACCGCGCCTGAGGACGTACATACCAAGGCGAGAATCAAGCGTCGTCCGGACAACAAGGCAAGAGTTCTCAGTACCACAGAAGTGCAAGAGGAACTAGACCTAAAGGAGAAAACTAAAACAGAAGAAGCTGA
The DNA here is from genome assembly GCA_032622095.1 of Siphonodentalium dalli. Classification (NCBI taxonomy): domain Eukaryota; kingdom Metazoa; phylum Mollusca; class Scaphopoda; order Gadilida; family Siphonodentaliidae; genus Siphonodentalium; species Siphonodentalium dalli. The sequence goes on from CP136063.1 coordinate 153,667,460, forward strand.
ACTAAAGCTGAAGCGCAAACAGGAGAGAGAGAGAGAGAGGGAAAACAGAAGATGAAAGATGAGGTCATAACAATAAAAAATAAAGTTCAATTAGATCGTAAAACGGAAACGGAACACAAGAAACTCAAACAGAAAATACTGAAATCTGGAAGGCTCTTCAATAAAGAGAAAACATTTGATAGATGTAGTGTTTGCTCACAAAGCCTTGGCCTCAATGGTCATGTCTATATGTGTACAATGTGTTATCACATAGACTGCCTAACTGTGCGTTACCTATCTGGATATTGCTCCATGTGATTATAAACTATTCGGACTGTATTAATTATGTCTATGGCACTGGCACATATCTTTGAGTTGATCGTTGTGTGTTTTTCAGATATCCTATGACAATGAAGAGGGTGGCTATTCGTGGTATATACGGCGTGGGGATGCATCATTATGGGCGTAGATCCCTTGCTGCATGTGCCAATTATTTACTTAGGCGTGAAATGGAAAACCCACATGATAAGCAAGCTGTCGCCATCTATGACGACGACAGGGAAGTCGCAAATTTTAGTAGGGCGAGTGCAGCTGGAGTAGCCGCCCTCCTGGACTTACAATTGGCTAAGTCACCCGTTTTCATCAAGGCCCAACTAGAACCGGACCACAGCAGTTATGCATAGCGGTGTTCAAAGTGAAGGAGGATGACGTGGAAGCCATCCAAGCGGCCGCAGACAAGTTCAGAACCAGAATTACTGTTCATGAGATGAAGAAATAAATGTTACTAAAAGTTTGCTTCAACTGTTCCGTCGTTTTAAAAAAAAAACCCTCGGGTGACTACTTTAGGACACGGGTGACGACCATAAGACACCGGCTATGACGACTTTATGTGACCCCCATCCTTAAGTCGTCATGGCCTGTGTACCCCTAGAAAATGCCAAATTTAATAAGGTTTCTCGTGGAAAATTGACTTCACATATATTTTTCCTCAAAGTTGAATAATTTATCTCTGTGATACAAAAATAATATTCCAGGCCATGTATTGTTAACAGGTCATATTTGACTAGAATCCACAAAACCTGACGACCTTGGGTCGATTGACGTTACTCTGGAAATTTCATGCAAGTGAATTTATTATATCCATTGGTGGGAAATGTTCCGATAATAAGTTCAACAAACGGCCTGCATGGCCATTCTGAAAAGGGAACTACTCGTCAATGCGTATTTAGTATAGAACAGATTAAAATGAGCGCCATAACGAACTAATCGGATTAATAACAAGATTATATATACTCATTGACGAGTAGTTCTCATATAGGAAATGTTAATAAGCAGGGTCGTTTATTCAACTTATTATCTGAACATTCCCCACCCAAGGTTAAGTGGTCCTGCTAATTTGTTACGGTGTTGGTGCATTGAGTCCTGCTGAAATAATATGATGCTGGTAGGGAATACTGATGCTGTTAAAAATGTACCGTTATTTTTATGCAAAAGTTGCTAATCTGAACGAATCGAAGAATAGCCAGTCTGCATGTATGAAACATTCAAGAATCGATACACTTTTAATTAATTCAACAATGACTGTTGGTTCTCGATATACTTTTAAATATTTCAACAATGACTGTGTTGGTTCTTATAAAACGATGAGAATAGTCATCTTGATTATGGTCGGTTTGGCAATAACCAACACACCCATTATTACAATATTTTATAATGACAAATATAAATAAATTAACGGTATCAGTTTTCCCTACCAGCATCATATCAGTTCAGCACGACGCACCAACGTCATATAAAATTTTCAGGACCACTATAACCAGAGATGTTTACCGTTATACGCTGCTGTCGCGCAACATCGATATTAACCCTTTCTATATATACTAATGTATTACCCCATCATTTATAAAAGTATATATTATGATTGGAATGATCTATTTTTAATTTGGAGGGGTGTTCACGATATATAATCAGACGACAGACAGACAAACAACTTACCCTTATATGTATGGCAACAAACCAAGTGGCACAATATCGTGCCGTGGACCAAGTCATTTTTATCACGCAACAACTCAATTATTGAAAACTCACCACTACTGTCATCATTTCACGATTCATCTGTCCCCCTCCTGTCTTCTACTTTCTCACATATCTCTCTCTCTCTCTCGCTGCATCTTGCTATCCCTAACACTATATTCTCCCTGTTTCCATCCCCAACTCAAACTTAGTTATATCTCCATTTCTCCTAAAAACCATTATTTCAATTCCTTTCCCGTCTGATCGATACCCCTCCCTCACTTATTGCTGAAGGGGCATGTCGCCAAAGAGTAGAAGACTTCGTATAAGCCCTCGGGCTTGTTGTCTGATCCTCATTTCCATACATTATCTCTTCTATTTTGCATATTTGTATCATCTGTATTTTATGTTATCTGTTTGGATTTGGAAATAAAAATATGTTTACACTAAGTCCTTTTGGACAGATATGTTGATATACTTATTCCTTTAAAAAATTAAGTGCATATATAGCTTCAAAATACACTTGATAATATTCGCTTTTGAAATGTTCCCGGTATCGAAATAGGTCGATAAATTATACCTGCACGAACTACCTTTCTACGAAAATTATATGTTTTACAAAGACGCATTCACTGGGGCTCAGCGGCGCTACCTGTATTTTTCCTTTGGTGATTTTCGGCTCAGTCCTTTGGTGATTTTTGTTGTTTTACTCTTTGGTGATCGACAGAAGAATATGGCGGTGTCGCTCGAAAAAATGGTGAGTACTCATGAAATTCTAGAAATGCCTTGGATAAATAGATATATTTCGTAACAGCAAGTGTCAACATATATATTTGAAAGTTAAAGCACCCATAAATGTGCTATTTCGAATATAAATGGTGCATAAATTGCACGTATATTTGAAATTTCATTTCATTTTTAAAAACGTCACGTATTTCTAGATTTATGGCATATACGGATCACGTAAATTTCCATAAATGTTGACGTAAATATTGAAGAAATACGTGTCCGTAAATTCCACGTATATTTCAAATTTATGGAAATTTACGTGAACCGTATTTGCCGCAAATCTAGACATTTGATGTAAAACACGAGACGTTTAAACGAAACAAAATTCCAAATTTAGTGCAGAGTTATAATTGCTAAAATACACGTAATAGCAGTGGTCATGCAGACCAGCGTAGGGAGCTAATTAGGGCGCTGAATTCTGCCTTGGAGTTTGGTCGAAGACATCGTGTGCTATGCGCATGTCAACTGATCCAACGACTCTCTGCCTCTGTCTGTTATCATGCATGGTATGTATATATAGTATTGAAATGACATGACATCTTTAAAATGATAGTTTAATGAACCATCGAAAATATGTGATACATTCTATGACAAATTGCAAGCGAATCTCTCGGCATTTTGCAGCTGTTGGCTGAGAGAACATCTTCCAAGACTGTTGGAGAAATAAGTTCCGGCTGGACAGAATTTAGTGGCACCGGATGGGCATTCCGTGTACTGTCCGCAGTTGCCCTGTGAGGCTGACGATCTTCCTCCCAATGCTTGGCAAACAGTGTTCCTCACTGGAATATAAAGGGAAAACAATATTTGATTCGAGTCGAGGAACCAACTCTTCAAAAATAGCTCAGAGTGATCAGATATAGATTTTTGAAATTTTTTATTTCCCGAGATATACAGTTTTTTGGCGGCCTGGCAAATAATCATCAAGCCGACGGGACCGTCGGACCAAATTGCGGATGAAGATGGATAACTCTAAAATCAAGTGGCGTTGGGTGTTCGATATTTGACAATCCGGCCAAATTTCGTTGAACAAAATGTTGATAAATAACACGTTTTGGGCAATTTTATACTATAGTTGACTGGTTATCATTATTTTTGGGCAATTAATCGATTCTGATAAATGAAGCGGCATTTCAAAAAATGTTGTTGTTGTTTGCGAGCGTTAATTCTGATTATGCATCTTTAAGCCCACTATTTTAAATATTATGATTATCATATTTACACCTCAACAACAGCTTGATGTATAAGTAACGGTGTACAGGTTGTGTTACTTTGTACTTCTCTGTGCCCTGATGAATGTCCAAACATTATTTGTAGCTTTAATTATATCCCACGATTGACGACAATGGTATATGTATACCGTATAGTTTATCGCATGGGTCCGGTTCGCCCGTCCGCGCAGATATCTCAACCATAGGTTGTCGGATCTGAAATTCTTAATGAATTTTGTATAGATGTTCACCACTATATGAGGAAATTCAGAGGAGTGTTCAATCGTTTTGTTCGGGTTTTCCGTTATAGATTCATTCATCTTTGTGTATCTGTAAATATTGATTTTTTGCCCGTCTGCATGAGTATCCCATTCATGGCTTATATATGGGATATTGATGAAATTTGGTAAGGATGTTCACCATCATAAGGACTTCCAACTAAGCTCTTGTTTGGTTGGTTCTTGCATAAAGGCCCACTTAATGTTCAAATGACCAGATTAGATTATACACAACATATCCCATATTATATACCATTTGGAAGAGGAACCAAAAATATATATATGCCACCAGAATACCTTAAACAAAGTTGTGGCCTTGGAGTGTCCACCAAGTGATAGAGATTCTCAGATCCATTCCAAGACTCCCCCCTTGTCAACACAGAATTGAAACTAAGAGGTAGAGTTATTCCCCTTCAATTGAGAATAATATACTTTATAGTACAGTCTGGATCAAAATAAATCACAGAACACACCTCTGTATCTCGACAAAAACAATGTTCCCAGTTTATTCGACCGGATCATTTGATATTACAATGTATAATAGCTTCCTCTTTCAAATGGTATATGATATGGAATATGTTGTATATATATGATCTGGGGGTTCATGGTATATAATATGGGATATATTTTATATATATGATCTGGGGGTTCATGGTATATAATATGGGATATATTTTATATAATGTGATCTGGTGGGCCTTTAATATACTTACACTCATCGACGATGTAGTCGGTCCTTCCGTTGCAGTTGACGACATCTGCGAACTCACACCTCTCTGTCTGGGATGACCATCTTAGTGGAGGGTGACACACCCGTCTGCCCATCGAGGTATTGTTCCAGCATGAAACGTATACGTTACAAAATTCTGTGTCTGGGTTATCACCAAATTGGTTCAGTGAGCATCTTGGGTCGTCTGCAATTAACACAACCGATTAATATAGAACGGGCATTTCTCGTGCCTTATCTGGAATTTTATTTGGTACACGTTTGTCCTTGAGGAATGAAACTGATAATGATCTATACCTTCGCTATAGAATTGCGCTTATATTAAAGCTAAGTTGCTCGATTTCACCTGCATGCTGTCGTTGGTATGGGTTAGTTTTATTTCTTTTTTGGGGTGGGGTGTTATCGTCTTATTTTTTCCCCCGCAAGGCCATATCACGGCATATGGGCGAAGGAAATACAGCGCAGATGGTTAAGGCCAAAGAACATCGACCGACCCTAAAAAAATAACCGCCGACCCTAATCTTTTTATTGATATTTTGAGAAAAAGCCGAAAATTTCTTTAATTTTTTTAAATGCACATACATAATGATGTGCATTAGTTGCAAAACGCATGGTTTCTAACATATCCATGTGTAAAGTGACCATAAAGTGTCAGCTGGATCTCAACAGTTAAAACTCCAGGTGTGGATTCATGGATTCATGGAATAGATGGGCATGATTTTTCGATTTTAGTTTCCTGAGAGTGGATATCAGGCCTGCTTTATGCTTTATTTGGGAACTATCAACAGACATGGTGGGTGTGTATATGTATAAATATAAGAGGTTATCACCACACATGGTAGGGGTATACAATGTAGCTACATGTACTGTTTCCAAAAACCAGGCATGCTACTAGTAGGTTGGGTGTACATGTACTGGCTACCTCCAGACAATGGGACGTAGTCATCACAATACAAGTACCGGTGTAATGGTGGTATTATGGGTAAAATTCTCATAAAACATTAGTGACATCAATTTCATACCAAGTAATATAGCCAAAATTATGAAAATGGGGTATGTGAATAACAAATCACACACTTAAGTAATAAGTATAAACCAAGTTTGATCTTTTATTCAATCTTAATGTATATTTCCACTGTGTTGTTCAAGTGACACTTTCTCCACAACATGGGTGGCATTTTATGTCTCTTCGGTCGAGGTAGTTCAATATTTATGCAGCTGGATAAAAAATAAAAAAAATAAAATAAAAAACAAAAAAATTCCCTACCTACCTACCCTAATTTTTTCACACCGTTACCGGAAACATACTATCATTTTGTCTGGCCTAATTTAACTGAGAACTCAACCGACTTCACGTAGAAATCACCGACCCTCGGAAAACAACTGACAAACCGCCCACTTTTCTGTTGAGTCGTTTCCGGCCGAAGGCCGGGTAGGATGGTCGGAACGCATTGTGCAATTCCCTTCACCCTTTATTGATATCTTCGATGAAAATCGATTGTTGAGGCTGTTGTATTTGTTGTATTTGGAGGCAAAGCGGTGGAAGCGTGGTGGAGGAGTCGAGGCTGTTGGGATGTGGCTGATGTGAGGCTTGGGTTTAGGCTGGATGTCTGGTTGGTGTGGCTGTTGGTTGGCTGGCTTTAAGGCTGGTGCATCTTGGGTGGTGGTGTGGCTGGCGAAGTGCTGGAGTGGTTGGAGTCTGTGTTGCGTTGGGCTGGTGAGGTTATTGGTTGGCTGGTGATTTGGCTGTTGGTTGGCTTGGTTGACGGTTGTATGGGATCTAGATGGGTCTGTCGGTGTTGTCGATTTCTAGGATGGACTTGGTCTTTTTGGTGGAGAGCAGCTGGTTTCGTAGATGGAGTTCTTGGATGAGTGGGCTGTTGTCAATTCTGGCGAGGGTCTGGTTTCTGAGGTCGGTTAGTCGTTGTTTCATCGTAGGCATGTCTGCTGCGTCGTGGAGGGCTTGGATTGGTGTGAAGATTGGCTGATGTAGAGCGATGCGGAGAGCTTTGTTTTGGACTTTCTGCAGGGTTTCGATTGAGCTGTTGGAGGCTGCTGCTATGATGGGTGCGCCATACTCCATTACTGGGCGGACGTATAGTTTGAAGAGGTTGATGATGGTCTGGCTGTTGGTTCCCCAGTCGGTACCTCTGAGACAACTTAGCAGGTTTGTTCTTTTTCTGGCTTTGTCGGCGACTTTTTTGATGTGCGCGGCGAAGGTCATTCGTTGGTCGAGGGTGATTCCTAGTAGGATGGCTTGGTTGGATGGTTGAACGGTCTCGTTGTCTATCTTGATGTTGATAGTCTGTGTTGTTTTTCTCTGGTGGAATATGATGAGTTGGATTTTCTTGGCGTTGAGTTTTATTCTCCATCTAGAGCACCATGTTGATAAGTCGTCGAGGGTCTTTTGTAATCGTTTTTGTAGGATCCTGGGGTTTTTGTGTGTTGTCCAGAGTCCTAGCTAGGTCGTCGGCGAATTGTGAGATTTCTACGTTGTTTCTTGGGTTGGTGGGTATGTCATTGGCGTATATCAGGAAGAGGGGTGGGCTGAGTACTGATCCTTGTGGGGTTCCGGCGCGTAGGAATACTGGGCTGGATGTGTCGTTGTTGATGCGGACGCTGAGTTGACGATCTTGTAGGAAAGAGGATACTAGTCGTGTGTATTTGCGGGCGATGTTGAGCTGGCTGAACTTGTATCTTAGGCCGTCGTGCCATACGGAATCGAAGGCCTTCTCAACGTCAAGGAATACTGCAGCTGTTAACCAGTTTTTGCCAAGGGATAGTCGGGCGTCTTCAGCTAGTCGAACGATGTGTTCCATGCCTTCTTTGCCTTGTCGGTAGCCACGCTGCCACGGGTTGAAGAAGTTGGAGGATTCAAGGTGTTCTCGTAGTCGGCTGCTGATAATTCTTTCGAATAGTTTACCGGTACATTGGAGGAGGCTGATGGGTCGATAGTTGTTAAGAATGGCGCGGTCTTTGTCTGGCTTGGGTATCATAATTCCGACGGCGGTTTTCCATGCTGTTGGGAAGTATCCAATGGTCCGGCAGGCGTTGAATAGAAGGAGTAGTCTGGCGAAGAAGGCTGGAGGGGCTTGTCGTAGGATGGAGTATGTGATGCTGCCGTTGCCTGGTGCTGAGTTGCCCTTTCCCTTCTTTAGGTTAGATGCGATTTCGTCATGTGTGATTGGAGGTGCTACGGGGAAGACGTCATCGTGGTCGTTGGTGGTACTTGGAAGTGGTTTGAAGAGGTCGGGGTTGTCTTTGATGTGGTTTTCTACAGTTGCTTTGAAGGCGTCGTCGTAGGCTGGGCCTTGGTGGGTGTTGTGGATTTTTTGCAGGTTGTCGGCGAAGGCTTCTGCTTTTTCTTTGTCTCCTGAGGTCAGGCTGCCATCGGTTTTTTTTTAGGGGTTTTTCTGTGCTGTTGTTGTTTTTTCCTGTGCCGGTAAGGGATTTGAAGGTACTCCAGAAGTTTCTGTTGATTCTGTTATCGCCGAGTTCGGTTGTCGACCGCTGCCAGGATGCTTGTTTTTCTTTTTTGACTGCTGCTTTGACTTGTCTGTTCATGTTGTTGTAAAGATTTCGGTAGTACATGTCGTTTGGGTTTTTCTGCTGGAGTCTTCTTAGCTTGCGTTTAAGTCGGATCATTTTCAGAGTTTCGGAGGAGACTCGCCATGCTGTGGTGTTGACTTGTTGTTTCGGGCATGCTGTATCTAGGGCTGATTGTATCTAGGGCCCGCCCACGTCTACACGAATCAGTTTTATACCTTCGCCGATCAGAAATACGCACATACCGGATTAGAACCAACTTCGGGATCGCTGGGTGGCGGACGCATGGGGTAATCTTATAGTCTGCATTTGTATTGTATTTGTAATCAAGAATCCTAGGAGTCAAAGTCTTGTATTTGATTACTTCTGGCCAAAGTATTCTATAGATTTTTAGATGTTTTATCTGAAGTAAGTGAAGCTAACATATTACTGAGCAACTTCAACCTACCAAAACAATGGATAAATACTAATATTAGATCTTGCCATCTTTAAAACAGACAGATGTATTGCCCCAGTCCAGAGACCTGATAGCCCAATAATTGAGATGTTGGCCAAATGCCCCTCGCGTTGTTATGAGTACCCGTACATTATCTACGATATTTGGTCGAATAGCATAGGTAGAATCTCTCGAATCTCGAAATCTCACGAGAAACATATATATATCCGGTTGAAATTGTGGATAATGTCGAAACTCATTCGTTCACAGAAATAAAAATACCACAATGGGTCGATCACATAAAAAAATAACATCCGCCATTTTAAATGAGAAAATGCTGCACATTGAAAATATTTAGGGAAGAATACTTTCTGGATGACATGCATTAGCAAACGAGATTTGGAGGAGACTCGATCTGTACTCGCTTAGTTTTCGAATCACTGATTATTGTTTATAGTGTCTTGATATACGGTTTTAATAACTGTCTATGCCATAACATATGATTGAAATGCTATAATTCATCACCATTTGAAACGTCTGTGTCTCAGAAGATGCCCATAGAGAAATAAAAAACAGATGATATAATAAAAACTCCCCCCGTTATGGCTCCCAGAATGCAACAGAATTCAAACTAAAAATGTACTTTCAATGGAAGGGGAATAAAGCTATCTTTAAAATATAGAGTTATTCCTCTCCATTGAAAATAATACACTTTTGCACAACAAAACCAGATGAATCTTAAGCACAATAACACGTCGGTAACTCAACGAAAACGTTCACACCGGATAAGTTGATAATACAATTGTTTTGGAGTTTCATCTTTCAAATGGTATAACATATGGCATATATTTTAAATATGTGATCTGGGGATTCGAAAATTAAGTGGGCCTTTAAACATTCTGGTTGTTCAAGGGAACCCTAATTAACGGATTAATCTAATCTTGCCAACTCAGCCTAGGCAACATTAAACATATCAAGAAAACTGGCTGTAGATATAGAGGATCTCACATGAGTTTCTATTTTATACGGAATTTATCAACCGAGTTCACTAAATTCGATTTGAGCCGAGGTTTACCGAGGCTCAAATAGAATTTAGAGGACGAGGTTGATAAATTACGTATAAAATAGGACGAGTGTGAGATACCTTTTATCACATGATCAAATAAACCCGAAGCAACGCGAAATATTCATCGAAAACAACAATCATAAACTACAGCGATCGCAAGTTATTTGAAGAACGTCGTGACGTCATCGCACGCGCTGATATTAAACGTGTCTATTACCGATAATTATGAAACTGCTTTTATGGCCAAATTATGTGATAAAGTATATTTAACCATTGTTATTTAAACATTACAGGTAAAAGTCCAATTAGTTCAATAAGATAACAAAGTTTAATCCAAATTTGACAGTAAACATAGGAAAAGGACAAAAGTATTTTAAAATTCTGAAAATCATATTCAAACTAAAATAGTTTAACTTGTTACACGATTAGCGATGTTTTGTTGACAGATCACTGTAACTGTTTTGTTTACATTACAAATGTTCCAACACGTGAAATTTAGTTATTGTATCTATGTGTGTATATATTCAATAATGAATATCAGAACACAGTTTAATTATATCACCATGTTCTTCTTAGTTGTGATGTTTTATATTGTTTGCGCATTTACCTACTGCGAGCGCCCTGGGTCCCTTTAATTGATGTGAATTTCAATAGTTTGTCTCATAGAGGCCATGTACCTAACCAACTGAGCTAACGGGAATCTTAAACAAACACATATCTCTTAACACATCGCGATCAAGTTGATCAACTAGCCAACTGAGCTACCGGGCCCCTTAAACAGACACGTATCTCTTAAGACATCGCTGTCAAGTTGATCAACCTGAACTAATGTATTCATCAAGTGATAATGGGCCGATAATAATGGATCTTTTTTCCATTTATCCAGAATAAATAAGCAGAAAGGAAGGTTATAACGGTTTATAATAATACATCAATATTTCGTTACGAAACGATAAGCGCTCTTTGTGAGAGGTGATTCTGTGTATTCCCCAATGCCCCTATATATTTGCAGTAAAAATAAATAGCTATATATATAGGATCGTGTTGTGCTCTTTGTGCTCTAATTTGAAACTATTTCCAGTAAGCGCGACGTATAATATTCGAGTCCCAATAGTTATCGTTTGCTTTTATTACATTCAATATGAGGATCAAACTATCTATAATTCGAAAAAAAAAAACACCAGGAAATACATAGAGGATATGAAATGAGTGTTTCTCTCATATGCTATTTATGAAACGAGTCTAATAATTTTCAGTTTTCTCGAGCCTCTGGCGAGAGAAAACTGAAAATTCGTGACGAGTTTCATAAATATCATATGAGAGAAACACGAATTACATATTCTATTTATCATATGACACCTATAAATTGATAATGATGTCCAAAACGCACACAAATCACTAAATAGCTATATGACATCGGCAGCAAAAGGTTAATGTGACGTCACTTCATTGCACCGGAAGCCCAATTACACCTGGTGAACTAGCAGAAATAATATGCACGCGAAGATATAGTGCGCTATTCTGTTCTCAGTTTGTGACATTATATCGTATGTTTATTAGATAAATACGAAATTACATATTCTATTTATCGTATAACAATGTCCAAAACTATATATTTCAAGATTATAATTGCGAGAATTTCGGCATCGCGTTGATTGACGCGCACGAATTTGACATGCATTAAGTTAGAAATGCGGCTCGGCCCCGGCTGCCATTCAGCCAATCAGAACACTTGTTGTCAACAAACCAATCAAATTATCGGAAGGTGATATGAACTAGTAATTCATATGAAATTGATTTATGACAAACTTTCCAACGTAAATAATGATTGAGTCATATGATAAATATATATACGGACTGTGTATATATGCCTTAGAACAAAACGTATTAAAGTGGTAAAGATCAGGGCAGCGAGCCCATAATTATACGTCATAATTTGTTCGAAAAGGCGGCAAGTTATCTCACATCGAAGTATGTAGATTATTCATCGTTGTCTTCAATAATAAATAACTCAACCAAACATATAGCGAATGAGCTACAGTAATGCCCAAAGTAATTGATCACTTAACCACAGCAGAATTATGGGTAATTTTTCAGGATTAGTCGGAAATATGGCTTGTTGCCATTCATCGGAAAGCTCTCGTCGAGAGCTTTCCGATTAAATAACAAATAACTCAACCAAACAGATGGCGAATGAGCTACAGTAATGCCCAAAGTAATTGACCACATAGCTTTCTGATGAATGGCAACAAGCCATATTTCCGACTAAATCCTGAAAAATTACCCATAATTCTGCTGTGTTAAGTGGTCAATTATTTTGGGCATTACTGTATGTATAAAATTTTGCTAGCTCGCTATGAATCCCGTCCCCATATATATACAAGAAAACCATAGTCAGACATGGTAACGCGCTCAAGATAATATATTATATACCCATGATTGTAATTATAGAATATAAAATATATTGGTTTCGCGAATGACCAACTCAGAATTCCGTTAAAATAACAATAACAACCAGCACCTAATTAACGAACCGGCGGCCGACTCCGCCGTCTCCGACCACAATCCCCAGTGGGCTGCAGAACGAAAAATGTCTATAAAAGTTGAAATATAAGACTTACAAATCATCTTTTTCATTTCTTTCATTTGTAATTGACATAGCTTGTCACAAACCAAAAATCAACATTATTGACATAATAATGTGAAGGACAATAAACGAAATTGAAATTCCCAACTACACCTTTTACCGGACTCGGCCTCCTGGTCGCGCAGTTCGACTTTTAAACCGGAAAAAACAATTATCTATAAATAAAATGCCCATAGGACCACAGCTATCAAAAAATTGGAGACAGTATACACGCGGTACGCGCTAATAAGACAGTTGAGAAGATATAATTAAGTGATCAAGTGAGTTCGCTCACTATTTTTCGATATTGTGAAATCTGAACGCCAAAATCTCATTAAAGATGGTCGATCTCTTCCTAAACACATTTTATATATATTTTTCGGGGTATATACAATAATAAATATGAGCCCAAGACACCTGTCCGGAAAAGCTTCTATATCAATTAATATTAATTTTATGTCGATAGTTTCTTATATAATTAATGCGATAATCAGGTGGGACTTTTTATAATTTTTAGATATATAGAGTTTTGACGCACGCTACGCTCAGAATTAACGCGAGCCGAAAACTGTCCCAAATTGATTGTATAAAATAGAATAGAATAGAATAGAATATTTATTGAAATACACCAGACATATAGGTAGTTGCAAGTTACAAAATGAATTAAAACTTAAAACATGTAAATACGAACGAAAATAAATTGTGTTCGATAACTGTTTGATGCAATGCCAATGCATCGTCATTCAACTACCATCAATAACTTCTCGTGTTTATCACTATAATATACTAAACTTTCAAAGACCCCCTTCTATTCTGAGAAAGAACAACCGGATCATGTTGCATACGGTATTTATAATCTTTGCTTCATCATTTCTCATAATCGTTTGAAATTTTTCACTATCGCTCATTTAAAAAAATTCAAAGTATGTATTTCATATCAGAAAAGTTACTTAATCGGGGTTCACGATTGCATAGCGATTGATATTCAATCGCAGTAAGACGTGCCACGCGATGTTAGGATTATGGATATATGAGGTCAGGATTGACGAAATATATAGGAGAATATATAGGCGATGAATGTCTAACGCTTCCATTACCTATAATTAACGAACCGGCGGCCGACTCGGTCGTTTCCGACCACAACCCCTAGTGGGCTGCAGAACGAAAAATGTCTATAAAAGTTGAAATATAAGACTTACAAATTATCTTTTTCATTTCTTTTATTTGTAATTGGCATAGCTTATCACAAACCAAAAATCAACATTATTGACATAATGTTAACGACAATAAACGAAATTGAAATTCCCAACTACAACTTTTACCGGACTCGGCCTCCGGTCGCAGTTCGACTTTTAATCCTCCCAAAAATTCCCATTCTATAAATAAAACCCCCATGCGCCCAGGCGAAACAGGAATCTCTACATTAGTATATCACGCGGCGCGCGTAATGAGTATATATATATAGTTGTTAAATTGTTGAGCCACATTGTGTGTGTCGGAACTACCTATAGTCGCATAAAAATATTCAAAGTAAAACTGGGTGTATAATGTTGGCATCTGCCAAAGCATGTGACGTTATCAATATATTGCCAATCACAGGTATTTGGCAAAAAAATAAAAATTGATCTGGAATTATAGCATTATGTGCCCAAGTAATCATATTTTTTGTTAAAGTTTAGCTTTCCGTCGTACTTTAAACAAGTGAGCATAGAAAATCATTCGAAGTTGTCAAAGAAATTTATTTTTTGGTACCCGAAACGGACGTCCGTCCAATGAAAAATCAAAAAATCAAATAATCAAACCCCTAAATCACCGAAATCTATACTAATATCATCAAACTAAATAGCCATATTGTCAAACAGATGTTGTTTCGTGAAGTACAGCTAATTTGGGGGTGGTACTCAACATACATCGAGTTTAATAACGATGTATGTCCTTTTTTTGTTTGTCAGTTTTACAGATTTCTTTTCGCGGGAGGCCATTTTGCAAAACTGAAAGCGAAACTAACTTTAACTTTATTAAATTAATATTAATATCTCTCTTTTAATTGATATCCGGCATTCTTAAAATGACAAAAAATCATGCGGTGGATATATAATACCCACTAGATAAGGAATTAGATAAAACATTTTTTTTTATCGATGTAAAATTATTTTATTTTGGAGTCATTTACTGCAGCGTTTCTCGAGTTTGTTTCGCACTTTAAAAATGGCCTCCCGCGAAAAGAAATCTGTAAAACTGACGGTAAAAAAAGACAAAAATCGTTATTAAACTCGATGTTTGTTGAGTACCACACCCAAATTAGCTGTCCTTCGTGAAACAACGTCTGTTTGACAATAGGGCTATTTAGTTTGGTGATTAGAGTATAGATTTCGGTGATTTAGGGGTTGGATTGTTTGATTTTTTTATTTTTCATTTGACGGACGTTTCGGGTACCAACCAAATAAATTTGATTTATCAACTTTAAATGTTTTTCTATGTTCACTAATCTCTAATACGACGGCGAACCAAACTTTTTTGAAAACTATGATTATTTGGTCACATAGTGCTGCAATTACAGATCAATAAAAAATAAAATGTTGCTTTTGTAGAGAAAAATGCTGACCTCTATCAAAAATGAGATAGATACCTTTCCGAGATTTTTATTAAATTAAAAAAATATATATTTGTGTGCCTAATACCTGTGTTTCCAATCAGCACGTTTCCCAACCTCTCATATAAAGTCTGAAATAGACATAATCTTATCTAAACCCGGTTATTATTGTATGTGTGACTTACTTGCTACTGAATTGAAGAAGACATCGATGTAGATACTGTTCCTCTGGGCTGTGTTCGTGCAGTCGTCGTGAATGTGGTTTGGGGGCACACATGTTAGAGCTTTGTTGGACCACACCGTGCCATCCTTGCACTCGAACTGATGTAGATATCCCACTGCACACCATGCAACCTTTATACAGCTTGCGTCTCTTGTGTATGAGAAATATGTCCCTGGTTCCAAATTGCATCTCTGCTGTCCCATAACACAGACAAATGCCGCCGAAGCGAGCGCTAAAAACAAGTTAACTCCCATAATGACGCTTAGAAAGACGCTTCTGTGTTGACCGGATTGTTTCACGTTGTCAATCTGTCGAATTGTGCCCCGAAAACTGAACGCGCGGTCGTCTTATATTCGAGAGTTGTGTCACCTGAATACTCCCGAAAAACAAATCTTCCGCTACTTGAGACCACTTATTTCACCACATGGTTGCCGTGACTATTCCCGAACTGCGCCCGAGTTTCTGACGAAATCCTAACTACTTAAAATCTTTTGTGATGGGGTGGTCTTGAACTATGTCACAATTAATCGCTATGAGTAACATGATTTAATCATGTTTTATGTGTAAATTTACACGGGTAACATGTTTGGTGTGGTAATATAATCGTAACATCGATGGTCGAAATTTCAACGTCTTCAAATAAAACAATTAATGAATTGCAAGCTCTTCGCGAAAAAGCTTGGTTTGTGGGCTGATCTGCCATCCTGTCAAGAAGATGAGGGGTGGATAGGTGGCAAATAATGTTACCGTGAGTGTTCTTGTGTTTACTGAGTAAAGGGTCTCGTTAGGATAAAGATTTAATTGGCAAATCCCGATTTAAACCATCCAGAATTTAAAGGGCTAGTCTAAGTGCATGTGTATATTCTAAATTCCCAACTCCGTGTACATACGTCAGGCTAATTCCATTCTAAAAAAATATTGTATTAATATAATGATTGATTGGAATAACGCGACCTAAATTGGTGATACGCAACTTGTATCGTGGAGGAACACAAAATATCTACCAATGCCTGTCAATGCCATTCGAATGTTCACTTTGGGTATAACTCTGTTGACAAGGTGGTAAATTTGACTGTCAATTTTGAAGACAATTCGCCCTACATGCATGTACCAAACGGTTTACCACCATATACGGAGTTAGCTCTATGTAATTTTGTAAGTTGTTATACTGATAACTGCATGATTTTATTCCGAAATTATCTTCAAATATTAATCGGCAAGTATTAATCGGGAATCTACTCGTGGGATATTTCACCCTAATTTAGATGTACTCAATCCGATTCGATGGTCCCACATCATCAGATTCCAACAACAACAACAACAACATTTTTTAAATGCCGCTCCAGTTATCAGAATCGATTAATTGCCCAAAAATAATTCTAACCACAGTCAACTATAGTAAAAAATCACCCCAAATCTCTCTTCATCTTCAATTTGGTCCGAGACCGTCCTCTCGTCGACCTTTTACTGGGCCACTAAAAATTATCGGTGGTGAAAAATAATAGATTTTTAAAATCGACATCTCATCACCCTGAACTTTGATGGGTGTGTTCCTCCACTCGAATCAAATAATTTTGCCCCCCCCCCCCCCCGAAGCCAAGGAAATAGTAATTTGGGATAATTCGGATTATGCATATTTAAAGACATATTATGGACTTGTTCGGGTGCGTGAAACTGATAAGTTGGTTTGCAGGCGCTATGCCACTGGAGGAATGTAGCATTCTATTAACATCGCCGAAAATCTCAAACAAATCGAGCGTTCCACCCCACAGAAATCATTGTGTGAACTACGCTCAATTGTAAATATTTACTTCTCGATTCGGGACTCATCTATCGGCGATAAACTAATAAAAATGATTTCGCCATCGAAAGTCACGTTATTTAATTAATATATAAGAATGACGATGTGTGTAGGTAGTTGATTTGGGTATAATATTTGTAAAAATAACTACTTTGAGCAAGATTATTCTCCATTTCTATTTGATTACCCTACCGGAGTGTTTCACATCACTTTAAGCGTTAAAACACTCGAATACATATTATATCAATTAAAATTGAATACATATTATATCAATTAAAATTGTGCAATAGACAGCCATCTATGAAGAATTTCATGACCTTTTTCTTGGTAATTTTGCCAGCTGTGTGAACGTTTACTTATGTTTGCAGCTGGAAAAATTGCATATCTGTGTAATATATTTTCACACAATTCTTCAAATGTTATCTATTATATATTCTATGGAGAATAACTCATGGACCAAATGTTTCAATAGTTGGGAAATTGATGGCTAACACCACGATATAGTTGGAAATTTTAGACCAAATATAGGTTGAAATAGTTCTATATGTATCAATACGCCCCAGTAATCAGTTTGACTTTTATGGGACGGTTCTGATACTTTAATTTCCCGACCAGTATTTAGGTGCATGCTGGGTGAGTAATCATTGCGCGTGACATGGATCGTCCGTTCGGATAAATGGTGTGAGATTTTTTTTTATTTATGAGCATGTCTACACTGCACCGAAACAATTTCCAGTCACTTGTTATGTGGACCTTTGTATAAGGCACCCATCGACAAATTTAGCTCGGCAAATATTGGACCTACAAGACGCTCATTAGATGCAGTTTTCATGCATTCGCCTCGAGGTGTGAAGGGGTGCCAATCTTTAATTGAGTCAGACGATATGTATCCAAATGATGTCGCAATATACCGTGATAGAACATTTACGTTAACTCTTCAACCACATGCTGAATTCGCCGAAAGTCGTTGGAGGGGTGTTGTATACTGGATTTGAAATTACAAAATCTAATAGATCATGCCATAAATCTCTATACAAGTCATCTCAAGCTTGGACCACCCCTACTGCGAAATATCTTATTATAAGGAACGTTACATGTATTAACTAAGAAATATATTCGCTGCGTTGTTAGTCAGAAAAAGTCAGAACATCAAAATGTTCCCAGGTTTTAAACGGGTGGAATATGATCTTACGGACATAAGCCACACGGAGTATACTTTACTTCACTAAAAGACATCGACCAATCAAGAAATAAATATGAAGTACTCAAATCCCGACTGAAGAAACCTTTATAACATTCATGCTCCTTGAAAGTATACATTGTCACCCTATTTCCAAACGTGTGATGTACATTGGCGGTAAGATATACATGCAAGGCTGAGGGCATCTATGAAATTGAATGGTGCCAGTGATGTGAATTTCTAATGCTATGAGCCAGTTTGTACATAGATTTGTTTGATAGTGTCGAATATCTCTTGTTATTAAAATATACCTGCATGGTATTACAAGGACCAGGAACCTAAACGTCATTAATGTAAATCTAAACCGTCGCTTCATATTATGACATATAGCAGCTTTCTGTTACTTATTGTGCTTAAAGGTACTCAACCCGACCAGCTAGACGGTCCCCATACATCAAGACACAACAACAAAATTTCTTCAAAATACGCTTTAGTTATCAGAATCGATTTATTGCAACAAAATAATGTGCTAATCAATGTCAACTATAGTATCAAATTTCCAAAACACTTGTTATTTATCAACATTTTGTTCAACAAAATATATATGGCCGTATTATCACGAAATTTGACCGTATATATTACACTTGATTTTAGAGTTATACATCTTCATCCGCAATTTTGTCCGAGGTGGTATAAGTTTTGGGTGGAATCTTAATTGTTCGTCAACGGCCACCCTACAGTGCTGTTTATTTCGTGAAAATCTGACCAAAATTGTTTTCCGAATGTCTAATAAGGAATAAGTAACTGGTGACACGTCACCAACTTGTTTCCACTTGGAGGTACCGAGGCATTTCTGGGGAGACCCGCCAGATCTGCGAACCAACTTCCCCTCAGAGGTGCCATGTCGGCTTTTTAACTTTTCCTTATTCTTAATTCTCAAATTAACTTTTTCCAAATTATTCCCTCTTCAAGTGGAGTGACAGTGTCATTGGCACTTTCATTTTACGAGCTGGGTATATACATAATTACGTATAGGCAGGATATACAGAAATACGCACACACATAATACGACTCGATACTATTCATTTATCGCACCGATTTTACAGAAATTCGTTCGCAGTTTTCAGCCGCCACACTGAATAAAAAAGTTAGTCGATATGACTGACTTAGGTTAGTCAAACGGTTGTCCACAGGATAACTAACTCAGCCTTTTCAAAATGGCTAAGGCAGAAAATTATGCATAATGATTAGGGTGATGTTAGTCACAATGACTAAGAAATTAGACCACAATTGTGTTAGTCAAAATGACAAGGATTGAGTCATAATAACTCATATTTCTCAGTCACTGAGAAGGTGAAACTGTATTCAACCATGTGTTATATTGTCCAGAATCACATATCCTAGTTTTTTTTACTTTAAACATATTTTATTCGTATATAAATATACAAAAGGGATCGGGGCACAAGTTATTTCAACTTAGCTAGGTAGCCCCTCTCCCGTACCAAATTGACAATACATTGTTATAAAATGACAAGAAGGCGATAACAGAAACGTTTGTACATGCATGGTGAGAAAACAATTTGAATTTGCATTATGTCGAATAACATCTTTTAGCGTACGTTTATGGATTACCAATTAGAACGAGCATAAATATGTGCATATCTATATATATATCTATTGTGATATGTAAGGAAAATGTAATATAGATTTCAAGGCTATGTATGTATCAAACATTTGACTGTAAGGTTAAAGGTACTCAACCCGATAAAACTCCTCTCAATTACTATTTCAATGGCTTCGGGGGTCAAAAATATTTGATTCGAGTCGAGGAAGTCACCCATCAAAGCTCAGATTTGTTAGATATCGATTTTAGAAATCTATTATTTTTCATTATCGGGAATTCTTTCTGGCCCAGAAGACAATCAAAAATTCGTTATTATTACCCACTTGATTATAGAGTTATCCATCCTTGTCTGTTTGAATAGAATTTTGGCGTAAAATCTCGAGCAGGTTACCAAATTGACGGCAGTTATTGGTACTCATCTCGAGAACATAAGAATTTTCAAAAATCAATATCTAATAACTCTGAGCTTTGTTTGATGGGTTCCTCGACTCGAATCAAATATTTTTTACCCCCAAAGCCAAAGAAATAGTAATATAGGACCCTCTGATCGGATTGTTGTTGTTGGAATCTGTTGAGATGGGGACCCTCTTTACGGGTTGAGTACCTTTAAGCTAAATTTGTATAGTAGTGAATTTGGCGATTCGCCCGATGACGCCCTTGACAGTTACGCTGGAAGAAATTATCGATGTGTATACAAATGGTGCATGGATGTGGCAATCCGAATGAGGGAGGGGTGTCTAGCAATGTTTGTGTTTGGTGTATATTGAGCGATTTGTGGTTGACATTGGATTGTGGCTATATGTCAACGCAGCCAGACGTTCATGAATCGAAGCGTTTTGTCGCAGCAATATTTGGAAAAACCTTATATTCTCCGGTATTGAGATGTACGATATCCCGAGGAAAAAAAACTGATCGATGTCGGTTATAATGAAGCGTTCGCGGTTTAACTTATCGTCAAGTTCCAACCTTTCATTTTGATATAAAGGGCACATAAAAAAGAAATGGTATGCATCTTCCAAGGGGTTACCACAACTACAAGCAGGACTTTCGGCTATGTAGTTTTGATACATATCAGCACGAAGATCACTGCACACGTTTCGAATTCGGGAATGTATCATATTATATCGTCTGAGACATGAATAGAAGTGAGGGCTCATGGGGTTTGGGGGTTGGTAGACGAGTCGTAAATTGAATTTGAAGTCAAAGAAAGGGACAACGTTGGTCATTTCAGTTGGGATTTCGTTCCAATCAGCTATCGCCGAGGGCAGAAAGGACTTTTTGTAGTGCTCAGTGTGGCATCGGTAAGAATAGAATTTTCCCGGGCGTCTGAAATTATAACTTGAGACCTGGCTATATAGCTCTGGGTGGGAGGATGGTAGATAAGTAATTGGGCGATTCATTTTTTACTATATTGTAAATCACGTCAAGCTTGTGGTATTGGCGCCGCGTTTCCAAAGAAAGCCAACCTACCTCCTGCAGGACAACAAAATTAGAAACCGAGCGTGTCAGTCCAGAGACTATACGGCCAGCATCTGCATGGAGTCCGTCGAGCTTGTCTAATAGGTAACGCGGTGCGCAGTCCCATACAAGAAAACCATAGTCAGAAATGGTAACGCCACCAAGATCGTATTATTAGCCATAAATATAAATAATAATACAATTATTCTATAAACTAGCTTTCAAATTTTATGCGGGAAATTTGCGTACTTCCATATTTCAAGTTTTCCCGTTTCTCGTGTCATACATTACTTTCATCAAACTGTCTTCTTTATTACACAAGCTGATAGGCCCGACTTCACCCGGGCTGTTTCCCATCTGCTTTCCGGTGAAAGGTGCGATTTGACCTTCAATTGACTATTTCGAAAGTCAAGGTCAGGTCAGGGTCATGATTTGTCCAGTCCAAAACACCCCCACCCGTAGAAAAGTACCCATAGGTATCAAAT
The DNA here is from genome assembly GCA_032622095.1 of Siphonodentalium dalli. Taxonomy (NCBI): domain Eukaryota; kingdom Metazoa; phylum Mollusca; class Scaphopoda; order Gadilida; family Siphonodentaliidae; genus Siphonodentalium; species Siphonodentalium dalli. The sequence continues at coordinate 153,689,492 of CP136063.1, forward strand.
TTCGTCGAAATCCGTCCGTTTTACCCAACTTGACCTTTAATGAACAATTTTGAAGGTCAAGGTAAGGTCAGAGTCATGATTTGACCGTCCAAAACACCCCCCCCGACAAAAGTACCCATAGGTATCAAATTTCGTCGAAATCTATCCGTTTTATCCGAGTTGACCTTTGATTGGCCATATTGAAGGTCAAGGTCAGGCCGAGGTCACGATTTGACCCGTTCAAAACTCTCCTCGGACCAAAGTATCCATAGGTATCAAATTTCGCCGAAATTTGTCCGTTTTACCCAAATTGACCTTGCATTGACAGTTTTAAAGGTCAAGGTCAGGTCGGGGTCACGAAACACTTCCCGGACACAAATACCCATAAGTATCAAATTACGTTGAAATCTATGGAAAGCCGAGGAGGACATGTTGGTTGCTAATTGCTAGATATACGACGCGGTATTTTGAAAGTGTTTCAAACTAGGAGATAGAAGTATTCTGCCTTTCAAATGGTGATGAATTATAGTAGTTTATTCAAATTTTATGGCATAAATTGTTATTAAAACCGTATATACTATAAAAAATTAATGACTCGAAAATTAAGTGGGCCTTTAAACAGAGTCACAATTGCATTTAGGCTCATCTCATACTCGTCCATTCAGCGATATTCTACTGCGCAGTTTGTTATAGCCTCCAGTATTTATTGAGCGTTATACCCCCAACTGTTATAATTCGCCTTTAGCAGGCGTACTCTTGCCTCAGATTATTGAGATATTAGGTCACACATAATCACATTAAATCGCATCGTAACATAGCAATTGTGTGGGCTCCTTGGCGTGAATATGTAATGAGAAATAAGGTCATACGTAATGACATTAAACTCAAGAAAACCCTCGAAAACAAAACAAAATCACATTTAATGTTTTACGTTATTTCCTTCATAAAAAGAATCTTCGTGATAATGAACCCTCTCGTTACTTTAGAATATAGAATTAACCTTAAAATAAAAAAAATCTTTGGAACACAGAACCTTCGGAATAACGAACCTTCGGATTGGTGAACCTTCGGAATAGCGAACATTCAGAGAAATTTCGGAATAGTGGACCTTCGGGATAGTGAACCTTCGGAATAGAGGCATGCCCCCAATATTCATAGTATATGCCCAGAGTTCAAAGGTATGGACCCATAAAATTCTAAACTTGGCCCTTAAAATATTGAACTCCAAATTGGAGCACACACAGAACACCACTTAAGTCAACTGAACCTATGTCATGTCCCAATGCGGGAGGGTCCATATATACCACAACATTCATAGTATATGCCAAGAATTCAAAGGTATGGGCCCACGTAATGACATAAAATCTCAAGAAAACCAGCGAAAACAAAACAAAATCACATTTAATGTTCTAAGTTAAGTTATTTCCTCCTGTATCTGTATCGGTGTGCGCGCATGATCAGTTCGGATGTGAGCGCACACTCCATATTAAGAATCTTTGTGAAAATGAACCCTCTCAAATTAGTCTCAATACTTTAAAATATAGAATTAACCTAAAAATAACAAAAACCTTCGGAATAGAGAACCTTCGGAATAGCGGACCTTCGGGATAGCAAACCTTCATAATAGAAGCATGTCCCCACAATTACACCGGTGACGTAAACACATGTGCCAATCTTAGTTGTACTCTCGTAATTATCGGTACGATGAAACGGTGACGGAATCTGACGAGGTTTGCCGAATGTACAATCACCCAGTGAATTATCGATCGACCATGCGATATCAAAAAACCAAAAGCTAGAAACACCACACTAGGTGGAGTAACAACATCAGAATAATCGAATAGTGGTAATATATAAGTTTTGTATATCTTTTCGAGCGTTTTTTTATCGAGTTGATATTTTAATCGCCTCAACTGGGCCAGACGAGAGGCGATCCTCTTCACTGTACTTTCTATATGAATGTTCCAGTTTAGATTTTGTTGTAGTTCAAGACCAAGGTGTTTATGTGATTCCACAAAGCTGATAGGGTCGTTTATAAATTTAAGGTTTGGTATTTCTGGAGAGGGTGTGGTCAACGAGAAAGACATACCTACGGTTTTGGTTGGGTTAAAGCTCACGAGCCAGTTTTTTGACCAGGTCGTTCTTTTCGTCAAATCGTTATTCATAATTTAAGAAAGTTCACCCAGATCCCAGTGGATGCTCATAATACAAGTATCATCTGCGTACATTCTCGCGATGGAGTCAATATTATCTGCTAAATCGTTTATATAGACGAGGAATAAAAAAGGGCCCAGAATAGATCGCCGGGGGACTCCTGCGGAGATAACCTCGTAGCCGGAAAAGGTATTATTTATCAGGACTCTTTGTTTTCTGTTTAATAAATAGTCTTCGATCCATTGTAATGTCTGGCCCTCCACACCGTAGCGTTGAAGTTTGTAAATCAGCCCCTTGTGTCATACTCTTTCAAATGCTTTGGATATGTCACAAAATATGCCGCATGTGAAGAGGCCTTTATCGATAGATTGACAGATATTGTGGTATAGGTCTATTAATTGGTATGTGGTATTGTGACCAGAGAGCAATCCGGATTGGTGAAAGTACAAGAGTTTATTTTCTAAGAAGAAGGCACTTATCTGTTTCAAGAGAACGTTCTCAAAGACTTTGGCTAGGCATGGTAGCAATGAGATCGGGCGGTAATTTTTGGGATCAGCGGGGTCTTCTTTTTTGAAAATTGGGATAACATTAGCTAGTTTCCATATTTCTGGGAATTTCGCAATATTGATCCATTTCTTAAATAGGAGGACTAACGGCTTTGATATTGAACTTGAAGTTTCGTGGAGCATTCTGACACTGATTCCGTCGTGGCCATGAGCTTTATTCAATTTTAAAGATTTGATAGCTGTTTCAACATCTGATTCCACAAAAGACAATTCTTGCATCAGCTTTTTGCTTCGAGTGTGAAAGAGGGGATCCCACCGCAAGTGACCGAGAAATAATGTGTACCCTATTTGACCCCTTCTGAGCGGCGACCATTTTGGATCGCGTATGGTTGAAAGGGTGAATATTTACAAGTTTGTTTTGGGCCCCACTCTACAAAACCTTTATTTGACTTAAATCGGCCAATATACCGAGTGAAATGTCATTCCCATTCGATGCCTTGTGTTAAAAACTAATGAATATTCAGTTTGTCTTGGAGCCACCTGATCCGTGTTTCCCCGTTCTCTCTGGGCTAGTTTATATCGGACGTTCATATCACCATAGAACCCTGGTCCCATGCCATAAGGGGTTTTATAGTGGCTTCTCTGCGATCGTATGCATTGTTTCTAAAACATCATCAAGTGTAACATACCGTAAAGGTATCTGTATATATGCAAAGGTCAATCAGTTATAATTCGCCACGAATTAACATTTCGTTGCCACGAATTAGTAATTTCGTGGCCACGAATTAGTATTTCGTGGCCACGAAATAAACAAAAACAATTTCCCATGTCCTAAACCAGCCACCGTAGCTTATGGATCATTCTGTTTTAGTATTAAATTTGGAGAAACCCGACCAGCATCAATGTAACAATTACAACAACTCATCTATGCCAATGATATGTTTAGCCATACATTTGGATAGGGTGGTATTGTTTAAAAATGTTAAACAATGTTATCATGTCCATATGTATTGCTAAATATTGCAGGGCATATATAGATGGTTGTTCTATAATTCCTGGTCGAGTTTATCAAAATTGGGAGTTTAAATTATGTTAATCTGATGATAAAGAAAAAACTTTCTCCGTCCACTCGATACATCCCCCGGGATACATGTTTCACATATACTAAATTAACACCTTATAGTCAACATAACAAATCACTCCCTCAAATCCTTTGCCACAAGATAAAAATAAATTGTCAGTATAAATAGGCAAGACATCTCTGAACACTTTCTAAGAGATAATTTATTTATAAGATATATATGTGCATTATGTGCTTGGTCTTATATTATAGTACAACACAGTAAGATGCAAGTGACACAGCGCGGGGACAATACTGTGTCGAAGAACATAGTTGAGGGGACCCTTCCATCATCCTTCATAATGTATCATGACTCCATCTGTTATGAACAAACCATCGACTTAGGCTTAATGGATCGTTCTCCAATAATATACTTGGCTCAATATACACAACACTCAACACTCAGGGCCGTGGTATTTTCCCGTCAATTAGATAGTGTCTATAGTCGGATGGTATTTGTTATGTTTAAATGGTGACACATATATGAAACTGTACATTTTAGTGCCCCCTGGGCCATTGGTCATTATAAGATCGAGAAACTTAGTCTAGGAAATTACCTTGCAATTGTAGCTGATAGGGTCGTAATTCAACGTTGCGTTTCCGATGCAGTTAATACCCAAATGTGAATTTGAGATATACCTGGCCGTCAAAGTGAACCATATGTCATATTTAAGGTTAGCAACGGTTGCTAATCAAATGTCACAATGGTGTACTAATCATTCATTGGTATTGCCTTAATTTAGTCAGTGTCTAATCACATGGTGCTGGTTTGTTCAAAGCTGAGCACACGTATGTCTAAAACTATGCAGCCATGCTCTGCATAGGCCACTGATCATTATAAGACTTTGCCACCGGTCCCGATAGCTCCTTAGTAACGGTTACTAAGCACCTACTCGGAATTTGCAGGAAAATGCAACTATGGTTGATATCTATTTTACTCATTAAGTTCTACTTTAGTTGAAATTCGAATTTACTATATATACACGAAGCGTGGAGATTAACTGTGGTCAGAATATTGATGGTGAATGTTGGGTTTCAGTCGCTGTACTGAAGTTGACCAAATGTAACTGGCGTGGGAAGTGTAAAAGTAAAGCCTATATACCGCTATAGTAAAGATCTCAGCTGCGCCGAAATGTCCATTTATCAGAAGCACAAATCCTGCGAAAACACAGATTCTCTCAGTGCATGTGGGATAGACTCCGATGACAACGGTTGAGTTAATGACAACGAACAACTACCATCTATACCTGTTTATGCGTGACACTACATCCCGTTATGATCAACGATGTGGTTTTAAAAACTAGTCAGTGGACAACAAGACAGACAAGTATCAAATAAAACAATAATGTAATATGTAATCACATCGTGAACAGTCTTGTTGTGAATATTTTCGTTTGATTCAACAGGCTGGATATTATCGAAATTACAAATCTATTCGACACTTACTTTTGCCAATAACTGTATCTTGATGCATAACTATATCATATATTGCATCTAGTAAATCACTAATGTTAGTCTACACATATAGTTGCGCACGGTTGCTAATAAGTGATATTACAATCAACGTTTGAGCATAACACGAAATTCTCCATAGGGTTAAAGGTATACTCAATCCGTAAAGAGGGTCCCCATCTCAACACATTCCAACAACAACAATCCGATCAGAGGGTCCTATATTACTATTTCTTTGGCTTTGGGGGTAAAACATATTTGATTCGAGTCGAGGAACCCATCAAACAGAGCTCAGAGTTATTAGATATTGATTTTTGAAAATTCTTATGTTCTCGAGATGAGTACTAATAACTGCCGTCAATTTGGTAACCTGCTCGAGATTTTACGCCAAAACTCTATTCAAACAGACAAGGATGGATTACTCTATAATCAAGTGGTAATAATAACGAAATTTTGACTGTCTTCTGGGCCAGAAAGAATTCCCGATAATGAAACATAATAGATTTCTAAAATCGATATCTAACAAATCTGAGCTTTGATGGGTGACTTCCTCGACTCGAATCAAATATTTTTGACCCCCGAAGCCATTGAAATAGTAATTGAGAGGAGTTTTATCGGATTGAGTACCTTTAAGTGTTAAATTTTGATCGCAACTGTACCCAGCAAGAATCATCTGATCACATCCATTCTTTTTAAAACTACGTCTGTGTTTCATACATAGTATTTTTTAGGAATATCAGTACGCGCGTATATCATAATACGCAAAATGGCGCCATTTATCCAAAGTACTAGAATCTCCATAGGGCTCAGTGTTAAATTTTGATCACAACTGTAGCCAACAAGAATGAACCGATCACATCAAAATTTTCAAAAATACATGTAACGGTCATATCTAGTAGTTTGGAGAAGTTTCAAATCGCACCGATCACCATACGCCAGACGGCACCATCTATCGTTTTCTGTAAATACGAAACGCTCTCTAAATGATGTTGACCCCGATTTATGCCGACCCGCCAAAATTCAAGAATGGAAACAAGTGAATCCTGAAAACACACCTACTAGGCATACATAATCCGTTTTCAGATCGCTTTTAACAAACCAAAAATGCAAAATGACATAAGGAATCCGACTTCCCAATGTACATCATTTAGCAAGCAGTTCGCTCGCTGGAAATTACCTTTTTTGTAATTCCATACTTTTCTCTGGAAAGCGGAGACTGTGGAGCAGTCGAAAGATATTTTTGCATAAACACTCAAGTGGTCTGAAACTCCGAGGTTTAAAACATCGCAATCCAAGACATGAAGTGATTTACTGATAATAATAGGATCGAGTCCTCAATTTTTGATGCACTTGACATCTCTGAAAATATAGTACTCACTGGATACTATAATTATAATTACCACGCGAGGACCTCAAAATTAAAGCTAATTTCCGACGCATACAGCCTGGTAAATGTGATAAAAGACCCAACAAGAGTTACCAGTAGGACTAGCACACTTATCCAGAAGGTCCCAATAATTATGGCTACAAAATTGGTCTGACCTGCATGTATGAGACCCCAATAATCATGTGAGATTTTTTAGCAAATACTTCAAACCAGAGAATCGAGGAGTCGAATTCTAGGTCAAATCTTTCTTTGTAAATAACATGACCAGCAAACATGACACATATTCCACCCCGTGCGCGTCTCGGTCTTTTCGAATGGGGGAACAGTATCCATTGACTTCTAAATGTTCGGAGGAATATGCTGGGTCAAGATGCGTCTCAGTAAAGCAGAGAACGTCGAATTCGTTGATCAAGTCAATTATCTTTTCTAACTTGTGTCAGATACTTCTTACATTGTAATGAAAGATAGAGATGGAATTAGGTACATTTTTCGAGTGAGTGGGAGGGCCTGTATTGGTCTCTATGTCGCCCGATAACAATATCAGAAAGAGGGTAAAAAGAAATATAAGTTTGATGTTAATTCTCCAAAAAAACCGCTACGGATATGCAGACTACTGTGAAAAGAGACCTAGTTGAAAGCAGGACAAGCTTTCAATCAATTCTCTAAAACAAATTCCAATAATGGGTCTATTAAAGACACGGTTGGCCTTGGCGGTGGGTATCCTGTGAAAATATCTCCACCCGTCAAAAACCGCCACAAACAGAAAGAACATCAAAATGTAGATAGACTTTGTCCGTATACATATAAGAAATATCGCATAAACAGTATGTTATGGTCATATGTTTGACCATTGTTATGTAAACAAAAACGTAAAAAGTTACTTTTCTGGGTGTTTGTTTATATTATGATGGTAAACATAAAGAGCGTTCTTTGTTGGTGAATACCTGATATGGAACTAATAAAGAGCGTGTATGCCATTTGTGTGCGATTAACCAGTAACATTGTGCTGTCTTCTGTAACACAATCAGGCTCTTGCTTAGGTAAAATATAGTAGGTCTTTATGATAACATGCTGTTTACGCGATGGTCATGGTATATATGAACGGATCTGTATGCGTTTTACTGTTTTTCTGTTTACGGTGTTTGGAACAAATATGAATATTTTCGACAATTAAGGCCGCACGTGCCTTTAAGAGGTATAACAATCGTTTGTGGTACAGGTCTGTTTAACTGGTTAATTTTTTCCGCGATGTCTGTGGTGTCTATGAAATAAGAACCTTTCATGCAAATTAATGTATCCGTCGATATGGGAGTGAAGTTCTCATAGATGCCATTATAACCTCCAACCTCATTCGTTCAATTTTAATTATAATATAATTGCGACGCAATGGAAATTGAACAGTTAGCAATCAATATTAAAGGCACTCAATCTGATTCGATGGTTCCCATATCATCAGATTCAAACAACAACAACAACAACATTTGTTAAAGTGCCGCTTCAGTTATCAGTATCGAGTAATTGCCCAAAATTAATGCTAACCACAGTCAACTCTAGTATAAAATTGCCCAAAACCTGCTATTTATCAACATTTTGTTCAACGAAATTTGGCCGGTTTGTCAAATATATAAAACAAGAAAGTCACTTGATTTTAGAGTTATCTTACTTAAAATTATTGGTGGTGAAAAATAATAGATTTCAAAAATCGATATCTGATCACTCTGAGCTTTAATGGGTGGGTTCCTCGACTCGAATAAAATATTTTTTATCCCGCAAGCCAAGGAAATAGAACATTGCGAGCGTTAGTTCGGATTATGCATCTTTAAGCATAATTTAAGGCATTGTTGCAAATAAATTATTCATCGTGTAACTTAGTCAATATGACTAAGTCCTTTGTTAGTCATAGTGACTCGCTGAAATGTGGGTTAGTCAAAGTGACTCCAAATACTTGTGACTAACCCTAAATTAGTCATATATATTGACCAGACGTTTTTCTCAATGCACTCAAACGCACATTAGTATTGCCATAATTAGGATAAGTCTAAAATCAAATGGTCTTTATACGTGTAAATCATATAGACACTTGGGGCCTGTTTCATGAAGCAATTGGTCATAAGATTATCTTAAGATGGACTTAATCTAAGATCTAAGGTGGATCTTATGATGTAACTTTTCCGTTTCAAGAACGCGTTTCACAAAACAAGATTAAGTCCTACTTAAGTAGTAAGTTAAGTTCCCGCTCATTTAGACTGGTTATCGACAATTTTCTACAGTCCGGAACGAAACAATATGGGCTTGTGCAATCTTTATGTACGGCATTGAGAGGTTATCGAGAAAGAGCCGAGTCCGAGTTGATATTGTGGTGTGACAGGGATGCTGGTTAGCGGCTGGGGTGGGGTGGGCGAATCCGCGCATGTATCTTAGTGTCTATAGTCAATGCATGGCCTTATATTCGCATATGGATCTTAGACTTGTATGAGTTCCACGATGTGAATTCGAACATGCACGAGTACATCGCAGGCTCTTAAAATGACGAGCTTTGCGTTTACTGACGAGTGGCGGTGTCAAAAACAAGACAATATAATTATATGGATCGATGCATGACTGTGACCATGCATTCACGCCGAGTTAATCAACTGAGAGCAATGATCAGGCGGCGATTTTTTTTATGTGAGCCGACATAACTCGTATATTATCGACCACCGCTCTCTACGTGTAGCAATAATCAAAATAAAAAATCGGCGATGTCATCAGAACACGCATATGTCATTTTTCGATTCAAAGGGAAATGAAAAATATTTGTTAGAGTAACTTTTAAAAATAATTTTTATGCAGATGTTTTATGCGGTTGTCATACCATGGATATATATATAAAACTACGTTTTCGTTAGCACACTCGTGTTAAGGTGTGTCATCGTTACGGTGTGTATATCATATATACAGTATGCTGTACAACGGTCATCCAACCGCTGCAAAAAAAAACATGACAAAAATTGGGACAGCCTTGAAAATCACGACATATGGGCGTGGGCATAAACTCAATACAAATAATATTCTCTATAGAAAATTGTCACTATTTCTAAAACATATTTTGATAAAGAGCGTTTGTGTTACCTTTCCTATATGACATATCTGCTTTGTAAACAGCCGACGGAAATTTGTAAAGAGGAAAGAATCAATACATTAATTGATCTCATTTTACCCTATCTCCCACACACACATGGAATAACATAGAGGAGATTGTGAGCTTTGAGCTAGGCCATAATTCTTATCAAAAGTTTAATTCGTGGGTAATACAATTTTATAATATATATTATCTATAGGTCACATACACAGCTGATAATTGACTATATCCTACATTCGACGAGGCTCGGGATGGCTAGTTGGTCTCTGTGGGGGGGGGGGGGGGTACGATCGTGCAATTTCCAACTGCATCCGCCCCTTAATTGAACCGGGCCCAACTTCCATGTTCGCGAAATGCCATGTCCACCCCACCCGTTGGATTTAAACTTTCCAATTGGTATCTCAAATATTCCAACAGTTCGAAATTTCTAACCTGACGCCCCTAAAGTTGGTGATTTTCGGTTGCTGCTGTTTGTCTAAAACAACATATTCCTTTACTAGTTAGAAATTCAAACAATTGAAACCTATATATAGTGTACGATTAATGTTCTTGTCAGGCATGAAATTTCCAATTGCTAAACATTTTGACCAAAGTGTGTGTGGTGTGGTGGGGGGGGGGGGGGGGGGGGGGGGTAGACAACACACAAATCCCATTCGCCACGTCCCTGATGATAAGTCTGTACTCTGAATTGTTTTTTACCAAATTAACCCTATGGTTATACGGTGGGGGGGGGGGGGTGCCATCTCCAAACTTAGGTTTTGGAATGTTGGCGGGTACCAGTTGGAATGTTTAAACCCAAGGAGAATTTGGTGTTGTTTAAGGGGGGGTGTAGTTGGACATTTCGAGGCGAACACCCCTCTCATTCTGTAGCCACGACCCTGTATACCAGACGACGAATTGCCCACCCAGACAATGTACAGATATCTCCGTAATTGCAAAATAACATAGGCCGCCATACTTGTGATCGATACGCCACTTATCGCGTGGGTCTTAACTTTAAGATTTTATCTTATGACACCTCACAGCAGTCTTAAAGTTAAGACCAAAGTTAAGACCATCTTAAGTTAAGACCTTGTTCGTGAAACGCACTTATATATGACTGAAGTTTGAACTTATGACCATCTTAAGTCCCAACTATGTCATAAGTTGCTTTCATGAAACAGGGTCCTGGACTTACAATGTTCGTGATTTTCGGAACACAAACTCTACAAGCGTCTACAATTTGAAGATGGGGAGATATGTCTGCGACTGCAACTTCCAGCGGTTCGTATCGTTGTAGCACGATCCATTGCCCATGCAAACCTCATTCTGCTCACTTGGTCTTTATTCCGTGGTTTTGGGCACTAAATTTCCAAACTCAAGAAAACTGCATGTAAGCCAGTTCACTGAGTCGCGGCCATATTGGATCTCATCCAGCCCCCGTTCCGCGGTTTAAGAGCTACAGGTCAAAGTTCAGGAGGTGCATTCCATATACGGAACTTTGAATATTCAAGATTCCATATATGCATGAAGCTTTTGAATATTCATGAATTCCATATAATTATGTAATCATGAATATTCATAAGTCCATATATGGAACTTTGACATGTAACACTTAAACCGCAGAACGAGGGCTGGATGAATCCAATATGGCCGCGATTCAGTGATCTCGATTATTATGCCACCCGCGCTGGTTTGACTCGTGTCTCTATTCGATTCGATTCGCCCATCTCACCCCCGATTCGATTCGACCGCAAACCCCTGTTTCGTATATAAGACCCTACGTGTTATTCGTGATGAGATCTCTGTCACCAATCAGTTTCTCCATATACAGGTATTACATTGTGACCCAAGACCAGATCGGTCCCTTAAATCATATAAACGTAAAAATAAGACTCGTTGTCGCACTGAGGCGGAGGAGTGTTTGAAGTCATAATACTGAGACGTGTGTTCAGGTTTTGGTTTCTCTTAGCAAAGAATAAAAACTCGGAAAAGGCTCCTTCTCTTTTAATATAACCAAACTTAGATTTAATGATATTCAGTATACAGTATATTGTTCTTTTATCTCTGGGTGATTCTATTTCTTTTGTACTCCATTGTCGCGAAACTTTCTGATGGCATCTTCAAGTGTCCCGACGTCGGCTTTGTGTTTCATGAGAAATTTCCCATTAAAGTGGAACACTGGAATGTCATAGCGATATTTGTTGAACCATTTTCTATTGTCTGGACTTTTTATATCTACTTCTTCAAAAATGACCTGTAAATTGAAAAGCAGACGATGGATATTATGTATAAATGACACATGAAGGAAATGACCTCAGAAAAGGCTCAGTTGTACTTAAACATTATTTGAAGAATAGTCAGGTTGCGATTTACAAGTTCCAGTTCAAACAGGGATGGGATCAGGGAAATATTCCAGGACACAAACTTGGACGCCCCCCTCCACCGGAATTAGTTCTTTTTCAAAGGGTATTTGGGGACGATACAAATTATAGCAGGATATTAGACAAACACAGTGCGTTTAATGTTTTAACTATAACCATGCAGATAATGCTAGCCTAATGAAAAGCACCATCAATCTCAGAAAATCACTCAACACTCAATAAATGTTGAGCATCCATATACCCACATGTTACTCGAATCTCCGACAAAGTTGTGTATACACAACAATGCATTCTCTAACATGGTCATTAGCTCACACTAGATGACCAAATGGTCAATAACAAGAACAATATTGAAGAATACACTGACAAAATACATGCATTGTTTGCAATGGCAGCAACGTGAATCCATGACAAATAATTTTGTTTTATCCCCACAAAGATGAGTATTTTTTTGTAATAATGAGTAGTTCTGCATGTTGTTTAATTAGACAGCCTTTTGTAATATGAAAGGGATTATATAATGTCGCACGGAATAGCAAAGTTTGATAAAAACTTGACGGTAAACATTGCAAAAGGTCAAAGCATTAAAAAACATTCTGAAAATTATATTCAGACTAAAATATTTGAACTTTCAGTTTTGTTTATAGATAACAATGGTTTAACACGCGACATTTCGTTATTGGTGAACTATCAATAATGAATATAAGAACAACGTGTTTATAGTTCTCCATGTTCTTCTTAGTGATGTTGCTTTGTACAGACATTTATATGTTTTCACATTTACCCACTGCATTGGATGTCTTTGTGTCCCATTAAGCCTGAATTGGTCACTCCCATCGGTTTTCTGTGATAAAGTTATCCAGCTTCTGGAAATTATGATAAAGTTACCCAGGTTGGGGAGAATTGTGATAAAGTTATCCAGGTCAATGGAAATTCGATCGTCTATGATAACCACTATTCATTTGTTTTTATCAAATTGATGACTCCATATTTACTAATATTTATAAATTTACGGTCAACGAGAACGGTCCCTTATCAAAACTTTAGGGTATATTTCCCTAAGTCACATTTAAATCCCATCCATATTTTAAATGTTATTAACCTGGGTAACTTAATCACAATTTCCCCAACCAGCATGAGTAACTTGATCACAGTTTTGGCAACCTGGGTAATTATAAATTTATCACATAAAAAAAAATGGTGAGAGTGATAATTCAGGCGAATGAAGGGTCATTGAAACTTGGAACACTTTCGACTCTGCCTAACAACAAAAAATTATACCAAATATTAGTTGGAATTCTCACTTGATGACCATATACTATCGTACGTCTGTATTTTGGTCCGGGTATGGGTATTTTCTAACTCCGTCACACAATTTCGAGGTATGGTTAGGGTCACACACAAAGACTCAAATTAACACATACATTTCTACAATATATTTTAGTCACCGCAGAAAACGAACTAGAATTCGGATAGTTAGGGGATATAATATAAAATTTTACAGTCACCAAAATTCCAGTTCGCTCATATCAGCACGCTAAGGTGATTTCACGTCAAACGATATATACGATCAATCAGTGCATGTCTTGCTTGATAGGAATAGCCTTTTGCGCTAACAAAATCGGTCTCCATTTACAAGATATGTACATGCGGTATGTGCTGACCTCTTCGAGGCGTGAACTCTAGAAGCAAACGGCCACAAATCGATGATGATGATGACGACGATGATGATGATTGATGATGACGACGACGACGATGATGATGATGACTATGCCACGTGCCCGGACGTTCTTATTAATTCAGACTCGGATGTTGCACAACCATTCCAATTCAACGGCGACACTATCTTGATCAATACCTCGTAGTGAACGCACACGTTTGGTTGTGGGGGGGGGGGGCACCGGTTGCTCAGATGCCTACGACCACCATGATGTATGCATTAAACCTACATAAGCCACCCAGTGCATGCCACAGTACGCTGGTTCCAGCCACACGGCATCAAACCACGCCATATCTCTTAACATGTAAAAACAAAATGGCTATTCAGGTCTAAAAAAACAGACACGAAGCACCAGGTAAACTTCACATAAGGAGAAACTAGCCTATACAGTACAGTACACCCATTGGATGGCGATACCGCGGAAATATATCTGATTTAATTGAAGCAGACTTCTAGTTTCAATTTGAATTCGTTGCCGTTGATAAACTTTCAAAGTAATTGACCGGGCCAATCAATGACCTATAAGATTAATTTCGTATCCAAGCTGGAAAAACCGCTTTGAAGCACATTTGTTTCTCGTAATATAATGATATAGTAATACCGTACCTCATCCATAAGTGGAGACAATTCATTTTTCGCTATATCGCAAAGTGTGCATCCATCTTTTGTGTAAAGTGTCAACGTTGGTTTCATTCTTGTGGAAAGGTTTCTGGAGATTATGTGTTGGTGATACATTAGAATTTTCACCAAATTGTTCCAAGCTTGTCTGAAGACACGCATCTTGAATAACTTAAGGACTATTGCAAGTAATCCATCACTTCATCTCAGTGTTTCGATGCAGATCCTGCGCATATGAACACTAGAAATGTCTCAATATTGATGTGGACACATCTATACTGGCATCCTTCAGCTGTGAAAATAAAACATGAGAATTTGGGTAATTCATTCAGAAGTTCAACTCACATGTATTACTTAACTGTGCTTAAGTATATGGAACGCATTGTTCGATCGTAATGGCACGACGCTTGAATTAAAGTGGAATATCACATATATATATTTTATACATAGGGTTACTTTTGTCCACTGAGTGTTTTGGACGGGTCAAATCGTGACCCGACCTGACCTTGACCTTCAAAATAATCAATTCAAGGTCAAATCGGGTAAAACCGGATGGATTTCGACGGGCACGTTTGTCGGGTACTTTTTCCGGGCAGTGTTTTGGACTGGTCAAATCGCGACCCCACTTGACCTTGACCTTCAAAATGGACACGAGGTGAATCGCGACGCGATCAGGCGTACAGGCGATCAGGCGTACAAATTTGGGGCTTTTATATACTAATTCAGAACTCGAGAACCGTTTGACCGATTAGGCTGAATCTTCGTATGTGGAACTATTTTGACCCGGGGAATATTTATACGCTACAGACCTTCAAGCACTTTACATTTAACACGCATTCCGTGGAGTAATGGGGATATCCATTTGAAATTTAGTATGTATAGGTATAAGAGGACGGAACACTTTTATCTGCATGGTCACATTCCAAACAGTATTCCCATCACGTGCAGTTTTGAGAAATGTGGCCTGGCCGGTTCACGAACTAAAGTTGTGACCCGGAAAATTCACATATTACGCCATTTAAAGTGGCGACGAGTAAATATCACGGCATAACTCGTCGTGATTTTGATAACGCAGTCATAGTAAACCATAGCAAACAGGATTTCCGCTACAAGCAATTCAGATTTCAAGAAATGGGATCAGGACGGGTCACGAAATAGAGTCGGGACCACGGAAATTCATATATTACGCCATTTAATGTGGCGACGAGTAAGTATCACGGTATTACTGGTCGTGATATTGACAACACAGCCAGGGTGAACCATTTCAAAACGGATTTCCGCCACATGCAGTTGAGATTTTAAGAAATGGGGTCAGGACGGGGCACGAAATAGAGTCGGGATCATATATTATGCCATTAAAATTGGTGACGAGTAAGTATCACGGCCTAACTCTTCGTGATTTCGACATCACACACAGGGAAGGCAATTATGTACAGGATTTCCGCCACACGCAGTTCAGATTTTGAGAAATTGGGTCAGGACGGGTCACGAAATAGAGACGGGACCCCGAAAATTCACATATTACGCCATTAAAATTGGTGACGAGTAAGTATCACAACCTAGCTCTTCGTGATTTCGACAACACGGGCAGGGCAGGCAATTCTGTACAGGATTTCCGCCACACGCAGTTCAGATTTTAAGAAATGGGGCCAGGGCGGGTCACGAAATAGAGTCGGGACCCCGAAAATTCACATATTACGCCATTAAAATTGGTGAGGAGTAAGTATCACAACCTAGCTCTTCGTGATTTCGATATCACAGATAGGGCAGGCAATTTTGTACAGGATTTCCGCCACACGCAGTTCAGATTTTAAGAAATGGGGTCAGGACGGGTCACGAAATAGGGACGGGCCCCGAAAATTCACATATTACGCCATTAAAATTGGCGACGAGTAAGTATCACGGCCTAACCCTTCGTGCTTTCGATATCACAGACATGGCAGGCAATTATGTATAGGATTTCCGCCACACGCAGTTGAGATTTTAAGAAATTGGGTCAGGACGGGTCACGAAATAGAGACGGGACCCCGGAAATTTAATTCATATATTACGCCATTAAAATTGGTGACGAGTAAGTATCACGGTCTAACTCTTCGTGATTTCGACATGACACAGATGGCAGGCAATTATATACAGGATTTCCGCCACACGCAGTTCAGATTTTGAGAAATTGGGTCAGGACGGGTCCCGAAATAGAGTCAGGACCCCGAAAATTCATATATTACGCCATTAAAATGTGTGACGAGTATGTATCACGGCCTTTCTCGTCGTGATTTCGACAACACAGGCAGGGCAGGCAATTCTGTACAGGATTTCCGCCACACGCAGTTCAGATTTTAAGAAATGGGGTCAGGACGGGTCACGAAATAGGGGGGTGATTCTACGGTAACTGAGCAATTTGAGTATCCCGGTACATCAGAATCACAAACTTCGTTCTGTGGTGTATGATAGGGCACACTATGTGTAGTTAGACAGAAATATTCGAGAAATGTGGTTGGTAAAAATTATTTGCTGATTATTTTCTCATTTTGTCTGTTTTAGACCGTTAGTGTAAACCAGAAAAGTCATTACACTAACGCACTTTATCATCATTTCAAGCAGGCACCACATGTATAGTTACGAAGATATGGCCATTTATTATGGTTATTCGCGTTCCTTGGCAACTTCGCAATTTTCGGAGTGCCGGGGAGGTTCTAGTTCTGAAAATAAAAGCTTCATCTGAAATTTCGAGGCACAAACATGTGTATTTTTTCGCCCATTCTTCGGAACACTTCTTGAATATTCTCGGACGTAACCACTTTCATGGGGAATAATGATTCATATTACATTAAACACCCACGAAGAATAAATCGATGGAATGGGAGATTCATTGTGTTATATATTTCGGATAACTCAGCTGATAATCCTTATCGTTAGTGTAATGACGCACCGTTAGTGTAATGACGTTATATCCTCCTGTTGGACAGTAGATGGCTGATGAAATGACCATGCGACACCAGTGGTGGATGTACATATTATATGATACCTATTATAACCATTTATATGTGTTTTGGGGGTGTGGACATTATGATGAACAGAGAGGTATGTTGCTGTCAGATGTGTAACAAGCCCGTGGCTAATCCGATACTTCTACTGATGGTTAGTCGCCGTTAGTGGTCGCTATTGACCATCAGCAGAAGGCTTTGATCTGGATGATCCCGTAGCCAGCTTTTGTGGTGGGCGGTTACGAATCTGATGCCGAATGCGCGTAGTGTAGAGTAAGAGGTTGTGCGTATGGCCCCATCCTGCGGATTGGGTCCGGTGCCCACCCCATGCAGCGCCCCTGGGAAAATATGTGTATGCTCAGTGCACCGAGAGCGATTCTGGGCCTCAATTTCGAATCTCTAATTGAGAAAAACAATCAGTTTAAGGTGCCAATATAGAAGCTAAATTCCTGGGCGGCCTCCATCGGGGAACTTTGTGAAAAATCACTGCTTTGATATGATTCTGGAGCCCATCAGTGTCAATTTCGATTTTCTATAGTTCATTGAAAATGCAATCAATTAAAGATGTCAATGAAGCCAAATTGCGTCAATGCGTGGTGCGCGAAATAAGAGCCCGGTGTGGGCCTTCCCTGGAAATTTTTTTGTAAACGTCAATGTTCTGACAGCGATTCCGGACCCCATATGAAGCGTCAACTTCGAGTTTCTAACTCAGGAAAAATATAGAAGTTTAAACTAGACCAGGGTTTCACGTTCTTAACTTATGAGTGTTCGCGAGAGTTACTTCATGCGGATTGCCTTCTCCCTTAAAGTGCTGAAAAATCTTTTGAGCTTCCACCCCTCGATCCCCTCCAACAAAAATCTGGTGATGAAAGGGAACAACTTGATACATAATTGCGGAGACAACCTTCCCACCATTTATTCCCGTCCCTGCCCGTCAAACACAAGTTCATTGTTACATGTATGTATCTTCGAGGGTGGGGATAAATTTCCCGGGTATAGGTTGTCATAACATTTGCTGGCCTTCTCCACACGTAAACAGCGATGGGCGAAATCAGATACAGCTCCAAGAAACCTTATGAAGATACAATCGAACTATTATGTGTGTTATATGAAAATGACAACACTCTTCTCTTTTTTCGAATGTTAAATGACAACTTGGAACTAGGTATATTAGCAACTAACCCGAATTGTTTCTGACCGCAGAAGGACCATGGCGCTGTTATATGGTGTAAATACCAGGTACCCATAGTTAGGCCGTGGACTCAGCTGCCTATATGTATATCATGCACATTATCTGTAGTATATCATGGATTCATAGGATGTCCATATGTACTTTAGGTTATATGGACACATCGGACAGTTATGCCACGTATCCACCTACACATATAGATATTTGACCAATGCCCTATATAAAGATCATGGGTGGTGGTCCCTTTGGATATTCCATGCACCAATGCCACCATGCTGCAGGCTGGCCATGGACCGGGGGTCATATATGTAGGTCATGGGACACAGGTCTATAAAGGTATGATATGACATTGTACCCAAGAATGAGCAGGTGTCTATACGTAGGACATTTATAGACCCATCCCCGTATACGCATGATATATCTACGTCATGGACAGAGAAAAGTATGTTGACGATGCCTTTGTGGCAAGAAAAATAATTGTTTTCATCGACAAAATGCTACATGGTGCAGTTTAGTTTGTTAAAATTGACATAATAGCAGTCATATGTCATATTTTCGATTTCGGGTATGTCCCTAGCAACCGTTATCACCCTGGTAGGTAAGAAATATGGTAAATTTCCTGTCAGATCCACACTGACAACAACTAGTATAATTGTTTTCACCATTAAAATGATACATGGCGTATTTTAGTTTGTTAAAACTGCCATAATATTAGTCATATGTGCTTTTATTCGATGTTGGGCAGTTGCCTAGCAACAGTTGCTAAGGAAGGACCTGCCGCCATTGCCTCCATATCTGAAAATGATGGGTAGTGCACGGGGAACATAGATGCCAAGTTTCATGATTGTATCACATTTTGCATAATTGTTACACCATGAGCCTGGACTATAATGAAAACCTCGTTATTACACCAACGCAGTGTCATTACATGAACACAAACAACGTTAGTGTAATGACGCGTTAGTGTAATGACGATTTCGTTTTCATCATGTGATAACATTTTTGAATATCGACAACCAAACCAATCAACTAGTTTATGAACACGCTTACCTCAGACGCTTTTATCAAAACTGTTTAATGTTCAGTCAATGCATATAGTATTTTAGTGTAATGACGGTGAATAAATATACGGTACAAAATCCGGCGATTCAAATGTTAATTTCCCTGAGAATTTCACGAATACTCAGGAAACATATTTTTTTATTGTTAACATGGAAGTTTCCACTCACGTTGCGACAGATGTGATATACAACTGACACCAAAGGGAAACGTGGCAACCCATTTTAGGCTCGCGTTAGTGTAATGATTCTGGATCATGGGACAACGTTTTTGGGACAAATAAATAGCTTTTTGTTGGATGCTTCTTTGGTATCTCTGTATAATTTTGGTGGCATTAGATTCCTTGCAAAATTCCACACCAGAAGGTGGATTTCGGTTTTGAATACACATTCACCAGTGCATAAGAAAATCGGAGAAATTGGGCGTGTCTGCTCTGGGACATGCAGTTTCGTGGTATCTTGCCGGTTATCGTCATGCCTAAGACCCATACCGGAGTATGCATGGTAGTCACTTAATTTTTGTATCTAATTAATGCCTGGATTCTCAGTTTTAAAATGGTGGCCATTGTACTTGCTCGTGATGGGCAGTGCTTGTCTTGTGGTGAATTGTGCCCATTGGACAGTGGTTTGCTCAGTTACCGTAGAATCACCCAGGGACGGGGCCCCGAAAATTCACATATTACGCCATTAAAATTGATGAAGAGTAAGTATCACGGCCTAACTATTCGTGCTTTCGATATCACAGACAGGGGCAGGCAATTATGCATAGGATTTTCGCCACACGCAGTTCAGATTTTAAGAAATTGGGTCAGGACGGGTCACGAAATAGAGTCGGGACCCCGAATATTCACATATTACGCCATTAAAATTGGTGACGAGTAAGTATCACGGCCTACCTCTTCGTGATTTCGACATCACACACAGGGAAGGCAATTCTGTACAGGATGTCCGCCACACCGTATCTGAAGATTATGAGAAATTGGGTCAGGACGGTTCACGAAATAGAGTCGGAACCCCGAAAATTTACATATTACGCCATTAAAATGGTGAGGAGTAAGTATCACGGCGTAACTATTCGTGATTTCGATATCAAAGACAGGGCAGGCAATTGTGTACATGATTTCCACCACACGCAGTTCAGATTTTAAGAAATGGGGTCAGGACGAGTCACGAAATAGGGACGACAGGGCCCCGAAAATTAACATATTACGCCATTAAAATTGGCGACGAGTAAGTATCACGGCCTAACTCTTCGTGCTTTCGATTTCACAGACAGGGCAGGAAATTATGTATAGGATTTCCGCCACACGCAGTTGAGATTTTAAGAAATTGGGTCAGGACGGGTCACGAAATAGAGTCGGGACCCCGAAAATTCACACATTACGCCATTAAAATTGGTGAGGAGTAAGTATCACGGACTAGCTCTTCTTGATTGCGATATCACAGACAGGGCAGGCAATTCTGTACAGGATTTCCGCCACACGCAGTTCAGATTTTAAGAAATTGGGTCAGGACGGGTCACGAAATAGAGACGGTACCCCGGAAATTCATATATTACGCCATTAAAATTGGTGACGAGTAAGTATCACGGTCCAACTGTTCGTGATTTCGACATCACACAGAGGGCAGGCAATTATGTATAGGATTTCCGCCACACGCAGTTCAGATTTTAAGAAATGGGTTCAGGACGGGTCACGAAATAGAGACGGGACCCCGAAAATTCACATATTACGCCATTAAAATGTGTGACGAGTATGTATCACGGCCTTTCTCGTCGTGATTTCGGCAACACAGGCAGGGCAGGCAATTATGTACAGGATTTCCGCCACACGCAGTTCAGATTTTAAGAAATAGGGTCAGGACGGGTCACGAAATAGGGACGGGGGCCAGAAAATTCACATATTACGCCATTAAAATTGGTGACGAGTAAGTATCACGGCCTAACTCTTCGTGATTTCGATATCACAGACAGGGGCAGGCAATTATGTATAGGATTTCCGCCACACGCAGTTGAGATTTTAAGAAATTGGGTCAGGACGGGTCACGAAATAGAGACGGGACCCGGGAAATTCATATATTACGCCATTAAATTGGTGACGAGTAAGTATCACGGCCTATCTATTCGTGATTTCGACATCACACACATGGAAGGCAATTATGTACAGGATTTCCGCCACACGCAGTTCAGATTTTGAGAAATTGGGTCAGGACGGTTCACGAAATAGAGTCGGGACCCCGAAAATTCACATATTACGCCATTAATAGTGGTGACGAGTAAGTATCACGGCCTAGCTCTTCGTGATTTCGATATCACAGACAGGGCAGGCAGTTCTGTATAGGATTTCCGCCACACGCAGTTGAGATTTTAAGAAATTGGGTCAGGACGGGTCACGAAATAGAGACGGGACCCCGGAAATTGCCTTCCCTGTGTGTGATGTCGAAATCACGAAGAGTTAGGCCGTGATACTTACTCGTCACCAATTTTAATGGCGTAATATGTAAATTTCCGGGGTCCCGTCTCTATTTCGTGACCCGTCCTGACCCAATTTCTCAAAATCTGAACTGCGTGTGGCGGAAATCCTGTACAGAATTGCCTTCCCTGTGCGTGATGTCGAAATCACGAAGAGTTAGACCGTGATACTTACTCGTCACCAATTTTAATGGCGTAATATATGAATTTCCGGGGCCCCGTCTCTATTTCGTGACCCGTCCTGACCCAATTTCTTAAAATCTCAACTGCGTGTGGCGGAAATCCTATACATATTTGCCTGCCCTGTCTGTGATATCGAAAGCACGAAGAGTTAGGCCGCGATACTAACTCGTCACCAATTTTAATGGCGTAATATGTGAATTTTCGGGGCCCGTCACTATTTCGTGACCCGTCCTGACCCCATTTCTTAAAATCTGAACTGCGTGTGGCGGAAATCCTGTACAGAATTGCCTGCCCTGTCTTTGATATCGAAATCACGAAGAGTTACGCCATGATACTTACTCCTCACCAATTTTAATGGCGTAATATGTGAATTTTCGGGGTCCCGACTCTATTTCGTGACCCGTCCTGACCCAATTTCTTAAAATCTCAACTGCGCGTGGCGGAAATCCTATACATAATTGCCTGCCCTATCTGTGATATCGAAATCACGAATAGCTAGGTCGTGATACTTACTCCCCACCAATTTTAATGGCGTAATATGTGAATTCTCGGGGTCCCGACTCTATTTCGTGAACCGTCCTGACCCAATTTCTCAAAATCTGAACTGCGTGTGGCGGAAATCCTGTACAGAATTGCATTCCCTGTGTGTGATGTCGAAATCACGAAGAGTTAGGCCGTGATACTTACTCCTCACCAATTTTAATGGCGTAATATGTGAATTTTCGGGGTCCCGACTCTATTTCGTGAACCGTCCTGACCCAATTTCTCAAAATCTGAACTGCATGTGGCGGAAATCCTGTACAGAATTGCCTTCCCTGTGAGTGTTGTCGAAATCACGAAGAGTTAGGCCGTGATACTTACTCGTCACCAATTTTAATGGCGTAATATGTAAATTTCCGGGGTCCCGTCTCTATTTCGTGAACCGTCCTGACCCAATTTCTTAAAATCTCAACTGCGTGTGCCGGAAATCCTATACATAATTACCTGCCCTGTCTGTGATATCGAAAGCACGAAGAGTTAGGCCGTGATACTTACTCGTCACCAATTTTAATGGCGTAATATGTGAATTTTCGGGGTCCCTTCTCTATTTCGTGACCCGTCCTGACCCAATTTCTTAAAATCTGAACTGCGTGTGGCGGAAATCCTATACATAATTGCCTGCCCCTATCTGTGATATCGAAAGCACGAAGAGTTAGACCGTGATACTTACTCGTCACCAATTTTAATGGCGTAATATGTGAATTTTCGGGGCCCCGTCCCTGGGTGATTCTACGGTAACTGAGCAAACCACTGTCCAATGGGCACAATTCACCACAAGACAAGCACTGCCCATCACGAGCAAGTACAATGGCCACCATTTTAAAACTGTGAATTTTCGGGGCCCCGTCCCTATTTCATGACCCGTCCTGACCCCATTTCTTAAAATCTGATTTGCGTGTGGCGGAAATCCTGTACAGAATTGCCTGCCCTGTCTGTGTTGTCGAAATCACGACGAGAAAGGCCGTGATACATACTCGTCACACATTTTAATGGCGTAATATGTGAATTTCCGGGATCCCGTCTGTATTTCGTGACCCGTCCTGACCCAATTTCTTAAAATCTCAACTGCGTGTGGCGGAAATCCTGTACAGAATTGCCTTCCCTGTGTGTGATGTCGAAAGCACGAAGAGTTAGGCCGCGATACTAACTCGTCACCAATTTTAATGGCGTAATATGTGAATTTTCGGGGCCCGTCGCTATTTCGTGACCCATCCTGACCCCATTTCTTAAAATCTGAACTGCGTGTGGCGGAAATCCTGTACAGAATTGCCTGCCCTGTCATTGATATCTAAATTACGAAGAGTTACGCCGTGATACTTACTCCTCATCAATTTTAATGGCGTAATATGTGAATTTTCGGGGTCCCGACTCTATTTCGTGAACCGTCCTGACCCAATTTCTCAAAATCTGAACTGCGTGTGGCGGAAATCCTGTACAGAATTGCCTTCCCTGTGTGTGATGTCGAAATCACGAAGAGTTAGGCCGTGATACTTACTCGTCACCAATTTTAATGGCGTAATATGCGAATTTTCGGGGTCCCGACTCTATTTCGTGACCCGTGCTGACCCAATTTCTCAAAATCTGAACTGCGTGTGGCGAAAATCCTGTACAGAATTGCCTTCCCTGTGTGTGATGTCGAAAGCACGAAGAGTTAGGCCGCGATACTAACTCGTCACCAATTTTAATGGCGTAATATGTGAATTTTCGGGGCCCGTCCCTATTTCGTGACCCATCCTGACCCCATTTCTTAAAATCTGAACTGCGTGTGGCGGAAATCCTGTACAGAATTGCCTTCCCTGTGTGTGGTGCCGAAATCACGAAGAGTTAGGCCGTGATACTTACTCGTCACCAATTTTAATGGCGTAATATATGAATTTTCGAGATCCCGACTCTATTTCGTGCCCCGTCCTGACCCCATTTCTTAAAATCTCAACTGCGTGTGGCGGAAATCCGTTTTGAAAAGGTTCACACTGGCTGCGTTGTCAATATCACGACCAGTAATACCGTGATACTTACTCGTCGCCACATTAAATGGCGTAATATATGAATTTCCGGGGTCCCGACTCTATTTCGTGACCCGTCCTGATCCCATTTCTTGAAATCTGAATTGCTTGTAGCGGAAATCCTGTTTGCTATGGTTTACTATGACTGCGTTATCAAAATCACGACGAGTTATGCCGTGATATTTACTCGTCGCCACTTTAAATGGCGTAATATGTGAATTTTCCGGGTCACAACTTTAGTTCGTGAACCGGCCAGGCCACATTTCTCAAAACTGATGGGAATACTGTTTGGAATGTGACCATGCAGATAAAAGTGTTCCGTCCTCTTATACCTATACATACTAAATTTCAAATGGATATCCCCATTACTCCACGGAATGCGTGTTCAATGTAAAGTGCTTGAAGGTCAAGATCACGCAGCACGAACTTGTCTGTAGCGTATAAATATTCCCCGGGTCAAAAGTGTTTTTAAGCGATATAATGGTATCATAATTAGAACTGGGTGGCTAAATAACGACACAAAATACAATGGAAATGTATATACGATC
The DNA here is from genome assembly GCA_032622095.1 of Siphonodentalium dalli. NCBI lineage: Eukaryota > Metazoa > Mollusca > Scaphopoda > Gadilida > Siphonodentaliidae > Siphonodentalium > Siphonodentalium dalli. The sequence goes on from CP136063.1 coordinate 153,714,887, forward strand.
AATTTTGCATTTACCCAGTGGAGGGGTCACCTGGTGATGTTCAGTTCGATTCTGGGTGATCTGGCCTTTGTTTAAAGCAGAAAAATAGGGTGTACAATCTCGTAGAGGGAGGTCAAATTTTGCCCTAGTCGGTATTCTAGTGCGTTTTGTTTAATTCCTGAGCATAACATGCGGAATCTTTTATAAAATTCCGACAGCGGAATCTATCGGCAATACGTGCACATCGAAATTACTGGCGTGTATCAGTTGGAATTACACGAAAATAAATCGAAACGAGGGGCGGTGATGGCACGGCGAACTACCAGTGCATGTCAACGAGGGCTACCAGTGCCAAATTTTCTTTATATGGTAAGTTATAACCATATTTAATCAGAATACCCTGATCAGGTTTCGATCCCCGGTCCGCTAGCACGAGAAACCAATACGATAGCTTCCTCTCGATTACCGACTTCCCTCATTGATTCGGTATCCGACGGGACAAGGCGTATCGGATTGATCGCTCCAGTACTTCGCCCGCTTGGCGATCGGATAACTGACCTCAGCCGATTATATATGGATTCCTCTATAGTCTCTCTGAGGTCAGACTTGTGCTTTGATCGGTCAACGTGGATCACATTCTGAACTGGAACATACACCGGTCAGGCAGCCACGTCGACCTATATCTCGAACTTCGGGTTACACCAATACGGTCCTTTTCATGACCATCTGTTGGCCGTAACGCAGAGGATACTGTCCCAGAGTCCACCAGCAACCCACCACCAACCAGACGAAGAAGAAAAAGAAGCGAAAGAAGAATCCAGACCACCGTTGCAGGGACGCCGATCGAAGGAAGGGTCAAGTGAAACAGGGAGCTGAGAGGCGCCCAGCTCCCTCCCACTTGGCATCTAGAGGGAGCCCACTCATCGCCAACAGCACGCTAGCGCAGGGGCCAACTGATGAGGATAATCTGATGGATGATTCACCACCACACCACAGATTCCACCGGGGAGGAGGAAGCACCAGACTTGAACCCCGATGCAGGTCATATATATACCTAAGACACACAGGTACATTTGTCCGAGACGGAATCGATGTGCCGGAACCATCTCCTGCTCCTTCCGCAGCGTTTAGGGTCTGATGTCAACGTCATAATCTAAATCAAGGCTGACGGAGAAACTATTACAGCTAAAAGAACAGACAGGCATGCCAGAATAATACAAGAAACCTACGTATCCAGACATCTAACGAATTACAAGACCGACACACCTGTACAACTTCCAACGACAACAACGTACAACACCACCCTCCTCAGCAGAGGAACCATTTTAACAAGAAAAGAAAGACGAACAAGAAGTAAAGCAATTTTTTATGTTATATATTGTATTAAAATTAAAGGCCAAAATATGATGAAGCACCAGTGTTAGCCCCCCCCCCCCCCCGGTGTTAGCCCCCCCCCCCCAATCATTCTCTTTACCGACTTCACTGCGATTGAACCAGTCACCGAGTCGTATTAATTGACCGACCAGCATCCAAATTGGACACATGTGTTCCGTGCAAGCATGAAATAGAAATAGAAATAGAAATAAAAAGAAATATCCAGAAGGAAATGAGGCGAGCATACTGGGACTATGTTGACTCTATGGTAACACCGATGAAGGAAGAAAAGGATACGTTCAAATGTGTGAAGAAGTTCTGGACTTATGTGAGGCATACGAAGACTGAAAAATCTGGGGTGGAGATGCTTGAAGTTGATGGGAAAAGGTTTGAAACTCCAAAAGAAAAAGCCGATGCACTAAACCGACAATTTGAGTCTGTCTTCAACAAACAGGACGATTACAACACCTTGAATGGAGAAGCCACAGGATTATCATCTTACTCATCAATGGAAGACATAGAAATTACAGACTCTGTGATAGAAAAACTTTTGAGAGAGTGAAGATTCATAAAGCACCTGGACCAGATGAGATTAGCCCATTAATTTTGAAGACTCTGGCACCCACTATATGCATGATTTTAGGAGCAATATTCAGAAAGTCATATGAAACTGGAGAAGTACCATCCGAATGGAAGAAAGCAAATGTTGTGCCAGTATATAAGAAAGGAGAGAAGAATGACCCAGATAACTACCGACAAATATCACTGACATGCATAACATGTAAAATAATGGAGCATATTATATGTAGCAGCATAATGAAACATGGAAAAGAACAACTAATATTAACTGACAAACAGCATGGATTCAGAGACAAGAGGTCATGTGAAACACAGCTAATTGAATTCACTGCAGATATTACAAACAATATACACAATGGCCTGCAAACAGATGTAATTTTCCTCGACTTCAGTAAGGCGTTTGATAAGGTCAGCCACAACCACTTACTATATAAACTGAAGACCTATGTAATTGATGGCAAAACTAACAACTGGATAGGAAGTTTCTTACAAGATAGAAGACAGAATGTTGTAGTAGATGGAGAGAAGGCATACGAAGGAAGAGTTACATCAGGAGTTCCACAATGATATGTGTTGGGACCTAGTCTGTTCCTCTACTACATAAATGACCTCGATAAAGGAATAAAATCAAATGTAAGACTATTTGCCGATGCCACTCTATTATACAAGACTAGACATACACCGGAAGGTGCAGATAAACTGCAAAAGGACATCATATCACTAGAAGAGTGGGAGAATAAATGGAAAATGAGATTCAATCCAGCTAAATGTGAAGCAATGCATATAACCCATTCGCAGAATATTATCGATTCAGAATACTCACTCCATGGGATACAATTAAAGAAGGTGCAGAAGACAAAATATCTTGGAGGGACTATTACATCAAATATGTCGTGGAATCAGCATATAGATAATACAGCTGCCAAGGCTAACAGGACGCTGAATTTTCTGAAGAGAAATCTACAGATAAGCTCTCACCATCTGAATGTGACTGCATACAAGTCTTTGGTAAGGCCATTAATGGAATATGCTCCGACTGTATGGGACCCATATGCAGACAAGAATGTAGAGGGTCCGTGAAGTTAGCACAACATTCAACATTCAACATTCGTTCAACATTCGCGTGAAGTTGGCACAACATTCAACATTCAACATTCGTTCAACATTCGAATTTTCTTGTACATTTGTTTTTGAAGTATCGAATACTCTAATTTTGACAAGGGTGCTATATATACGACCCACTCAATCCATTCACGTTCAAAAACAAATGTACAAGAAAATTCGAATGTTGAACGAATGTTGAATGTTGAATGTTGTGCCAACTTCACGCGAATGTTGAACGAATGTTGCATGTTCTTTCTGTTCAACATTCGCCAGCGAAAACCACACATGCTAGGCGTGGGCCCTATGGAGAATTTAAGTACCATCAGGTATATAAAAAAAATGCCTGCATATATGGGCCCGATCCGATCATGCGTATATGATGTGCCCCCTCTTTCCCCCGGAATTGAAATTGCTCAAAAATGAGCGTGATTTGAAATTGCTCAAAAATGAGCGTCGAGGTATCCAATACTCATTTTGATAGGAGTGCTATGTATACGACCCACTAAATCCATTCACATTAAAACAATTTATGTACAAGAAAAATCGAATGTTAAAATTGCTCAAAAATGAGCATCGAAGTATCGAATACTCTAATTTTGACAAGGGTGCTATATATACGACCCACTCAATCCAATCACGTTCAAAAACAAATGTACAAGAAAATTCGAATGTTGAACGAATGTTGAATGTTGAATGTTGTGCCAACTTCACGCGAATGTTGAACGAATGTTGCATACATGTTCTTTCTGTTCAACATTCGCCAGCGAAAACCACACATGCTAGGCGTGGGCCCTGTGGAGAATTTAAGTACCATCAGGGTATAATGCCTGCATATATGGGCCCGATCCGATCATGCGTATATGATGTGCCCCCTCTTTTCCCCGGAATTGAAATTGCTCAAAAATGAGCGTGATTTGAATTTGCTCAAAAATGAGCGTCGAGGTATCCAATACTCATTTTGATAGGAGTGCTATGTATACGACCCACTAAATCCATTCACATTAAAACAATTTATGTACAAGAAAAATCGAATGTTAAAATTGCTCAAAAATGAGCATCGAAGTATCGAATATTACTCTAATTTTGACAAGGGTGCTATATATAGGCCTACGACCCACTCAATCCATTCACGTTCAAAAACAAATGTACAAGAAAATTCGAATGTTGAACGAATGTTGAATGTTGAATGTTGTGCCAACTTCACGCGAATGTTGAACGAATGTTGAATGTTGAATGTTGTGCTAACTTCGCGGACCCGAATGTAGATGCATTGGAGAAAGTTCAACGACGCGCTGCTAGATATGCTCTCAACAGATACAGAAGAACATCCAGCGTATCATACATGATAGATCAACTGAGATGGCACTCTTTACAGTCCAGGAGGCACCAGGCTCGATTATTCATGATCAACATGCTGCAGTCAAAATAGATGAATATTCGAAAAGAACAAGAGAATCCAGGCACACTAATGCGGCTGGCTACCTAATTCCACAATCCAACTGCGATTACCACAAATTTTCTTTCTTTTCCCGGACCATTAGAGAATGGAATGCTATACCAACTGAAATAGTCACCATCATTCCAGTCGATGAGTTCAGGACCAGGATGATGAACCAACTAAATCCATGCTGGACGTCCCAAAAAACCCAATCGACCCAGTAAAGAATCCAATCAACTAATCATGACTTCCAAATTCAAATCAAATTCAAATCAAATCAATTACCGTATATTATTACAAACCCTAATCATGAAGAGAATTAACGCCAGTCGTTGCCAAAATAAATTAGTCATAATCATCAGCCTGGTGGACTGTAATCGGAAGTAGAAGAAGAAGAAATTCGACATAAGACGTACAGTTTTATCAACTCCTTTGAAAATCGTCGTACAGATTGGATAACAGTGCGCATGCGTGAGATATAAAAGAAAACAAACTCTAGCAGAAGACGATTTGCTGAAGAATTAAAACTGTTTAAAGTCGATTATACGACAAATAAAATGGCATAGTAGGACACAAATATGCTGAAGTTTTATTGGAAAATCAAACTGAGTAACTGGGAATGATTTCTGCAGTGAGTTGGGGAGAAAATCTTGCTTGAACATAACACAAAATCACTGTGTAACTGTAAGTGTGTTTACGAAAATTTCGTCGAAATTGGAGTCACCGAATTTCGAATGTCTGCAGCAGAATTTGGCCCATAATTCAGGACAAAAGGACTAGAATGTTGTCTCATCTTCTCGATAAATAATATACATACATATTTGTCAAAATCTTGAATGTTTATGGAGGAGAAATGTATTATATTCTCATCAGGTTTCTGAGTATTTACTGGCAATTGAGACAGCTTCCTGAAAAAAATTTGTTTTGACTTTTGTTCTTTGAAATTGAGAGAAGAAAGGGAGATAATCAGGCCCGTAGTCACACCTCATTTAGGAATATGAGAGTATTGCCGGATTTATGCCAATTTACTAATAGTAAAAGACTAGTATTAGTAATATCTAGTCCAAAAACCAGATCATTCAATTCATGAATGAGTCATGACAAAAAGTGAAAAACATTCAGACACAAAACAATTTGGAAATGTTTGTATTAAAAGTAAAGTACTAAAGAAGAGAGAATGACATTGACATGCAATCACAACAATATAATAATCGATCCGTTTGATTCTTTGAATGTTAAACTTAAAGCAATGGAAACGGGCCAGCTCGCCCCAGGGCAGGGCCCAGTCGACCTGGGCCAGCTCGCCCCGGGCCAACTCGGTCCAAGGGATAATATTATGTCTTATTAAGTTGTTTTCTTTGGTGTCGTTTTGCTTGCTTTCTCTCTCCCTCTTTCTTCCAAAGATCTCTCTCTCTCTCTAAGATAAAGGCTTGTCGGCCATAAATTACAACGCGCAATTTCATTGGTTAGTGACGTAATATATCATGGCAAGGTGGAAACCAGATCTTTAGCCCTTTCATGAATGGAGCTGCACTGGTGCAGCATTAATGATCCTGTGCCAGTGCATTTTCTTATATATTCGAGTCTCTCATAGGCAGCCTCGCATATATAAGAGAATGCACTGGCTTAACATGTCAATTTTAGGTAAATATTGTTAGGTGAATGTATTCTCCCTATGGGAGATTTGTGCAGATATAAGAGAATGCATTGGCACAGGGTTTTCGCAAAATTTCAGGAAGCTCCAGTCATATACAATATCACAAAAAGTGGTTTCAACAATAAAAGTCATATTTTTTATCGTATAGATAGGAGTCAATCATCCTTTTAAAATCGATTAAAGATCCAACACCAACAACGAAATATGGCAAATTGTTCCTAAAAATCACTACTGTATATTTGCAACTTAAACTACCAATTAATACAATATATATTACAATACACCTTGTGCTCCATATTTGGAAACAATTTATTATGTCATCTTTGGAAAGCTCCACTGTGAATAGAAATAAGAGCAGAATGGGAATTCTATAGAGATATAAATCTGATAATATTATCATTAGAGACTGGCCAAAAACATAAAACGAGGTGTACAAAAAGTGAAAAAAGTTCTGAGAATTGCACCATTGCATCTGCTCTACATGATTCAACCAGTTAGATCCTTTGTAACTTGGAGCTAATGGGTGATGTGCATACCGGTACATTCAGTCACTTGACAATTTTAGAGCCCAAAAGAAAGATTTTACAGAAAGAAATAACAAGTTGTTTCTTCATTGCGATCATGTGCATTTAAATAATATAAACATTTAGTGTACAAGCTCCTTTGGGGGTGGCCTTATTGGTATTTTTCCAAGAGTAAATTTTGGTGCTTCAAATTGTTGCCGCTCGTCTGGCGTCAAGTCTGCTAGTGGCGTGTAAACACCAGTCTGTGTCTTTGTCTCATTGGCTGAAAGAGAAATTTGACTTGTAGGTGTAGCTCTTGCTTGACCTGAACCAAATATCGAACTTGAAGCACTGCTTTGTCCAGGAGCAGATGTCATCTGTGAAAATGCTCCAGTCAGAGTTTTCGGAGTTTGCATTTGATTGAACGCATTGGAGTTAACAGCTTCTCAGAGAATAAGAGAAACTTTAATATCAAGAATGTGAAAACAGCTGATCATCATTGTTATGAATTCGCTGGTTCGTCGTTCAGAACTTAAAAAATTAATATATCAATATAAATTAACTTATTTACAACTTTAATACAAATGTAATACCCGGGCCAACTCACCCCGGAAAGGTGGGCCAGCTCGCCTGGGGCGAGTGGGCCCTGGGGCGAGTGGGCCCGGATCCAAAGCAATTTGAAGCTCCAAAGCGCCTCTGAAAACACCAAAGATGCTGATCAGCAGTTTAAATACTGGTACTAAAATGCTGATACACACTACACAGATTCGACTGAACTCAGTTTATCTCTATTGAAACAAGTTAATTCGGTTGGAGTTTGTGCATGGGATGTGGAATTGAGGGAGTATATTTGAAAATGGCTAATATAAGTGCAGACCGGAATATAAGTGCAGGGTGGCAATTTTCATCGAAATACAGTCTTGCACTTTAATCTTTACCAGTAGCTTTGAATGCGGGGATGGATACTAGTACATACTAGTCGCGATAAGCTTTTGAAAACAGAGGTTCTGTTTCAAGGTAGTACTAGTACTACTGTGGTATATTACTTCTTATATACCATTAAATTAAATTCCCACCCTATATAGTAAATACCAACGATCTTCCGTGGGTAAGCTACCGGTAAGTGCAGCAAATCAAGGATTGTATATTCTCAGTAGAGAGTCCATATATCGTAAGTTTGTCACATGGCCACTTATTCCCATGTAAGTTATACGACCCTGTCATCAAACATACACATCACTTGATAGGCATTCAAATCCAGAAGTCTTCAGATGAAATGTACATGCGCAATTAACTTGACCTACTTACGAAAGAAGAAACTTAGCATTAATCTATGAATATCCATCATTGTCTCGTCGTCAACAGAAGAAGCACAACAGCCACATGAAAAACGACAACACAAAGAGTCCAACACAAATAAATATTGTAAATACATTCAAATGTTGGGATTATGTTCCTATGTACAGCTGTGTGTACTACCTGATAATTTTACTACATAGAGAATCATTACTAGTCCAAATTCAACATCAGCTGGTCAAGAAAGTAATGTTAAAACGCATTAAAAGAACGCAAACCATGAACACAAGGCCTGATATATTCCATATATAAACAGAAACTTATATCAGCTTAAAATTTTTTTTGCTAATAGGCAAACATCAATGTAACAGTAGGCCTATATTTTCTGTGTCTTAAATTCCCCTTTAACGAACCCTATCGACATATCTGTGAAAAGCCATGGCAGTGTGCGATAAGCAAATTGAATGCTACGAGGTGATATAATCCCCTTTGACACCATGTGGCGAAAACGTTGTCACAGAAAATGGAATCATGCTACAAGGTGATATAATCCCTTTTGACACAATCATGTGGCGAAATGTTGGTCACAATTGCGTCATGTAAATGCCGCAACCATAAAATATATAAACACATATCTGTGCCACAGTCATCAACAAATGGGACATCCTAGACCTAGCCATCGCCACTCCATCCATCGCAACTAAAGGAATCATGTGCTATATTGGCGACGACGTCTCCAGCGACCACCTACCCGTACACATAAGATCCAGCAATGCCTCAACCGACCACCACCCGAAAACCCTCCGCCGCAACCTAAATAAAGCCGACTGGGACAGTTTCCGACAACAACTCACCAACAGCATAGACAACTCACCCATCACATCAACCAGCGACATTGACGCGACATGCCAGCACCTATCCAAAACCCTCGAATCAGCCCTAGATACAGCATGCCCGAAACAACAAGTCAACACCACAGCATGGCGAGTCTCCCCCAAAACTCTGAAAATGATCCGACTTAAACGCAAGCTAAGAAGACTCCAGCAGAAAAACGCAAACGACATGTACTACCGAAATCGTTACAACAACATGAACAGACAAGTCAAAGCGGCAGTCAAAAAAGAAAAACAAGCATCCTGGCAGCGGTCGACAACCGAACTCGGCGATAAAAGAATGAACAGAAACTTCTGGAGTACCTTCAAATCCCTTACCGGCACAGGAAAAAACAACAACAGCACAGAAAAACCCCTCAAAAAAACCGATGACAGCCTGACCTCAGGAGACAAAGAAAAAGCAGAAGCCTTCCAAAAATCCACAACACCCACCAAGGCCCAGCCTACGACAACGCCTTCAAAGCAACTGTAGAAAACCACATCAAAGACAAACCCGACCAGCCTTCTTCGCCAGACTACTCCTTCTATTCAACGCCTGCCTGACCATTGGATACTTCCCAACAGCATGGAAAACCGCCGTCGGTATCATGATACCCAAGCCAGACAAAGACCGCGCCATTCCCAACAACTATCGACCCATCAGCCTCCTCCAATGTACCGGGAAACTATTCGAAAGAATTATCAGCAGCCGACTACGAGAGCACCTTGAATCCTCCGACTTCTTCAACCCGTGGCAGCGCGGCTACCGACAAGGCAAAGAAGGCATGGAACACATCATACGACTAGCTGAAGACACCCGACTATCCCTGGGCAAAAACTGGTTAACAGCTGCAGTATTCCTTGACGTTGAGAACGCCTTCGATTCCGTATGGCACGACGGCCTAAGATACAAGTTCAGCCAGCTCAACATCGCCCGCAAATACACACGACTAGTATCCTCTTTCCTACAAGATCGTCAACTCAGCGTCCGTATCAACAACGACACATCCAGCCCAGTATTCCTACGCGCCGGAAACCCACAAGAATCGGTACTCAGCCCACTCCTCTTCCTGATATATGCCAATGACATACCCACCAACCCAAGAAACAACGTAGAAATCTCACAATTCGCCGACGACCTAGGACTCTGGACAACACACAAAAACCCCAGGATCCTACAAAAACGATTACAAAAGACCCTCGACGACTTATCAACATGGTGCTCTAGATGGAGAATAAAACTCAACGCCAAGAAAACCCAACTCTTCTTATTCCACCAGAGAAAAACAACACAGACTATCAACATCAAGATAGACAACGAGACCGTTCAACCATCCAACCAAGCCATCCTACTAGGAATCACCCTTGACCAACGAATGACCTTCGCCGCGCACATCAAAAAAGTCGCCGACAAAGCCAGAAAAAGAACAAACCTGCTAAGTTGTCTCAGAGGTACCGACTGGGGAACCAACAGCCAGACCATCATCAACCTCTTCAAACTATACGTCCGCCCAGTAATGGAGTATGGCGCACCCATCATAGCAGCAGCCTCCAACAGCTCAATCGAAACCCTGCAGAAAGTCCAAAACAAAGCTCTCCGCATCGCTCTACATCAGCCAATCTTCACACCAAACCAAGCCCTCCACGACGCAGCAGACATACCTACGATGAAACAACGACTAACCGACCTCAGAAACCGGACCCTCGCCAGAATAGACAACAGCCCACTCATGCAAGAACTCCATCTGCGAAACCAGCTGCTCTCCACCAAAAAGACCAAGTCCATCCTAGAAATCGACAACACCGACAGACCCATCTAGATCCCATACAACCGTCAACCAAGCCAACCAACAGCCAAATCACCAGCCATCCAACAACCTCACCAGCCAACGCCAACACAGCCCCCAACCACTCCAGCACTTCGCCAGCCACACCACCAACCAAGCATCCAAGACGCATCAGCATTAAAGCCAGCCAACCAACAACAGCCACACCAACCAGACATCCAGCCTAAACCCAAGCCTCACATCTCAACAGCCTCGACTCCTCCACCACGCTTCCACCGCTTTGCCTCCATATACAAGCCTCAACAATCGATTTTCATCGAAGAATTAAAGAAAGGGTGAAGGGAACTGCACAATGCGTTCCGACCATCCTACCCGGCCTGCGGCCGGAAACTACACAACAACAGTCATTAACAAGCATTACAAAATAATGGGGCCCACTTCTCTTGAGCAATCTTTAATTTACCTGGGGCGACTTCTCTTGGGGCCGACTTTGTTTTGGGGCGACTTATCCAGATACCGTGTATCAATAAGCCTACCAGTACTGTGTAAAATTATTAGGTATGTGCCATGTATAGAAAAAGTTTATAACAAGATTCCATCAAGTTTCATGTTTACATCAATGCGACAACAGCGGAAATCATTTCAATTGTAGGAACAGGTGCTACATGTAGATATGGAAAAGCCATGTAGATCTGAAAGTGGCTGTTTTAAAACCGACATGTTAACACTAAAATAATCATGTTTGTTTTCACAGATGAACTCTAAAATTATTTACCTTAATATTTATATATGCCGGATACAAATAATATAGATATATTTATACATAATTAAGCCACATGTGGTTATCGGAATTTAAATCCATGTTCCCACCGGTCTTTCTGAAGTCTCGTGACTTCATCTCAAACATGCAATTCCCGATCAAGATTTGTTGGGGGGAAAACAAAATCGTCTTCCAAAATTACTACATGAAATTAAATAAATGGACTGGAATAAGCCTCGTGCAGGGTAGAAAATTATCTGAAATTTAATAAATGTGCATGCACGTTTATTCCAGACACAAGAGAAGGGGACAGCCCCGAGACACAGTTGTCATGCACATTCAGCATTTCATATCGTATCATATATTTCATGGCATGAGTCTGACCGACTCTTAGTTCCAGTGCTTTATATATATAATACTCATTTCAAAATTACTTTTAAAACAATAAAATATGGGAAGTATGTTTGGTAGCTATATATCAACATTAATATGCTTGTCCAACAATTCCTTGAACTGGTTTAAAGTTTCAGTGCTAGCAACCTCATTCGGTAGCTTATTCCACGTTGGTCGATTTCTCTGTAAAAATGTATTTTCTGACATCTTTTTTGCTGTGATCGATCATTATTTTACACGAATGGCTCTGGTCGGTGCAGACTCAAAATGTTCACTTGTCAGTGATAGGTCACTCTTTCTGGGTGACGAGTACTAGTAGATTCTTGTGCTACCGTCACCTATGACATGTCACTCAATGAGCTTATTCTACTGGCTTTGTTTGAATATAGAACAATATCTCTGTCAGATTGAAACATCTCTTAGTCTGAGTGTGAAATTTACAAATTTATTTGCTCTGATTTACCATACTACTATCAAGCCCACCAGTACATGTATCCCTAAATTCCTAAATGAGAAAGAATTATTCAAATTATTAAATCACCAGATTTGGTGGATAATCTAAAAATTATTTCAAAATTCACAATACAGTTATAATATTAATTGTTATAGAATGAAATAATTTAATCTGCATGTCCACTCATCAAAGACATGTTTTCCCACATGATCCCACATATAAGGGTATGCACAGGCAAAATTCTCAGGTGACATGTAAGAAATAATTCTACATGTCAGTGTCACCTTTGATAAAAAGAAATTTCAGAACATTTCGAGCCCTGGGTCGGTGCATATGTCCAGTCCTTCCCATGAGGAAAACACAGCGAGAGCATTTATTTGCTCCCGTAATGCAGAAGACGGGTGTAATATGGCACCCATACTATAATTGAAAGTTGGGTTTTTGCTCAAACAAAAAGTCATTGTGGAATAGACCTACCGGTATGTAAAGTTACACCTTAATATGCCACAGTTGAACTGAGATGGTAAAGGATCTAAATAAACCTTAAAATAATTCAATATTGAACCAACAATTATAGTCTCCATTAGTATTTTGCAAAGAGGGAAGGGTGCGAATTTCAGCACCCGTGAATTGAAAATTACGAGTGCATACAGGTGCGAGAGCAATCACTCCCGTCTCCTGGGAAGGACTGATATGTCGATATGTCGCATCAGCAAATTGCGTTTCATCTTTGATGTTGTAATACCCCCTATTTATTTTGTTTACCTCTATTATGTCACCATGTAATCTCCTGTACTTAAAGGGGTACTGTACGCCAAATGTTGTTGTTGGTTTCTATAGTCTCCGAGTCGGAGAATAACGTAACAATTTTCCATTATTTGAAAGTCTGTTGAGTACGAAGTCATGTTACGGATGACAAATTTACCGGAATGCAAAAATACAAATTGTCGTTGTCGAGTAATTTTTGTAAAGTTTTCAACCAAATGAATCAAATAAAAGTTATATTATATGCATACTAGTCCCATATAATCATTTAAGTTATTGTATCGTCGCTAGTCAGTGAGTGGCTTGAGTGTTCTCCCCGTATCATCATAATATTTTAAGCGATGGTGTGTGCGATCGGTTTAACAATCCAGTATCCCTCAATTACTGTTTTTGATTACGGTAATTCGTAATTTAATTGACGCCATTTTATGGCTCCAGTCATAAATTCAATTTATATCAAATTATTAACTTTTAAATTATTAAATTTTAAGATAGCCTATTAACCTGAGCGTTTACAGAATACATCTTCGATTCAAATTACTTATGTTTCTATATATTATCGATATGAGATCGTTGTTGTCACCGGAAATTTAATGAAAATGGCGTACAGTACCCCTTTAAGGGAAATTAGCCTAAGGATAGGAGTCTATCTTCATAAGAATATTTCCACTGCCACTGAACCATGCGTGTCGCTTGCCTCTGCCCACTTTTAATGCCCTAGAATGTTTAAGTAGATGAGGGCTCCATATACAATGGCCATAATCAATAAATGGTCATACCATTCAGGATTAAAGTCTTGTGAATATTTCTGGGTTTAGTTCGGTGAAGGTTCTGCATATGATTCTAAGAATCTGATTGACTTTACTAATAATGGTGCTGACATGTTTTTCAAATTTCAACTGGTCATCGATGTGAATTCTCAGATATTTTTCACAATGAGAGACTGTTATTATTGGAAAGTCTGGTGTATCTGTCGTAGACAAAAAAAAAACCTCTTTGTTTCCGATACCCTGCCTGGCTGAGATTTTCTTGCCTGCCTCAAATTTTCTCCAGAAGGCTACTAGTAGTCTATAGTTACCTGTTAGAGTAACTAATGTGAATATTAATAATTTTTTCCCAATCCCAAAAAAAAAATCCCTGCCTGCCTGTCTGGAAAATTATCCCAATGTTTTCGGAAACAGAGAAGTTTTTTTGTTTTGGCCTTAGCAAAAATCCTGTTTGAAAAGCCATATTTCGACCGGGTAACACAGTTACATCACTGTGACACTGTCACCACTAGGTAATTAAGACATTGCTAGGACTGGTAGCATCCATTGCATGACAAAGAGGCGGGGGTACAAACAATCATGAAAGGTTAATTTCAATTTGTTATTAATTGCATATATATCTGTATATATGGCTATTATGGAGCCTAACCACGAAAATGCCAGCGCACACCAAAAAGTAATAAGGAGCATTTATAGACCCGTCGTTTTTTGCCTAGCAATCCCCTAGTGATATTATAAATGGGCTCTTGTATAGTATAATATCTATTGGATCGCACAAAGGTGATGGTAGTCAGTAACCTTCAGCATTTATGACTTCTCCAGGCTGACAACAGTCCATTTCTCTTTAATGGGGAGAAGTGACTTCTCAAGATTTCTAGTTTCTATTGTAACTTCCGTATTTCAAATATCTAGCTTCATGCTACATATAATTTGTGGTCCATTATTTGGTCTTAAACATTTGATTCAATACTTATATTTTTTAACCATTTCAGGTTAATGGCAAATAACTTGCATACAAAGATGTCATCTGGTCATCGATTTAAGTACAAATGGGTTGACCATTTCAACAGTTGCTGGATTTCTGAGGACTCGGAATCCATCACCAACCCAGATTATCTTGATGCTTTGTTTGAGAAGATTCTGGTCAACCAAGAGGTGACCATTCAACCTCAACAGGCAATCCACCTCAAGGTATATATAAAGGCTAAATAAATAGATATACTCAGGGACCTTTCTCATCATCCCAAGAGGGCTGCATCAAATATAATCGTTTAGAAATTCTACAACATTTTCCAAGTATTTAAGAGTCCTGGGTCTGCCATTGATCCACAAATAGAAAGTTGGATAGGTTTCTATTGAAGATGTGATAGACAAAAGATAATGGAAAATTGACTGCTAAAAAATTATATGATTTTTTCAGCTAGCTATTGGCCCTGCACACCATCGCTCCCACAATTTATTATTATGGAGGTACTTGTATGCGTGAAAATGTTTTTTTGGCCTGTTGAAAGTAATTATTTTTGTAATTTCTTCAAACCTTGTGCGAGGTGTGTACCACCAGAGTTTGATACAGGAACTTTGCCATGCCATGCATGATGCAGTAGACAGTCGCTCCTGAATATGTTCAAGTTAACAAAATTTATGTTAGTGAAATTAAATTTACTTGTATTTCCGAGGGTATGATTCTAACGAATCAAGTCTGTAAATTGGATCCAATCTTTGCCTGAGCCGAAGCTAAAATAAATTTTAGCTGAGGCAAAAGTTATAAATTTGTGTTCAAAAATTGAACCAAGGCCACAAATAAACATAAATATAATTGTTCAATGTCTGATAAATAGCCACTTGACAAGGAAATGATTATTATAACTTCATGGAATTTTTTTTATATTATTGCAGACCCATAAGAAATTTATAGTGGGGCCCAAGTTTAAATTGTAGCCTCATATTTATATATATGTAGAAAATTCCACTATTTTTAGCCTTTTTTTTTGCTGAGAATGATAATGTACAAAAAAATATTGTATCGGCAAAACAAAATTTATCTTAACTTTTTCCAGGGTCCAATGCTTCCTGATTTTGAAAGAGAAACATTATCATGCGAGGAACAGGAACATCTATTGAACATCCTTCTGAACACACAGCTCTCGTTTTCAGAGATAGTATTTTCTAACTCACCATTTGCGATTACATTACAGAAGCGATTGATATGTCTGCAGCGTTTATATCATGCCATATCATGCAGCTTCCACAATCTCTCCAAGGAAGTGACTTTCGATGACAATAATACAACCAATAATAAAACGAAAGAATTGAAAGCAATGAATATCAAAGCAGTGTCTGGAAATGATGCTTTGATTGAGATGGCTGTTAAAACTGGTCTCACATTACTGTTTTCAATACTGAAGCAAAATTGGTTACTGGCTAGTCAAAACATGTCTTTTTGTTTTTGTAATGATATTTTCAAATCTGCTTTGGATATTATTTTGTCACTTCCTCCATTGTCGCTTGCCAATGAGAGTAAACTAACAATGCTAGGTATGCAGTCAATAGATCAGATATCAGAGTTTCTGAAGAATGTTGTGATGCCAAAATCTGGAGCAGATGTTGAGGGTCAACGGTTAGCAGCGCAGCTGATGTTAGCGATAGCTTCACAGAGAGGTTCACTTCATTATATTTTACAATGGATCGAAATGGCGATGTGTGCATCATCTGCACCAGACAGCGATGATAAACAAATTACCATCAACTATGGATTCTTCATTGATGTTTTACAACAGATGACGCAATCTTCTGTGAGTTTTCACTTTTCTTAAGGCTGTAACAGTTCACGATGCATATTGTAAATACAACTCCAAAACTGGGCACAAAACTTTATTAAATAGAGTTTTCCGGTTATCTCAAGAAGCAACTAATATAAATCTAGGCAAACATTTTACTATTCACCATAGTTTGTTGTTACTTGGGGTTTCACATAAAAATACTTATTTACCAATATTATGGTTCAATTATTGGAAAATGAGCAGTTAATTGTTCTTCTGCTTTAAAGCCTGTCATTGTTGTCTTTTTATCAGCCATTTTATATTAATTAGTCTCTAGTTACTAAATGATATAATGGTATTGGCAATATTTTTCATCATTAATTTTATCTTGTATTCAGGGCTGCATTGAAGGTTGCATTATTAATACCAGAAAGCCAAGACCAGATGAGAATGGCCAGATCACCATATACAAAGCAGCTTTGTGCCTTATAGAACAGGTAAATTATAACATCCAATTAAAAATAGAGTTTGAACATCTTATTATTCAACAATCTCTTGATAGCACATGTCTTGGATATAAAGAGTTCATCTTATTTCAATATGTCAATATAAGATTGTAGACTGTTGGTGAAAGTTTGTAACTTTGTATCATCATTTTTATTCTCTTTTAAACAGTTTTAAAGTTATATTAATGTTATAGTTATATTATGTCTATTATATTAGGCCAAACAAAAAAAGAGTTTTGGTTATCGGGCAATTTTTTTTCCAAATCAATGAGAGAGGGAGGGTTTTATTTTTATTTTTTATTTTTTTTCTGCGCATAGTAAGCATGGACAAAGATACCTTCCTCTGTCTAGTAATAATGAGAAAGGTAGAGGGAACTGTTATGCATATAAAATCATTTAGTCTTTAAATGACATTGTACTACCAGTGTATGACTGGGATTACCTAACAATATAAAATGCCCCTGACATTAACTACTGTTATTGTTGTCTAAAAACTGATACCTCCCCATTCTAATATGTGATCCTGAATTTAGTCCTGTGCCTTTCAATTGTATAAAGTTACAATTAGTGTAAGTTGTTCACAATGACTAATTGTAAGAAGAGCATGAGGATCAGCTAATCATTTTCTTAATTGTAGTCATCTACTTCGTGTTGTAAGCCTGGAAGTCACTTTTTAACACATTACATGTTAGAGCTCAATGCACACTAATATTCAACACATATCTGCTATGGACATGTTGATAAAATCCCCTAAAAAAAAGTTTTTTTGTCATAACATCAGGCATTGCAATAAAAAGGCCTAATGTGGCCCTTTTTATTCAATGCGGCGGGGCCTGAGAACCAAAACATTTTTTTTTTTTGGCCTTAAATATGTTAACTACGTTTGTATATTCCATTGGGAAGAAGAATCTTAACTGTTATTAGCTCAACTTACTTTGTAAGTTTGATCTATTGCCATGGTTTGGCATCCGTCGTCCGTGTGTGTCCGTCAACAATTTCCTTTGGCGCGGGCTACAGGTCATACCTTTGTTCTGATCTTTATGAAATTTATCATGAATGTTGACATTGACATGTAGATGGGAACGAGTCATTTTGGTGTCATTCGGCCTAAAAACATGGCCGCTGGCAGCCATCTTGGATTTCAAAATTCAATCCATTAGCACGGGCTACAGGTCGTACTGTTCGTCTGATCATCATGAAATTTGTCATGGATGTTAATATTGACATGTAGATGGGAACGAGTGATTTTAGGGTCGTTCGGCCAAAAAACATGGCCGCCATCAGCCATCTTGGATTTTACTCTTTGCATGACTAAATCCTTTGGCGCGGGCTACAGGTTGTAGCTTTGGTCGGAACTTCATGAAATTTTTCATGGATGTTAACAATGACATGTAGATGGGAACGAGTCATTTTGGTGTCGTTCGGCCGAAAAACATGGCCGTCAGCAGCCATCTTGGATTTTACTCTTTACATGACTAAATCCTTTGGCGCGGGCTACAGGTCGTACCTTTTGTCTGATGTTTATGAAATTGGTCATGAACGTTGCCATTGACATGTAGATGGGAACGAGTCATTTTGGGGTCATTCGGCAACAAAAACATGGCTGCTGGCAGCCATCTTGGATTTCAAAATTCAATCCATTGGCGCGGGCTACAGGTTGTACTATTCGTCTGATCATCATGAAATTTGTCATGGATATTAATATTGACATGGAGATGAGAACGAGTGATTTTGGGGTCGTTCGGCCAAAAAACATGGCCGCCAGCAGCCATCTTGGATTTTACTCTTTGCATGACTAAATCCTTTGGCGCGGGCTACAGGTCTTAGCTTTGGTCGGAACTTCATGAAATTTGTCATGGATGTTAACAATGACATGTAGATGGGAACGAGTCATTTTGGGGTCGTTCGGCCAAAAAACATGGCCGCCAGCAGCCATCTTGGATTTTACTCTTTGCATGACTAAATCCTTTGGCACAGGTCAGACATTGCAATTAGCACCTTTCCTTTCCTATATTCTGTCAACCATTAAATTATTCCCCTACCTAAGTTGAGCTACAGTGTCATTGACACTTTCATATAGTTTATATTGAAGTCATGTAGTCGAAAAATTATTAAAAACAAAAGATGATGTTTTATTGTCAAGCATAAAAAAGAAATATGATAACTAAATGAATAATATTAGTCATAATTTTGGTCATAAGTTTTAATTGAAAGTTGAATATTATAGCAATCATTTAACCTCTTCACCGCTACACTACGTTAAGATGTCGTGTGCTGGGCAGTTGACGTATTGCCATTTTCCAGTGGAAAAATATAACGGGATTATCACAAGAAACATAAAACTGACTCATTTGAAAGGTTATTATTGTTCACAATTGTGGAACATTATAAACTGTTTGAACAATTGAGATAGTAATTCCGATGCACCAATCTCCAAGTTCCAGTTATGAATAACTGCCTACTGCTAGTGTGTTGAAGTAGGTCTGTAGGTACTACGGACCATATAACACACGATGTGCACTTTCACATCTGTAATAGTTACGGACATCATAGCAGCGAAAAAGTTAATGAAGTGCTATTATTTCAATGGAAAATATAAACAATATCGATTGATGCATAAACTTTTTTTAACAGCTCTATCACCTGGCAACTGATTACGCTAACACCAATCACAATCCAGACGAGAACAAGAATACAGCAACGACAAACAGCAATCTTCCACAGGCCGGCCAAGGATCAATTGATGTGTACACATGGGGGAGTAACTCTAGCCACCAGTTAGCTGAAGGAACACAAGAAAAAATGCTCAGTCCCAAACTCTCAACGTCTTTCATTGATTGTAACCAGGTAACAAAAATTGTGACTGAATGTGTTTTTGATTGAGGATGTGGTGGTTGGCATCTGTATATATCGTGATGTAAGTAATAACTCCATAAAACATCATCTGGGCTTCTGGGCATGAATATCTTCATGAATTGAACGTTCAGACAACCACGATTTGAATCGTATGAGGGAAGTTTTCTGTCGTGGTTACAAACCGGTAGTTGGACTGCACATGCTCATGACAAGATTGCGAGTAAAAAATAAATTTCAAGCACTGTTTGATTTTAGATGCAAAATTTGTGGCGTATCCTTGGTTACCTCCACTTGCGACAGAATCACAGTCCTTTGTACGTGATTGACAGATCGTAGGGTAGTTAATCACATGGTTAACCATGGTTTACGAACAACCCACGATATCCTCATCTGCAATGACATCGTAATCGTGTAATCAAACTCCACAATTTTGTCGGGCCCAATTCCTCCACTTACGATTGAATCATGGTTGTCAAAAACGTTCACTTTGGTAATATCTAAACCTTCACTTTGGTAATATCTAAACCTAGTCCTTTCCAAAATAATATTTCTGAGCTATGTCTCTTAAATTGTTTTCCAGGTATCTATTTCACAACATAATCACAATAACATTGCTTCATTTTTGATACATATATCTCGATTTTCAAACTTGATCTGAGTTGAATTACATCTCAGTGTGCCATTCTGATCGATGCATAGCCATTTTGAAAAGAAATGAGAATTTTATGCACATTGAAGTATTGAATGCATCATACTCCTGAGTCCCAAATAAGCTTTCATGTACACTTATTAATATCTGGATAAATTTCTAACATGAAGTTCGTTATTTGGCCCTGTACCTTTAATAATTTTTGGGTGCGAAAATCTGTGAAACAATCAATTAATCTTCAATGGGAGTGAAAAAACTGGAGAAACAAATACATCATAACTAAAACAAAAACACTATGTTGATATCCATAGGGATAATTGCTACCGTTAGTACAGAGTGGAAGAGTTTGTAAAATTCATACCAATATGTAACTGTGGCCATGTCACAAATGAAAATTCCAAAGCAGTACCGTTATTCTGCCTTGTACAGTTATTAAGCTTTGCAAATTTTTCCACCCTGTACTGTTATTTCCACATTGTACTTGTGTATGGCACTCAAGACTACCAACTGTACAGTTATTAAGCTTTGCAAATTTTTCCACCCTGTACTGTTATTTCCACATTGTACTTGTATATAGCACTCAAGACTACCAACTGGGCCAGTGCCTCACACATTCTGATATATAAATGTTCTCTTCCATTTAGTTCTATGTGGAATTTTTCAGCTTTAATGAAGACTGTTGATTCCAAAAAAGACTTCATGCTAGCTTTTGTGTTTTATGTCTTCCAGTTTGAAGCTGGTCAGTTCTGCTCCTTTGTTGTCCATAGTGATGGAACAATTAGTGCTTGCGGGAAGGGTAGCTATGGCCGGCTCGGATTAGGAGATTCCAACAACCACTCTGTTCCTAAAAAGTTAGCCGTGGAACCAATGAAACCTTTCAAGAAGATCTCATCATCCAAGGGATCTGATGGTCACACCCTGGCGCTTACAGTGGATGGCGAAGTCTTTAGCTGGGGAGATGGTTAGCAATCACACACTTTAAATTAGGGGACAATTCCATTCATTCCGTTGGGCAGGAATGGGCACAGATTTTGACCTGGGCAATTATTGGAATGATTGAGCGTAATTATGCAGCGCTATGCTCACTACACCTCTAAAATGTTGACAAATATACATAATAGAGAATACCTACATTTTCTGTTCGATATATGAGTGTCTGAAAAGAAATATAGAATCCATTTTATAGTATAGAAAGAGATCAATGATAGCAGTCTTTCAGAATCATTGCCAGAACAACTCAATGAGTTTCACCCTGATTGAGCTTCATGGACTTGAATCGAGAAGAAATCTGTGCAAATAAAAACATTTCCTCCTGATCTACTAGGGCTTTACATAATAATACACTATTGAAATGATAGAAATTACGATATATGGCTAATCAATCAATTAATTTTATAGCACCTTATACCACTAATATGTCCATCCCCAAATACATAAGACTATAGTATTCACTGTGCACCCTATATACTGTATAATGTTTAAATATTTTATGAATTGTAGGGGATTATGGAAAATTGGGTCATGGATGTAACCTCACTCAGAAGTATCCAAAGTTGATTCAAGCACTCACTGGGAAGGTCAGTGTCATCTAATCTAATCTGATCTATCCAAGTCTGATTCTTTTCTGAATGGTTTCTGTCGAAATGAACTGTTTAAGAAAAAATTCAGTAGGTCAAAATAACGGGAAGTTTAAATCAGCATGTATGTTTTTTCTGCTTTCTTAGGGCTTCATGATATGATCTAATAATCGATATGATATTCTTCTTATCGCGATATGGGTATTTATTATGTGCTAAGCTATCAAATAGTAGTATTTTTCCATCAGATAATAACCGTTATCCGTTTAGTGAGATATTGATATCTCACTCACTTCCATACATGCTAAAATTAAAAGTGATTCAGTGCAAGATAAGTTAACATTGCTTTGCCACATTGAACTTGAGTTACTTCCCGCTCACTACTCTTGTTTGTTTACATTATCGTCTGTCAAACAAAGTGAATCAGGCCTCAGCTCACAAGGCGACTCGGGCGAGATTGTCGCCTTACTGTCGCTGACTTCGCCCTATCGTCGCTCTAAGGCGAAATCGAAGTCGCCTTCAATTTTAGGGGAATTTATTTATTTTTTCTTAATTTTTCTAGTTTTTTTCCCCAGACATGTCCGCATATAGTTGAATTGTGGCGGCCATCCCAAAAAGAAACAGACGATGCAGAGACAAAGACCCAAGTGATTAAAATAAAAAATAAAATATGACCTATTGTTTTGTGTTGTTATTCAGTCGCGTTTGTTCCCTTTGCGGTAATGAATGTTAATCACGAATGTTTTGACACGCTGAAAACACGATGAGATGTTCACATCTGTGTTGTTACTGACCAATGTGAGTGTCACAAATAAATGTTTTAATTAACTTAAAAGACCGCCGTCCCGCTTTTCAGATATAAAACAATTACGACATTATCAGAGTATGTACCAGTCGCTTCGGAAGTTCGTTTCGGTAACGCGTCGCACTTTGTGAAGGGACCGCATCCCACTTTTTGAAGAGACCACTTCCGTAAATAAATGTCAAGTTTATTGCTTTAATCGGATTATACCAGTGATGTTGGCATTAATTAAGGGAGGCCATTAATTAATAAAAGCTTTAGCAATAAAACTAAAAGCTTTTGCAACTCCTTTGTTAGTTAGTCCTTATTGTTTATTTTAGCGGACACCCACATTACAGCCGTGACCAAATTAAACTTACAAAGTTACATGCATCATGATTCAGGAAATAATACTACTTCCATTTAGTTAAAAAATTAACTACTACTGTAACTTGATAATTGTCTTGTTTAAATGATAGCTACACAAAGCATTTCCAAAAATTTTAAATGTATAATAACAATTAATTAGGCTAATTTCAGATAAAGTCATTTTTTTTAGTTTTATTTCTTATTTTTAATTTTTTTTATTGATGTTATAAAATAAAGCGATATTTGAAAATTGTCAATTTTTGGTAGTCTCCACTTCTCTCTGAAGTCTGTCTGTATCTGTATTGGTATGCGCGCAGAAGCCGTTCGGATGTATAAACGCGTGGGAGAAGTCTCCATAAATTTCCTGAAGTCTCCCTAAATTTCCTGGAGGGAGACTTCAAGTCTCCCTGTTCTGAACCCCTAGGCTGAGGCCTGAAGTGAATCGGTACTGGATGAGTCAACCAATCTGTCTGAAAAATGGAACTATTCTTATATGCAGAAGATCATTACCATGGCTGTGCTTGGGTATAAAAATTTACACTTTTTACTCTTTTTTCAAGTTGAGCCATGGGCCCATATAATAAACAGAACATCTACACTTTTTGGTTGGATATGTAATGGTAATTATCTTATTTGTGATGACAAAAAAAATGAATTTTCACTCGTGGCAGAGCCACTCGTGGAAATTCATTTTTTTTGGGTCATCACTCGTGAGACAATTCCCATATCCAACCAAAAAGTGTTGATATCCTCTAAATACCGGTAATGATGAAAATCCATATCTATGGCGATTTGGAATGTATGCTTCCAAGAAAATCAAAAATCAAGTGTTAGGTGTTTTCGTATTTTCACTATACACATCACATTTTATGTCACCTCCTCTTGTATATTGAAAGTATGTAAAACTAACTGAACTGTTGCAACATCTTTGCCATTTGTAAATTGAAAATAGCCAGCATGCAACTTGTGTGGCTGTTTATGCATTGTGAAACTGACCTGTCAGAATACTCATACTCCTACATAGTAAATTTTGCCAAAAGGATGGTAAGTTCGTCTAAGAGTTTACAGTAAATGTATTGTCGAGCTAGCTATTTCCGTTTAGCTCAATGACAGTACGATAAATAAAATTTTATCGATATTCAATATATGATATTGATACAACCTGAAGTCCTACTCATTCTTTGATTTCTTCAACTTCCACACGGTTCCAGAAAAGAGAAGTTGGAATTAATGTATAGCTTCAAAAATAATATTAACACATGTGGGTGTAATTCACATATTTTAGAATGGATGATTCCAAGACATAGGTATCACTCATGAGCAGATGACTAGTTCTAAAAATCTTCTTTAATTGTCGCTTCATGTTATAATATTTACTTCTCTAGAAGTTTTAACTGTGTATTATATTTACCATGTACTATTAGTAGACCTTCACGTATATCTATTGATTATTTTTAGGTTGTGAAATGTATATCTGCTGGGTATCGACATAGTGCTGCAGTAACTGAAGATGGGAAGCTCTATACGTGGGGAGAGGCAGATTATGGCCGTCTTGGTAACTCAAAACAGATGTTAAATTTGTACTGAATTATAAATTGAAAAATAGCTATTGGACAGAACTTTTAATTCGCAAATGACTTACTAGTCCAAGTTGCCAAAGATTACTATTCCAAGTTTCCTTTGACTGAACCAGCTAGTGAAATTGGTTGGGATATTACTGATAAAGTCCAAGCCCCGTTCCTATACCATTCTATAACAATTTTAATCGTTTTACCCAACAAGTCAACACATGATAAATGCTATATATATCTGAAAGAGTAACATCTTGCAGTCATAATGATTTATTATGATCTAATTTCCATGCTAAATTATGCATCAAATATACCATGTAATTGGGACAAATCTCGGTTTGTTCACATTTAAAACAAGACATTTAAAGTGTTCCAAGGTATAATCGGCAACCTTCGGCTGTACGGAGTGACAATCGGACCCGCCCAAAATCAATCACAACATGCTGACTTGTGCAGTTTTACTTTATCACAGTATTACTATTATAGGCTTTTTAAATTGTAAATTAGCAAATATTACTTGCTAGCATTAACATTAAACATTAGTTTTACTCTGGGCATCTCGTGATATATATGTAATTTCCAAAATATGTACAAAATAGAACTTATTTCAATCAACAACATCGTCTACTCATGTTTGTATTTAACAGACGACTGTCACTTCATGGGGTCTAATTCTTTAAAAATTATGTATTTTTCACATTAAATTACTGCTCTCAATTGACAATTCATGTGGCGTTGAGAACAAATATAATTTCTTCTATGGAATAAACCTGTTTACTGTCATAGTTATTGGTTTTAAATGAGCGGGTCAAAAAAGCTTAACCCTTCCATGACTGGATCATCCTGAATTTTTTTGATAACCCTGTGCCAATTCATTCTCTTGAGTCTCCCATAGGTGAGCCTTGCATATATGAGAGAATGCATTGAACTAACAATATTTATCTTGACTTTGTAAGCAAGTGCATTCTTTTATATATGAGAGGCTCCCTATGGCAGACTCTCACAGTTTTCAACATGGAAGCTCTAGATATGATATATAGGTGGTGTATAATGAGATCAAATGGTTTCAATCGAATCATAATGAGAAATAATGCATTTTTGTTCAGAATCAATGGGTCTTAAAGATGCTCTATCTCTTCATGGCAACATTTCATACAACACAAATTCTATGAAACAAGTTTTGAGTGGTTGTTGGCATTGTTTTAAAAAAAACCCACATCTGCTGAATAGTGTTATGTTATAAATATAACCACATTTTTGTCCCAGTTCATGGAAAAAATAGGAAAAAAAAAACTTAATTTCCAGTGACAATGCATCTGTTGACTGGTCTTTTCGACTCAAAATTATTATTTTATAACTGTAAACATATAAAGAATGTTCCATGAAGAGTTACACCATCTTTAATATCTATCTATACTCAGTTTGATATAAGTCATAAACTTGACATAAAGAGCATATTATATTTGAGCTAAAATGTTTAACCCACAGGACATGGACATGGTACGAGCCGATCGCTGCCCACTCTCGTTAAGGATATAAGTGGCGTGGGGCAGGTAGCATGTGGAAGTTCTCACACAATCGCTGTTGCCCAGGATGGCAAACATGTATGGTCATTTGGTGGTGGAGATAATGGTCAGTATCTGGTACTCTTGTGTGTGGTTACCTTAGAGTTAATCTTAGGCTACTAATAATAGTGTCGGCATGATTTATTAATATATTTTGGAGAAAATTCCCAACGATCACTATTATTTGTCATTGAGACAGAGTGATATTGCCTTCACTATTATTAATTTCAGCCTATATCCCCACCA
Source organism: Siphonodentalium dalli (assembly GCA_032622095.1). Classification (NCBI taxonomy): domain Eukaryota; kingdom Metazoa; phylum Mollusca; class Scaphopoda; order Gadilida; family Siphonodentaliidae; genus Siphonodentalium; species Siphonodentalium dalli. Next base: position 153,741,494 of record CP136063.1, read on the forward strand.
TCACTATTATTAGGCCATCAGATTTATTAGACACCTGAGAGTATGTTTTAAAGACAGATTATGTTCTTATCTCACTACTTCAAATATTTATTTTATTATGCCACTCCTCAAAGACTATAAAGGTTCAACTACCTTACTCGTATTTAAATACGCACAGTACTAATTTAAAACTGAGCGAAGAATAGTACGACTCTAAATCTAAACCACAGTCCATACGAAATTTCAAGAGGTCTATGTTGCTGAATTTACATATATTATGAACGGTTGAATAGAAAATTACGCCTATACATGTATGCATATATTTACTTTCGGCCAACCGCTATCAAAACCTTGGCTCACAATGCCAAGCGACAAATCGTGGTAACATAGACATTGTTGAAATGCTTGTATAAGACAGCCCTGGGAATAAAGGAAAATTTGCCTAGGCAATATATTTGCCTAGGTGAAAGAAATCGGCCTAGGCAAAAACAGATTTTACCTAAGCAATTTTGCAACAATATTGCCATCTCAAATCAATATGATTCAATAATAACATGAATTGCCCAGAATTGCCTAGTTATTTTGCGGAACATTATTTCCAGGCCATTACTCAACATATATGTACAATTCCACAAATCATCTCCAAAATAAGTGTCCTTATAATGGGTAGCTAGTTAGTGGCCCAGTGCCATGGAAACAATTGTAGGACAATATATGTAATGAGTTATTTAAGGAAATCATTTTGGCTAAAGAGGTTCTATTTCTGATATACACAAATCAATTTTAGTAACCCAATGAACTTGTTTTACCTAGGAAATATTATTGCCTAGGAAAACCGATTTTGCCTCTGCTTTTACCTAGGCATTGCCTATTGCCTAGGCTAATTCCCAGGGCTGATAAGAGTTATGTATTATTGTTGAAAACTATGCTAAAATGTAAGTATTTAGTTGTTAATTTGTCCCTTATCAATCTCTGATTACCAAACAGAAATGATTCCACCAAAGGCTGATGGGCTACTACCAATTTGGATTAAAATAGCTGCTTTATAAAGCAAGATTATTTACTGAGTGTTTGAACATCTCACGCCTGCAAATTTGAGACGAACGACTGTTCATTTCGCCTGGAGGTACCTAAAATGAATATTAGTTCAATGAGTTACCCATTGGCATTGGCAGTTATTAATACCAGTTGTAGTGATTATAACAGTGTGTGTAACTCTTCTGCTAACCTATGGGTTACCTAAGCCAGGGTTTCCGTTAAGTACTACTGCTCAGCGTCTTTGGAATGGCCTCAATCCCCTCGCTGATGATCTGTTTGGGACGTACATGCACCTAAAGTCAATAGCAATCTGTCGTAAAAAAAAATCTGGCTGCAATGGTAGTTCGGGGGGGTTAAACAGAATACTTGTGAAAAAGCGGGTCATTTGAGCACAGTATATTACCAGTACAGCGTAACCTTTTGAAATAAAAGTGCCTAAACTACAACGTAATTTGGTATGCAGTCAAATAGTGACGTAATATCCAGCGAAATACACATGAAAATGTTGCGGTAATATCAAAGAATGCCGTACTGCTGAGTACGGATATTTTGAGCACGAGATTTCCATGGATGAAACTACTAACGCTCAGAGATCCCGTGATATCAAATAAAAGAATGCCGAAGTGCTGAGTAGGGAGATTTTTGTGCACGGGATGTCCGTGGATGAAACTACTCATGCTTTTAAAACCTGTGCTATCATACATATAAAAGAATGCCGAACATGCATATAGGATAAACACAAAACATATCCCCCAATATGGAGATAAATTCAAAGAGGAGTCAATAACAGTTTCGTTATCCCACCTGGAGCCCCGTGGCACAAACGCATAAACAATGATGCACATGTCCACATTTCCCGCCAAAACTCAATTATATTTCATAATGTGTGGGCTAAAACTCAGTCTGTTCCACAGCAGTGTCCTAACTATAATTGTTGGACTAATACAGACTATTGAACAAGCTGAGAATTCTGAGTATGAACGATATCGCTACCATTCATATCATGCTGCTATAGATATCTTTTGCAGATAATCCCTCCAGTATGATGTCACAGCGCACAACTAGTTATACGATAGACAGAAAATATCCTTTCGGTTTCATTTTCACGGAAGCCACCTGTTGAAATTCTTGGAAATACTAAGTTCAATTCTCCTTGCTAGGTAATTTTGGTCAATGCATATATGCTTTTTTATAGTGATTAATTATACCTGTTGGAATCTTAGAAATTTGTAAACACTGTAACTCGTAGCTTGTTCATTTATTTAGTCTTCAATCAAACGGCAGTCTCACATGCAAAATTTCATGATTAATGCTCTGGGTACCAAGAACAGAATTAATACACCAATGGAAATGATCAACTTGCATAATATACATACCGGGTAGCTTTGGATTGCTTTGGGAGTATCTCAGGTGCATGGAAATGACTACTTTTCAGTGACAAATACCAAAATTTCCCCCGACGAGACAAACCATGGTCTCCCGTTGGGTTATGTGTTTCCCCAATACAGACTCATTTATTTACCCCTGGTGGAAACCCTGCCTAAGCACAAACCACATGAAAAAAAATAGGTTCCGTCTAACTTTGAATGAAATTTGCAGCATGCTAAGCAAAGTGTTTCATTTCTCGTTAAAGAGAGAGCCTAAGTTTGAAAGTCAGAAACAGATCAAAGTGTGCATTATACATCATTGGGAAGCTTTCTTGAAGTAAATTCCATATGGATAAGTCTCTGCATAGGTAGATAAAACATAGTAGATTGTCTTTTTTTTACATGCCACCAATTAACCACTGGGTAGGAACTGTTACATCGGAAGTCGTTCTATCGCAGGTATTGTGATGGTTCTTGACTGATTTGTTACGGTTCCTTATGATTAAAAATAATAATTTTCGGGACAAAATCACGCATAATTATAGATACCTTGAATATATTATACTTTCCTGAATGAACAGAGGCTGCAGATGTGCCATGTATAAAGTATACCCGTGTTATTTTTCTGTAAAATACCTGAGGAAATATCCCGATAGCGGTTAATAATTTGGAGCAGTAGCCTCGTAATCAACAAGTGTGCGTGTTACGGTTTTATTTCAAGCAAATCATGGCTGTGACGGTTCTATCATGAAATTTATTCGAACGATTTCTGCACTTTGGGCCGAATATTGTCTTGTATGTCTGATATTTTAAACCAGATGACTCTAGCTTATATGCCGTTTACATAATACAACAGGTATATTAAGAAATAATACAATAAATACCTAATATAGGAGAGTAATTGACATTAATTGGCAGAAAGCAAATATTGAAAGTCCAGAGAGGTATAATATCATAATCATGCCCGCCTATATAACTAATTGTAATAGAAATCTACTCTCAGGAGATTATGAGATGTTATATTCATTTAATTAATACAGGGCCATTATTGAAAGGAAACGTTGATATACATGCGATCACAAACGATGTCTTGATCATACAATGCGTTCCCGTTACGGCGATCAAATAGTTGTACATGTGTATAAATTAATTCAGTTTGAGCCCATACAAACTAAAATATCTATTATATATTTTGGAAGATCTGTGTGTTTGTGTGTGTGTGTGTGTGTGTGTGTGTGTGTTCGCGATGGACTCGAACACGGCTGGACCGATTTCGACCAAACTTGGTACGGACACGTAATTCGACCCGGGAACGAACATGGGCCCGTTCATTTGTCCGTGCGGCGTCACCTTGACCTTCAAAACTCATATCTCGGGATCCGCAGTGCTAACACGCCGGAATTTAGCACTGCGATGCAGGGAGGATAACTCTATATTCATACGTCGACGAACGTAAGCAATTTGCAGGCAATTACGCATCGTGTATATATCCCAAAATTATAACATTTACAATATATATTGTCAATTTGCAGGCTATTAAGAATCGTGTATCTATCCCAAAATATATCATTTACAATTTCTGATATATATAAAATTTTGTTACAGCTGATATTCTTGGGTCTATTGTTGATAGATTTATTTTTTGTATATTCACACCACGCATAGGCTCAAGTCGTTAACAGTTACCCCGCGGATCTGGAATCTCATCCAAGAATCCATTTAGCTGAAATGCTATTTCGCTCTTGCGAAATGGAATCTACTGAAATGGAAGCCGTCAATTCCAACAACATCGACATTGGTCAACTTTGACGGCGAGAAAATAATTAATTGTTATAATTAGTTAAAATTTACCACACAATGCTAATTTATCTTTACTTTGAAGCTTGATAATTAATGAGCGTGTGTATATGAGGCGCGTTTATATACTTTAGTGGAAATCAAATCGGGTAAAACTGGCGGATTTTTAAGGACGAAATTTGATTCATAGGGTATCTCGGTATCCGCTGGGCCGATTTCCTGGTATCCTTCCACCATATTTGGAGTGTTGGTGTTGCAAAACTGCCAATTTGATACTTAGTGGTAATTGTTTCCAGGGAGTGTTTTGGACGGGTCAAATCGTGACTCCACCTGACCTTGACCTTCAAAATGGTCAATTCAAGGTCAAAGCCCGGACGAAGTCGGGTCACCTTCTAGTAATATATATTAGTGGTGCGCTAGTATATCGATGTTTACAGGAGTTCCGCACCGCATTAACAACGCTTGCTTGCAAAACCTTCAGCGACGAAATATAGTTCCTCCCTTGTGTATATCCTGGGGCCCCCGGGCACGATTAGCCCAAACAAGGTACTGAAGGGGGGGGCAGTTTCAAGAAAACAGACATACTATTGATGACGTAGTGAAAGTCTAGACTTGATTGCTTTGATGTATGCCGCGGTGCGCGTGCAGCCGGAACGTCATGTAATGCCGCCAAAGGAAATTGGCATTGAATGTGTAGCAAGTGATTCACAGACTGACACAGATAAGAGTGTAGTTGTTGGTTTCATGTCTAGAAAAGCCGCCAGTGATCAAACAGGCATGTGTTGTGGGCTATATGAATACACAATCAACTGTCCAAATCGCTTCTATAAGTGGCTTCTTATTACTTAGTCTCGTTACTTAAACTTCCGTAAATGATTTCGGCCACATTTACACGGAGTACTACGATGATAGTACGATCGTTATCAATATTACGGTTATCCGGTTGTGGCCTCCTCCAACCGGTTGACACGCGTAACCGAACTGTAACCGGTTATCCGGACAACCGTCCCAGCACTAATAATGACTGAGGACAGTCCCTCCTTATATACATACATACATTGTAATAATAATAATGTGTTCGTTTAAAGTGTAATTGTCCGCCGCGCTCATTTAAAATAATATTAATAAATTACATTCCTATCTAATCATCGGGGCCGACTTCTCTCAGGTCGACTTCGCATCGGGTCGTCTATGTATTTGGTCATCTTCATATGGGGTCGACTTCACATAGGGTCGACTTCACTTGTACTCTTTTCACCAATGGTCACACGATTTTGTAAAACTTCCATTTCACTTTTAAAGGTTTAGTATTGGTACCGGTATTTACATTCCGGAATATCCCTGAGGATGCGTGACTACTCATGCCCAAGACCAGTTGCCCCGGGGTGATCTTGCATGTTCGGGGCGACTACTATAGTAAGTCAAAGGTGGGTGACCAAATAATTTTTGCTTTCGCTTCATCCAATTTTTATTTTAATTAATATTACAAAAGATAGGCTTTATTAGTATAAAACAATTATTCCCTCTTACAAGCGTGTGAAGACAATTAATTGCTCTTAACGGGAATCTGAGTGACATGGCTTCACTGTCTAGAAGCTTAGAAGTTAGAGCAAACCCTGAGTGATTGCCAGTCAGATTGTCGTGAAAAGTAGAAAAAGTGCGATAGCAGCATCCAGTAAGCGGATGGCCAACATAAACTTCATAATTGCATAATCAGAACATTGTATGGGTGTCAACGAACTTTTAACGTTTTATTTTTTTGGCTGATTAAAATGCGTCTACGAAAATAGACAACATAAAATACAAGACAGAACACTCTATATATTCCGTTTACGCTCACACTTTCTGAAGTCCAGCGCTATGACATTTCACTACAGTTAACCGGCTATTGACTCATGACAATGTTGGGCCTGCAAAACGCGTTATTTTTCAAACTAGCTGGCGACTTGGCAAATTTTGATAGGCGTAACACAGGTTATTGTATAAGCATAGGAAGGCAGTGTAATTCATCGAAATTTATGACAAGTGGTGCAAATTTCAACTTAATGCATATTTATTGTGTTTATCTTTGGTTAATTTCATGACATGGTCAGTTTGAACCATGTTTCCTGCCAAATATTAGCCATAGTATTACCCGTATAGAACCGATTAAATGTGGAGAGAACCGACTCGATCAGGAGAGAACCCAAACAAATATAAAAATTCGAGGTTTTCGTCGTTGTTATGACTCGCACAATGAAAATTTTCGTTATTACGATCGTTGGGGGAACCGATTGTGAGGGGAATGGAAAAATTAATCAAATTATCAGCTAGATGGCTCAAAGCTGGTACATACATAAGAAAGAAATGTTACGGTTTTGGAACAGCCGAGCCCTGTACCATGTTTTGAACTACCAAGCAGTGATGATATATTTATTACTTAGGGCATTAAAAATAACTACCTGGGTTCTCAATGGTTCTTGGGAAATAATGCATGGAAAATTAGATGAGGAAGGAAGGAGTTTTATTTCTATTTTTTTTGCGGCCTATTTCTGGTGATGAGGGAGGTGTCTGAGAACACATTCATATCTTTTATGTTTCCTTATCGGTGTGTGGTATCTGAATAAATCAGACTATCTTTCATACTCATTTCATTGTGTCTCCAGTTTTTTCCCCATTTAATTTCCAGGTAAGCTTGGACATGGTGATACAAATAGACAGTATGTTCCGAAAGTGATAGAAGCATTCAATGGGTTGTACATAAGGAAAGTTGCCTGTGGTAGTCAATCGTCACTAGCACTCACATCAACTGGTCAGGTACGTATGTTTGAACCATATTAGCAGTTCTTACTTTGAGGCAATGTTCACACACACATATGCTTTGACCTGGATAAGTACCAGAATGGCACGGCTGTTAACCAGATTAACTCATTACCACTCTGACCGCAGCTGACTACAACCCCCAGATTACTTTGACGTTGTGACGTTAAAAACTCAGCACACCTTGCCACGGCAACGTAAATTACGTCCCATTTCCTCAGAGATTTTGACGTTTAGTCGGCTTTAGCATGTTTTTACCTTAGTTCTGTGATCGCTGTCATTCTAATTTCTAAATTCTAGAAATGGCCTTTCGTGGTTTCGCTATTTTGTATTTGTTCAGAATTTGTTGTTTCAAACTACCAATTGAATAGACTGTGCCACCTTTCCATAATGTCACAATTCTAAGTTTAAATTTATACTTCATGTAAAATCAAAACAATCATGATGATTAATAGAGAAAGCCAAGAAAATTTGGTTTTTACTTTTATTGAATAAAAAAGTGTCAAAAGGTGCTTCTGAGGAAATGACGTAAGATGACAAAAGGTGCCTCTGAGGAAATGACGTAAGGTGACAAAAGGTGCCTCTGAGGAAATGACGTAAGGTTACAAAATGTGCTTCTGAGGAAATGTTGTAAGGCGTCAAAATGCGCTTCTGAATGGTAATGAGTTAAGTTACAATTGAGTGTCAATTCGGTGCACCAATATGATATATATATGTCAACACTTTGTCATAATTCTATTTCTTGACACAATTTGTCCTTCGTTTCCACTTGAGTAAGCCCTTACACAATTGTCATATGGACAGCTTTCATAGACCCAAAATCGTTTGAACTGAATAATTTGATCAAGAACTGTATATTGTTTTGCTACAATGCCCGGTTGTTTGAAGTTTACCTGGGACACTGGAAGACTATAATGTTATCCCTAAACAATACAGCCTATTGATATTACTAGGGTTAATTGTGACACATGAAAATACATGTCAAGTTCAGTTCAAATCTGACTTTGATTTGATGAAATTTACTTAGATTAGATTATTTTGCATGTCAGATCATAACTTGTTATGAATGTCCTATCAGATTAAAATTGTATGTAGTGTACAATTCTATTCACATTTGGGTTTGGACCGATGAATGTTGTCATAGTTATGCCTCTTTTTGACTCGGATATTTTCTCTGATTATTTCAGTTTCGTGATCTTTCTTAACTAAATACTCATTGATGAGTAATTCCAAAAGGAAATGTTCAGATAATAAGTCCAACAAAACGACCAAACTATAGGTCTTTTGTTGAACTTATTATCTGAACATTTCCCAGCAATAAAAATAGGATTCCTAATGCACTTTCTAATATCTGTGATCTGCATATAATATTTCCTGAAAATCCCTCCAGATGAATAATAGACCATTCCAATGTATACTTATATAACTGAGTGGGAGAATCCATTTAGGTAAGAAAGGGGTAATAGTTATTTCTTCTTAATATGGGTGTAAGACACATCGATGTATTGATGCATCTGCGATACAGCACTGGTGATAGGGTCATCGATACGGGCATTCAAACAATACACATCTCGATATACAAATTATGTTGTTACTACCTGTTCAGGTAAGTAAGCAGCAGTCGCAACGAACGAGAAAGATCAATTATGAATCAGTATCTAACATAAATTAATGTAATCCCCTCCAATAAATAATGTAAATGATAAACATTCCCTATTTATCATAGAGCAACAGTGAGGCCAACAGAGTGTATTGAATCAATTTGCATGTTTAGACGATCTGAGGCCATCTTCATGAAACACATGCATGTAGAGAACAATCATTCACTAGTGAACCACTGATCGAAGCGCGGACCTTACCTGAGTGACCTCCATGTCAATGACCTATTTCAATAGTACACATCATTCAGCAAGTCAGCGACTTTGTCAATGACATGTCGTTTAAAGCCGGCAGCAAACCATGATGTCTGTATTACTCCTATTGCTAAAATTTTATTTCACTCTTAACCAGAGTGATGCAGCCGCTGTATTCTCACCTATATCATATCAGCCTATGTCTTTCCCATCATGTCGACACGTGAACAATGAACATTGCACTCTCTATGCTGGCCCACTGGGGTCGCTGAGCAATCATCAAACTTCCCAGATTAAACTTGTCAACCGACAATGAATCCTCCCCAGTTCCTGATAAGTTGACAACTTGACATGAATTATTAATATAAAGCCCCTCCCATTTAACTGTCAATCTCACATTGACTGAGAGAAATACATAGACAACGTTCCTCATAGGTCAGCAGGTGGTGTTTGTATTCTCTAATGTTGGCATCTTTATACTTCCAAGTCAGATGGGATATCACAGATAGTAGATACATCGACGAGGTTTTAATTAGTTTTATTTCATCTTAGACAACACATTAAACAATTGTCGTGCAAGTTGCAACAACAAACATTTTAGGTGCACATCTAGTACACACATTTGAGCAAGTTCATGTACCTGTAGCCATGCAAGCATCTTTCCACCTTTCGTTATCACTATATACCAGTGTATATACAGTCCATATGAAGAGTCGGCAATATCACTACAATTTTAGGTAAGTAAAATCGCAATACGTGTCGTGACCTCTGTATCGCGATAAACATCGATAACCCAATACCCGTATCGTTACACCCCTACTTCTTAAAAAATTTAATTTCCTTGTTATGAAAAACCAATGTTTTAAAAAAAAGAACAAGAAAAAAAAGCGCCACCTTGTTAAGGATATTTGTCGCAAGTGACCTTATGTTTTGCTCTATATTTAGGTATATGCCTGGGGATCTGGACCCTGTGTGGGTTGTGGATCAGCTGATTTCACTGCCTTAAAACCGAAACTGGTGGAAGAACTGCAGAACATACGGATTGTAGATATTGCATGTGGCGACAGTCACTGTCTCGCACTTTCGCAAGGTATGTTTATCAATGTTTGTTATTGGTCAAACAGACTTGGCCCGGTTGAACCCCCAAAATTATGTATACATAATTTGGTAAGTGGTATCTCAAAACATACCTAGGTACGTGATTTCCTAACAAACTTGTCGATTTTGCACTGAAAATATGTGAACATTATATTTTTTTAGTCAACTTGTGATCGTTTTGTTTGTGTTGGTTCATATTTTTTAATCAGCAATTGCATAAAAATTGCACCTGTAGACCATGGGAAGAAATCTAGAGCTATCGCCACTCTTTAACTTTTATTGTGCTACAATATTTTAATGATAGAATGAAGAAAAAGCAGTGTGTGAAGTTAAAATAGTTTCAAGTTAACATAAGGCAATGTACATATTCCAGACAGTCGTGCATATTATTCCCTTTCCGATTCCAAAATTTCAATGAATTCAAATGGCGCAGCATTTGGCATGGGCCCGATTATTGTGTTGCATTTTTTATGACTAGATTTTTCAGGTATTTATTTCAATGCCGGAAAAATTCAAAAGCGAATATTATTAGATGTATTTTGGAGCGCATATCGCCATGTTTTTAACAAGTGATTATAATCACATACTGATCAAATCAATGTCTTGAGATATTTGATGTTTTTTGTTTGGATTATCAGTCCTTTTAATTAGCCCTCGGCATTAGGCACTGCCGAGGACGTATGGAGGAGATTACGATTTTGTGTCGGCATTTTTTTCGCCGAGGGAGAAGTTTCCAACTTTCGAGGTACTGTAAGTGAGTGTCGACATTTCTTATCAGGCCAAAGAAAAATAGTCTTTTGGTTTGGGTTTCCCGACCGGCCCTATTTTTTGCATGCGACCCTAAACATTTTATTGACCCGCCGGCAAATATAGAAAAAAATCACCGATCGTCAATACCACGAATCGGCGAAAACGGTACGCGGTTTAATAGTACGTTTCTAATGACCGGATGTTTGGCGGTACACGCTTTTAGTAGTACATGTTTGTACTTTCTTTGGGCGCTGAATTTAACGATCTCGATTCGCGATATCGTCTGGATGTTTTCACAATGGCATCAGTTTTGTCCTTAATATTAAAGATTAAAGAAATGTGAACATAATTTACAAGAAATAAAAACACTGAAAGCATTAAATGGGATTATGTTCATGTGGGATCATGTGGGTGTGATGAATCATGATACAAGTCAACTCAAGTATATAACATTTTAAAATGCATGTAATAATCAAACATAGTATCATATGTTAGACAAATTGACAAGTTATACATTCAATTATCATAAATGTATGCAGTTTGCTATGTACTGTGTGTAGTGGACTGTGTCCTCAAGATATTCACCGGCTCACTATGTAACTAACATAATTTTATAGCATTTTCAAAACTGCCTAGGCAATTTGCCTAGGACGAAAATTTTGCCTAGGCATTTTTTTTGCCTAGGGGTATTTTTCCTAATTAAAAGGACTGGATTATAGTGTATAAGATTTGAACATTGATTGAATTGAGCATTCCTTAAGATATTTGGTATCCTAAGATACCGTTTCTTCAGAATAATCTCAATATGAGCCTGTTTAATCAATAAAGATGATCTTTCTTTTTCATAGATTCCAGTATTTGAAATAAGTCTGTTTTGAATATTCACATTTTTACTCTCTTCCTTCAGATAATGAGGTTTATTCATGGGGTAACAATGTAATGGGACAGGTTGGGCAGGGACATGCGCAGAGCCCAGTCACCAAACCAAAGAAAGTTGTTGGCTTGGATGGGATAGCTGTTCAGCAAATTTCTGCCGGTACTTCACACAGTGCTGCATGGACTGCAGTCCCTGATGATAGGTGAATATATATTATGTATCATATATATCATGTATCTTACTGACTAGGGTGAATTTGAGCAAATTTTAGCTCAACATGACAAAGTTAACTTTGAGCTTTTTCCATGGGTTGGCATCTGCCAACAATTTCATTTGACACCCCCTACAGGCCACATCCCTCATCTGATCGTCACCAAACTTTCTATGGATCTTCGGGATGACTTGTAGATTGGAGCCATCAATTTCTCTGTAATTTATTAAAAACGCCATTTTGAATTTTACATTTAAATCCATCGGCTCACCCTGCAGACCACATTTATTGGAAAATTGTTTTGAAAACTTTCAAAATTTTTAAAACTTGGCTGCTGGTAGCCATCTTGGATTTTACTCTTTTCATGCCTATATCCTTTATCACAACCTACAGACCACATCTCATTCGATTGTATCCAAACTTCATATGGATCTTCGGGGTGACCTATAGATCGGAGTCATCAAATTTGTCTGAATTCCAATAAAAAACATGACCGCCAGTGGCATCTTGGATTTACTCTTTGCATGACTACTATTAACTCTTTCGGTACTTTTCAGACACACGATAGCATTACACCGGCCATTCTGTGTGGATCTACAGAAGGTCACCTTCTCTCTGATGCGCCTCTTCTTGGAGCGGTACTGTGATGGATTTGACAGCAGTCAGCCTCCCACTCCATTTCACACCAAAGAGTACGTATTCATGAAGCTAGTTCATGTTGATGCTTACCACTGATTGAGTCAAAAGAAATAAATTTTAATATATTTAAATACTTTTTGCCTTAACGTGATGTGGAACATTCCACTGGGGTAATTGGATAGTTATAGAGAATAACCTTGCTAAAAGTAGTTATTCTTATAAATTTTACGTTGAAATGGTGGCTCACAATGTCATTCTTACATAGAGTATATGCAGCGACTCTCGTTTGTGGAATCTTTTATCATCAATTAAATATTGTCCCAAATTATGAAGTGAATATTTACAGCAGACTTTGTGATGTTGAAAATTGACTGAAATGGTACAATTGATGTGGTTGGGAATTTCAGAAAAATTTGTTGATGCTAAATTCTTCAAGATGGCACAGTCCTTGTGTTCTCATTAGGTTGATTTGCTAAAATAAGATTACAATATATCTTTAAATCTCTGTCGCAATGGTGACAAAAAAGGAATAGTCATCTAATGTCACACTTTGGATTGCTGACCAATCTGACACATGAAATGAATGACAACATTGAATATATTTATTACAGTAATCACCACTATATCTCCGTCAACTATATCTTGGACACTGAAACTAATGGTTATATATTCTTGCTTGCAAGATTTCTAGAAGTCGTTTTAAAAATCGGTACGCAATACCTCGAGTACGCGCACTTGTCAAATGCCAATTAATGACGATTATATCTTTGGACCAATCATGCGAGTCCTTTCACTATAACAGCGCTTGAAAGACAAGACCTCATTCATTTTAAATTCTTCTAGATGCAAGATAAGTCGCATTTTGTATCTGTTCATTTCTCATGAACGTTTCTCTTTATGCTATTGCGAACGACAACACGCAGTTGCCTAATTTCGTGCACTACGCACGTGTTTTCCAATTTTCGCAATTTAGTTTTACAATTGTTCAACAATCTTTTATTCTACAATACTGTCTTATTAATGACAGTAGTCCGTGGGTGGATATTTTCATTAACAAATATTTCAATTTTGTTTTATTTATGAGAATCACTTCGAACAAATATCGTTTTTGTTTGCATAAAACAATACTCAATAGAAAAAAACGATGCTCTTTAGAGTCATTCGGGTTCTCGTCGGGATTTTTTAACACTGCACCGGATGCAATATTGTGTTGTCGTCTCCACTAAGCTCCAGTTTGGTGTTTGGTCCCTGACAAAATCCTATCCAAATGTATTAGAAGTAATAATTTACAATATTTTACATTACAATATTTTACAATAATTTTCCTCACGGATGCTAGATAAAATAGCCACAGTGTGGCTTGCCTCTTCTCTCTACATTGAACATGCGTCTCAATGCTTTTACGATGAAAACTTCGTAATGTTTTTTTCCCTCCGACTGGTAGGGGTGCCACGATTGATCGTATAATCGATGAAACGTTGATACAGCCGATATTCAATTACAACTTTCGGCGGCGATTACTCTGAGTTCTTTATTTCGGATGTCGAAAAGTACCGGACATATTTGGATACCCTGTTTTACAGTTTAATATCCATCGGGCAGGTTAACGATCGTTGATCGTGCAAAGATATTTGTAACGCATTGTGCTCATTACTAATTACCGGCTTTCCTTCCCACGAGACAGTAACGATTGCTCTCGCAATTTTCTATTCACGGGTATTCACCATTTGCACTTGTCCACCTGGTCACCATCAATATTAAAATATGTGAAGATATATTTAGCACATTTCCCATCTCCGTTAATTTATGGGCATGTGAAAGTGTCAGTGGACTTGGGTATATCACACAATGACCTTTGATTTGAGATAACCCCAACTTACAATTATATTACCGGTGCAATTACACCCTTCTAATCAACGAAACTGTATTTTTTGTCAAAGGAAAGGACAGTCTCGGTGATTTCTGATACAAATTATGCACATGTGCATATTATGCACTACTTCCTCTGTCCTTGCTATTAGATACGCTTCATCGATTCTAATCTCGTATTGACTATCGATTATCAAGTTCAATGATCGTGGCACCTCTGCTGACGTGGCACCTTCTCTTGCATCCTCCATTAACTTGGAGACTCAGCTGGAGTTGGTTGGTGGACATGCCTCCTCCCTCAGGGTCGCGGCGTCCATAGCCCCCGCAGAGAAGGGCAGTGATGGTGGTCTAAGTGCAGCTGCCCTTGGTCCTGCCTCCGGTTCCGCCGGGTTCGCACCATCGCTGCACCAGCCGGCCACTTGCTACAGCTACCACATCAGTGGTCCGTTTAGCTCGCAAGCCCGGTGCCCTTGGCACATTGCCTGCCTACGCAGTTCAATGTGTCAACTGCCACTGCTGCCACTCCAGGGGATTTGACCGCACAGGTTCTAACCTGTCCTCCATTCGTCAACGTCTTATCCGGCATCCGTCCCTCCCAGTTTTGGGGTGGGTATGTATCCCTATTATTCACCTGTGTTCTTTCCTTCACCAGTGTGGCCTTGCTTTGTACAGTTTCTGGCCTCTTTTGGGCTCCTAGGCCAGAACTTAGACTTAGTTTCCTTTCCGAGGCTCCGGAATTTCTTGCCTCAACAAACAAGGTGACCTGGTCGGGATACTTGCCCCTTTCCCCCCATCTCCTGGACGGACGGTGCTGTTCAGAGACGAGGATGTGCTGTCGCAACATCTCCTGGATTTGGCAGCGTTTGATGCGTGTCCGAGTTCGCCATGCCCATCCGAGAGTGCCTTCTCTGAGGGTCATTTCGGATGGGTCAGT
This sequence comes from Siphonodentalium dalli, assembly GCA_032622095.1. Classification (NCBI taxonomy): domain Eukaryota; kingdom Metazoa; phylum Mollusca; class Scaphopoda; order Gadilida; family Siphonodentaliidae; genus Siphonodentalium; species Siphonodentalium dalli. The sequence continues at coordinate 153,756,705 of CP136063.1, forward strand.
CTTTCGGTCTTAGGGTAACAATTGCGCACAATTTTGCATGCATTACCAGCACAGAAAAAGGAAGAACAAACAGCGCCATTCTCTTGCTTCCTCCATTCACATGGAGCCTCCGCTGGAGTCGGTTGCGGGACATGCCTCCTCCTTATTGGTCGCGGCCTCCTGAGCCATCCGCAGAGAAGTACGCCTGTCTTCCACAACCGAAGGACTGGATGGGGCCCACATATCAAGAACAAAAACCAACGTGTGACGATTTTCCTCTGCCAACTCGATACAGCCTGCGCAGCAGGCTCAGGGTCTGTTAGTGGTCATGCCTCCTCTATTTGTAGTCACGGCTTCCACAACCTTCGCAGAGACGGTCAACAATGGATTTTCATCTGCCAACTCGGTACAGTCTGCGCTGCAGACTCGGAGTCTGTTGGTGGTCATGCCTCCTCTATTTGTAGTCGCGGCTTCCACAACCTTCGCAGAGACAGGAAACAATGAATTTTCCTCTGTCCACTCGATTCTGCCTGCGCTGCAGGCTCGGAATCTGTTGGTGGTCATGCCTCCTCTATTTGTAGTCGCGGCTTTCACAACCTTCTCAGAGATGGGCAACAATGAATTTTCCTCCGTCAACTCGGTACAGCCTGTGCTGCAGACTCGGAATCTGTTGGTGGTCATGCCTCCTCTATTTGTCGCGGCTTCCACAACCTTGGAGGTTCTGCAGCATCTACCGCTGGTTCTGTCTCAGTCCATCCAGGTTCATGCTGTCACGGCACATAGCGGTTTTTCCGAACCCTTTCTTGCCTTGGCTACCTCATTGTTCCTAGGCGCCGACAAGTGGCATTCATTCGACTGAGTGTTTTGTACAATATTACCTTCGTTCTTTGAGGTTTCCTCGGTCAGTCTGCTTTCTGCCATATCGCATTGCTCTGGCTATGTGCCGCATTCAGGAACTGCTCCTGAATAAGTTTCTTTCGCCTCCATTCTATTCTCCGTTCTTATCCCGTCGGGGTATTCCAGGTGTTGTTGAGACCTGTCTTTATAGTTTTGGGCCTTCTAATCAGTTAGATTTTTATTCAACAATTAGGCCGCTTTTATGAGACAAACCTAGACGTATTATGGACTTGATTGTGTATGTGAACCTGATAAGTTAGTATGCGGGTGCTATATCTCACAGGGGAAATTGGCGCTCTACTCACTTAGCCGAACATATCATGAATATCGACCGTTCAGCTCCATAGACACTATCGTCTGAACTACGCTCATTTTCAATTTTACTTCTAGATTTGGGATGTATCTTTCAGTGACCACCTAACACCATAGGATTTCATCATATAGCGTATCGGCATTTCATTGGTGTCTAGGCGGCATGTATGTAGTCCATTTTGTTATCGTATTTGTCACAGCACCGACTTTGCACCAAGAATATTTTCCAATTCTATGTTATCACTCGGGCCGAGTGTTTAACATCACTTGGCAGGCGTGATTCTAATTCTAATCTGATTTAGCGATTACCGATTCTCACCTTTGCGACATTTCACAATTATTGCCGCATGCCCATCGGTGCTTGAGCACACCAGTTGGCGGGTTATCACAGTTTTTGTAACTTTCTGATAACCTACGGTATGGGTTCCCTATACCACCACCTAACGAACGATATTAAACTAAGTTCCACATTTATTTTGAAACCATGAAGGCCGGTTCATTGCATCACAGATTGGCCGTATGATCAGACAGTGTTCCATTCGCGGTATTAGTTCCTCTCCTTGGTTGCCTGTACACTTCAATTTCCAGTTCCTTGGCTTGATGTACCAGAGGCAGGCAATCTTTCCATCTTGGTCCCCTCCCTTATGTGTATGTTTTTTCTTTCCAAGGACATGATTTCCAGTGCTCAACTCAGTCATGTTTTCCTGGTGTATCTCTGGTCCCCCATTTGTCTGGGCCCAACGCTTTCTCATATCTCCCCTGGGTCTCTCGGTCGGGCTCAAATACTGTCAAGTCAGTCATACCGCACTGAGCATTGCCTCATTTTGTGAGATCCATTCTGAGTATTGATTCAGCTTTTCTGGTGGGGGGGGGGGGGGTGGGGGTGTCATAACCGTGTTTTCCCCTCGGTGCCCCTTTTGCATGTATTATGGGCCAGTCAACATCCTCTGGATGTCGTGCTAGTGCTGCTTCATCCTCTAAGGAGGGGGGTGGGGTAGGTTCCTTTATCCTTATTAGGAATGAGTTATCCCCCTTGCCTATGACCAATGTTTATCCTGGACACCTTCACCCTGTGATCATTACTAGTAGGGCACATGACGTACGTGGTGTTTCCTTTTAGGAGGCTCAGTGTTGAGTTTATCTGAACTATTACATATGGGACACAATGATCTATTTTTTGGCACATGTCTACCAAGAAATCTTTTTGGTACAGGATGCAGGTCTTTTCTGCTTCAGCAGGTGGGTTTCATGGACATAGTCGGATTATCTGCCTCGTGGCCTCCTCCTCTTCAAGAATTCTAATTATAACCATTAGTTTCAGTGTCCAAGATATATTTGACGGAGATATAATATTTTTTTACCCAAAATATGTATCTCCTATAATAAATATCTTGGACACTGAACACAGCAAGGGCCCTCCCAGTTGGGATCAACATTCCCGCCCGCGCACTCGGTCAAACACATCAAACACACAGGAGGAAGAAATTAAAATGAATGAGGTCTTGTCTTCCAAGCGCTGTTATAGTGAAAGGACATTGGCATTTGACAAGTGCGCGTACTCGAGGTATTGCATACCGATTTTTAAAATGACTTCTAGAAATCTTGCAAGCAAGAATATATAACCATTAGTTTCAGTGTCCAAGATATTTATTATAGGAGATACATATTTTGGGTAAAAAAATATTATTTCGTGTGCGTGAGATGGGTAATGGTATTGAAAATGTTTATTGTAGAGATCACCATTATTTCGTGTTGCTCTGCTTGAAGTTGCTCTGCACTCATCTCTCCCTGGCCATGCCGGGCGGATCAGGGAACAGTGTTCTCGGGGACGAGGCTCAGCCGCTAAGAGTATTGCTATTTAGACTGATGGATGCTAACACACCACTTGCTTTACAAGAGGTATTTTTATTATACATGTTTTGTTCTATATAGATTCCTAATGCAATTGTATTGTTTTCCTACTATTCAAACATTCAGTTAGAAGCAGTGTAGGAATTTCTGCTCCAGGTAATATAATAATTTTTTAGTATTTTGGATATGCAAGATTTCTGTCTGTGTGTGTGTGATCGATTTAGAACATCAGAATAGAGTACCATCCAAATAACTATCTTATTAAAGTTTCTATTTCTGTGGAGTAGATATTGCAGTATCTAAAAGTGAATGTTCTTCAAATTACAGGCTGTACCAGGATACTAATAATAGAAACTCTGCTAACCTTTCCGATGATTTTAAATTTGTGTTCCTTCATGATTTTCTGCGTCTTCCTGGTGAGAAAATGTCTTCAGATGTGATTATTTGGGTATTATTTGTAATTTACTCATCTGTATTTGAATGAATTTAAAGGACGGAAGTGACCGATATTTATGTATGCTTTGAACTGAAACATATTGTCATATTGTCTGTTAAACTTTGTTTGACTGGGCAAACAATATAAATTGATCACCCTTGGAAATTTAATGAGGAGGGTGTATAGCTTTCACAGAATTTTAAACTGGTATAATCTGTGCACTGGTAGTGATTGCCCAACTTCAAATGATAGGCTTGGAAATAGGGTGTCTGTCATTTGCAGAATGAGGTCCCCAGAGGGTGAATTTAGTGATTCTATCCTGCACAGTGGGCTAGCATCACCAAACTCACCATCTGGGGACCTCATTCTGCTTAGGCCTCATCTTCTAGGAAATATCTATTGTCTCAAATTAACATTGTTTTTAGTAACTTTTTCCCTTCTGGGAAGTTTCTATATCCCCTAATTTGCAGAAGATAAAATGCATAATTGAGGTGACTATTGAGTGAAAATCACAACTTCAATTGGGGAACATCAATCTGTTACTTGGTCTCCCATAGCAGTTGAGGCCTAAGCAGAATGAGGTCCCCAGAAGGTTAATTTGGTGACGCTAACCCACTGCGGGATAGCGTCTCTAAATTCACCATCTGGGGACCTCATTCTGCAAATGACAGACACACTATTTGCAGGCTTGCAAATGATGGGCCTACTTTCTTGCATTATTAAAGGCTGTGTCTGAAACACTACTGCTAGGAGCTCCGTTATTGTTACCACCATTACATGAGAGGATGGAGTTACTACATTCGTTACTGCCACAGGGACCAGAGAGCTGGGACATTCTCTCCCGCGGTCAGGTATGTAATCATAACAGAGAACTTCTGTCTGTTCCCTAGCAAGGTTTGTAACTAATTATAACATCCAAGATTTTATAAACTGTTTGGGAATGCCAATATTTGAGTAAAAAAAAAGTAGATGTAGGAGGGGAAACAAAATTAGTTTTAAAATCACCTCATGAATTGACAAACAGTGGAATTACATGTTTACACAAATGTCTCAAGATTTTTTTGAAAACAATATCTTTTATTATACTCCTGTTTTGTGGTTTACTTGGACAAGTTTACAGGTCATGTTCGAATTCCGGTTCCACCTGCCAATTTTCACCAGAGTTATGGCCCTTTTTGTATGAATTTGCACTAAATTTTCGTTTCCGATGACAACATAGTAAGTCTGAACTGAATGAAATGAAATTTTGTATGTGAGTATACTAGCCCAAAACACAGGTCGAGTTCGAATTTGGGTTCCGTCCACCATTTTTTACTAGAGTTATGGCACTTTGTTGAAATTACTACAGGCGTATTTTGCTACTCACTTGCGATGTTTTGGTTTGAATTATAAAATTCAGCTGAGGTATTTTTCCCATAAAACAACTTAAATAATAGAAATAAAAAAGATACTTCCTCATTATTCATGACTGGAGTTTCCTGAAAATTTTGCACTGTCTAATGTATTCTCTTATATATGAGAGTCTCCCATTGGGAGCCTTGCATATTAACTGGGTCGCTGCTAAATATCCTACATACACGTAATAAAATGCGTATATATATTTCAACAAACAGAAAATTATTGAATTTTATGCTCGGAGTTGATAATTTACACTCTTTTCTCAAATTTGACCCCCAAATATATGTATTTGTGATTATGTTGTGAGCCTGGATGTCTCACTAGGCTATGGTTATGAGCTTGGATGTCTCAATAGGCTATGGTTATGAGTCTGGATGTCTCATTAGGCTATGGCTATGCCTACGGGCCTGGATGTCTCATTAGGCTATGGTTATGAGCCTTGATGTCTCATTAGACTATGGTTATGGGTCTGGATGTCTCATTAGGCAATGATTATGAGTCTGGATGTCTCATTAGGCAATGGTTATGGGCCTGGGTGTCTCATTAGGCTATGGTTATGAGCCTGGTTGTCTGTTTGTCAAAGTAGTTTATCGATATGAGCCTTGATGTCTGATTATGTTATGGTTATGAGCTTGGTTGTCGGCCGCCCTTAGGGCAAAACATTTGTAATTTTTCTCCAACTTTTCGCGATATAAGTACCTTTTCTGACAATTTTATTGGTCGGCATCCATTCAAACTTCACAATGTCCCAATTTAATTATATATGTAACAATATTTCTGAAATATTACCTGACAAACGCTATTTAAATGATTAAACTAAACAAGAGTTGACTAAACAAGACAGTGTCATTGCCAAAGCCCATATCTGGGCTTCCAGCACTCTTACATAGGGTCCAAATATGGGCTTTCAGCACTGAACCAGTTAAGAAAATGCATTGGCCTAACAATATTTACCTTGACCTTGTAAGCCAAAGCACTCTCTTATATATGCAAGGCTCCATACGGGAAACTCACATATATAAGAGAATGTTCTGGCACAGGATATTTAACTCATTATCTCTCTAACCCCAGCTAACTACAACCCCAGGTTACTTTGACGTTGTGACATTAAAAACCCAGCGCACCTTGTCAAGGCGACATAATTTACATCCCATTTCCTCACAGATTTTGATGTTTTTGTGGTTTTAGTGTTTTTTTTTACCTTAGTTTTGAGATCGCTGTCAAGTGTTATTCTAATTTCTAGACTACAAGAGGAGTCCTTTTGTGGTTTCGCTATTTGTTGCCTCAAACAACCAATTCAAAAGACTGTACCATCTCTAAATACTGATAAAACATTGGTGGGGGGTAACAATTGGTGGGGGTAACAATATGCATCCACAGAAGGTGCCACTTTCCGTGTCACAATTATTAGTATTGTTGCAAAAGTTATCAAAAGCAATCATTATATTTTTATCACAAATGTACAATCGAACAAGGCCAGGTGTAATGGAGTAAACCAAGAAATGCTGTTTGACAATGTGCACACATACACATGTTTATAAATCCACGTCGAACTTAGCCGCACCATATCTTGTGAACTCATTGACTATTGATCCCTTGATTGACTTTTATCCAAACCACTTATAATTCATGTATATATATAAAATTCCCATCCATGTTGGTAATTCAAACATGATGCACTTGATATTCCCTAATGCAATCCCCACCTGAGATAATTATAATAATTTTTATTTCTCATTGACGAGTGATTACAATATTTAATTTCTATAACCCTTACAATGATCACCTATAAACATAGTCTTAGTAATATGACTTTTCTCATTGACGAGTGATCACTCGATTGAACTCTAACACAGTCATTACCCGCATATACACCCCACTATGGTATTTCTCATTGACCAGTGATTACTTGATTTTATCCAATATATGTTACTTTAAATACCTGATAATTGTATGCTCACTGATTGAACTCATTTTGTTATACGGTATACCAAAAAGGGCCCACAGTGGGGACTCATTGGTGGCTATAGATTTTACCAATTCAGTCAGATTCTGTAATAAACCAATGATATGATGTTCATTGCACGTTGAAATAAAATATATGTTAGAGTTAATGAGTATTTAATTAACAATGTTTCAATTGATCATTTCTCAATTTATTCCATTGAACTTCTTTGATCAGCTGATGATGAAAAATTTAAGCCAGATTGATGACGATGATCAGCACTCAATGTAAAATAACACAAATGTGCATGGGCCGATTATGCTCTCTCATTTTATTAGTCGAGTTTTTTCTCCAAAACTCGACTTATAGTTTGATGAGGGACGGTGGGCGGGCGGGCGGCGGACGGGCAGGCGGGCGACGTGTTTTGCTTATAACTCAACCGTTTATTGACGTTTATTGCACGTAAGCTGCAGACAAAAAATCGGGTTCGTCCGCACATTTATTACAGAGTTATGGCCCTTTGAATTTTCAGCTCGTTAGCGCGATAACTTCAACAAACGTTATCCGATTTGATTGAAATTTGGTATATAGGTGTCTCCCAAGAATATCTCGGATGAGTTCGAAAACCGGCCTCGTCCGATAAAATTTGATAGAATTATGGCCCTTAATTAGTCATTTTTTGTGAATTTTTAGCACACCAATTGGCGGTAGCCACCGGCGGTAAGCCACCGAAAACGAGACACAGCATCTCTGATGCCACCTCTTGTTCATTAAGTTATTATTCTCTGCGCTTTAAAATTTTGATTGAAAAATGAACACATTGTGATATGAAAAATCAAAGAATTGACTTAGTAAAACATTAGTTATCTTTTATTTGAACATGAGTTTACGAGAGTCACATGATCAGCGGTCGGTGCGGTCACATGATTTACATGTAACACGTGACAATGACGTAGCGATTAGGGAAATTCCTGTTACTATCAAGCTTCTACGATTTTTGACTTCCTATACATATTTGAATTTATACTGCCTTATGATGTTTGCCAATTTATCTATGTATATATGGCATATATTATCAACCTCTTTGTGTCAATTACGCATAACAATAGCATTATAAAAGATATAAACGTTGGCCCTGGTTCGCTTGAACATCCGATTATATATAACACTTTTCTGAAGGAGGGATAATAATCCGGTTTGATAAGTAATTACATATAGAAACGCTCTTTATTTGCAACAAATCGGGAATAGGGTTAACAGGGAACGCTCTTTATTGAGTCATGGTAAAGGAAAGTTGGTACTCTACTTAGAATAGTTGTCATCGTGAATATTTACTACATTATTCATCAATATACTCCCCACTTTAACTGCAGTTTTATGTTAAAGTAACCATGCCAGACTAGTAAAATTAAACGCTCTTTATTTGGTATATGCATTCGCTTTTTAGCAATAGGTTCGATTGAATATACTCACGACTGGATGCTCCGGCAAATTTATATTCTTTACGGGAGAAATGAATGTTGAATTATATCTAATTGATAGTCACTATTCCAGACACAGCCGAAAACACTGCATTTACTTGGCATAGTCACGAATGAATGAACGAAAAATGATTGTGAATATACGGGGCACTCGGGGGCATATATATATGGAAAATTAAAACAACATGGTGAACATGCACCCCAATAGAGTTCACATGAGTGCTCGTGTTTTGATATAAGCTTTATTTTTGACACGATAGTGTTATCTACCCCGCTCAATCGGCCTTCTATATTTTTGTCAAAACCTTAACTTCCCAAACAGCACTTATGACAAATCACAAGTGAAGATTACTCACTGGGCGATGACAATTCACCACGTATACACAATTTTATTGACATGCCTCGCAGTAATTCCATTACACTCACACGCTCATGTCGATTCCGCATTTTACATCGCCACTCAGATGATGTCATAGGTAGACACAATTAAGTCCGACTCTGATTTCGTGTTTTTAATTAGTCTACTCATTTGACATCATATGAGGATTTGAGACGGATATAGCCAACAACCTGTGGGGGTATTATTTAATTATCTCTCAGTTTATTTATTGTGCGATTGTTATGGGACTTGGATCATTGTGATCACAATAGGGGTGGCTTTCCGATAGTGTTTTGTTATATTCATCAGGATAGCAATCCTTTAAAATAATTCATTTTACATGATGCGTTGATTGCAGCAATGTCAAGTTTGAATAGTCGGTGCTATTTCAAGTTACTTCAGATAGAGGTAAACACAAACACTTGTGCGATGTCATCAATGATAAAATGTAGACTAGTTTGACGACTAATAAAGCAGGCATTTGTAGCTGCATTCACATGTATAAATATCCTAGAATCAGATGTAATTTATATACTAGTATCATTTTACTGCTCCATTGCTTATAACATTTCCATTTAATTGAACAGAATAGAATTGGCACACAATGTAAACGCATTTCGATTTCGGAACCTATCTGACCTCTGAATACGCAATGTTACATAAAATAGTTCCCAAATGAATCACTTCTTTCTTCTTTTTATTCATATAGATATTTATATTCGTGAATGAAACAAGGTAAATCTGCTAAATATTGACCTAATTTACAGAATTTTTTTTTTAAATCGTTCAAGTAAGCCTACATCGAAACACGTGGCCGTATTTTCGTGCACGCAGCGTGAGACTTCATTAATACTGCTGTGCATGCCAGCACAGGACTTTGCCCATTTTTTATTCAGCCTATATATTAAGCACATGTACGATTGTGTCTCAGAGATAACTTGCATTTGTATAGATTGAGTCTTTGCATCCTCCGGGGAATTTGTAAATCTCTAAAATTTGTCGGAGAGCAGCGCGGATCAGGGCCGGACGGTAGAATTATTAGAACTGCAGATCAAAGTATTGGTTTACTCTCCATGGCGGATTTTGCAGATTTCCTCATTGTGGGGGGGGGGGGGGGGGGGGGAGGGGGTCAGGAAAGCCTCCCGAAAGCCAACCCTGATTTATAGATCATTGTGGAAAATTTGTTTCGAAACAAATAATTTGTTGTGACTACGGATCCCACCAATCTTTTTTAGCCGACTCGGACATTATGACCAGAAATTCCTTAATATATGGTCTGTTTCACATACATTGCATTTTAAGTTACACTTCACGTACTATTCCGACAATCTTTACAGTGGCCTTTTAGATTCAGTAGTCATGTTTAAATAGAGATCTATGTTAAAACTGATCAGATTAAATGTAGGCCTGTACATGGTTAACATAGTAACTGGGAATAATAACCTCCATTGAAACTCAAGATATCATCTCATAATGGGTGAATATACATGAAAATTGAACCGGTTTTGACAAGTGACTAACTTCGATGATAAAGACGATACCCATCAAAGACACATACCAACAATAGCCTTAGCGGAATCCCGTGTATGGATATATTCCAACAAGTCAGCACATATTAATATTAATATATAAAGTCAAAACAATAACATTGGCGAATGCCAATCTAAAATATCGTTTGTATTTTGATTAATAAAAAGGTGTCAACATGCGCCTCCAAGGTGATAATGGAAGGTGACAAAAGGTGCTTCTGAGGAAATGACGTAAGGTGACGAAAGGTGCTTCTGAGGAAATAATGTAAGGTGACAAAAGGCGCTTCTTTTTTTAATTTATAAAATGGGAATAAAATTGTAGGTTGGTTTTGTTAACCATGCTAATTGCTGTTGCCTTATAGGTTAAAGCATTTAGAATTCCTCCAGTATGAACCCTGTTGATTCTTACCAGAATGGAGCTTCATGAACTTAGCAAATAGTAAATTGTGCTTCCGCTAGTCTACTGATACACAACATATACAGGATCCTGATCCCCAGCTATAGTGAAAATTTCAATCCATACAGTCACTTAAAATCACCACTCTTTAAACTAAACTGCTAGGGGGCACACTTGGGGTTTCATTTCTTTAACGATGGTCTATTTCTTCCTATAACAAGTTTTATATAGTTTCCTGGGTATAAAATAAATATGAATCGAAGACGCCTGTCCAAAAAGGCTGCTATCAATTAATATTGATTTGATTTAAAATTTTCGGGTATAATATACATACAATCAAATTGGGACATTTTACAGCTCGCGTTCTGTCGGTGAGTAGCATGTGGGATAACTCTTATCTAACAATCGGAACGAAAAATTGTCCCAATTGATGATTGCATTATATAAGAAAAAATATCGATATCAAATAAATATTAATTGACAGTTAAGCATTTCTGGGCATGAATTTTTGACTCATCTATTATTTTATGAACTGGAAACTATATAAAACATATTTAGGAAGAGATAGTCCATTTTAACTATTTCTTTACTAAATGCCCATTCAGGAGTATTTCCCCTAGGCGAGGTGTTCGTTTTATAGAAAATCGCACTACGATCAGAATGTATTGAAAATGTTATATACCAGTATCCCCAAAACCTGTCAAAAATGTCAACGAATTTCAAATTGCGCGAAGTTCAAAGGTCACAGTTCCGGTAGCTATGACATATTATAATTTCCGGATGTCTTATTCGATACCGGGGACCGGAACGAAGTGCGGTCGCAGGGCGGGGAATAATTAACTATTATTGTAATAATTAATTATTTAAATAAAGATGATTTATGATACACTGTGTCTTGTTTCTTGTGTTCAATTAATAACTGGCCGGTAGGCCTATATTATTGACGTTCATCGATGGTGACAGGTGCCGTACTGAGTGTATGGAAAAGATGAATACAAAAAACTATATTCAAGGTTAGATTACTTTTGAAATTTGAAAACAATAAAGATTTTTGTAACATTGTGTCTTGTTTGTGTTCAATTATTAACCGGTCGTTCAATCAACGGAAAAGATCAATGGAAAGAAACTGCTGTCATTGCTTTGTGTGTCCTTTGTTGTCACATTTCAAAGGCGGTCCGGTGTTGTTTTAGTCATTCCACTGTAAGCCATGTCCATATGTGCAATGACCCAAGACACCATCGACAAACTCGAAGCTCTAGACACCGATCTCGTTATAATACCAGGAGGTAAGAATTAAAATTTGTTTTGTTCCCCTAATTAATTATGTCATAAATTTACCATGAGTAACGCCTACCATAAATCAATATAACACCTTTCATGCATTGATGTACACAATGTAAGTTATGTAACCGGATAAGCTGTATTGTTTTCTCATTCTGAATAGCGATTGGATTTCTCAGTTAAATTTAACGCCCACTTTCCATTGATTGACATATGAAACACAACATTCTTGTTTTAATGTATAGATTTATCTCCCATCAACAGAAACTAAATATTTTAAATCCCCATTGTAATTCCCTAGGCCCCCTGGTCTTATACCCGCGATAATACGGTAAGACTAAGACCAACTCATTATTTATTAATTAAACTGTATTCAATAAAGTACCAACTAAAATATAAATAACAATAGATAAAACATGTTATAATAAGAATTAAAAACATGGTCTATTAAGATATAATAGATGTAAAGATAAGACAGGAAACATGGAATAGAAAATTTTTACAGTGATTTTTTAAAATGTTGCTAAAAAATGTTGTTAGTATAGTAGTTTTGTACTATTGAAAATTTGTACCTGTTTAATTAGCGTTGTTTTTTTCGGCTTTGAACCGGATTATAACGGCAGCTGTCTGATTAGATAACTGTATGTTTATTTAACACTTTGAGTGAACAATGGTGACTTCACAGATAATACAGCACTGACACTATGTTTTTACATCAATCACTGAGCTGAATTGGACTCTTAATTTTTATGACCACTGTCCAAACTAAACACTAATTAGCTAAAAGTACATGATGGTAGTGTATTGTCACCAATAAAGTTTTAATCAACCTGTCACAATGAATGAGCCATCATGACCACTGATAGTTGAATGTATAGACCAGATATTTTAACATAAATAAAGGATACACAGTCTACACTAGAGCCAAAACGAGCTCAACATCAAGTATGTCAAATCTATAGCACGTGCGTTCGGTTAGTATCGCTTTCCACGTTCGGATTTCGGAGGTAAACATTAATGTATTCATTCTCTTTTGGACTATAAAAGCCATCCAATGTTGGGAATAGAGAGTTTTCGGTTTACAGAGGTAATTTTTAGTGAGAATGCACTTGGGTGAATTCGGGACCAGACAATTTGTTTGGTATGGAGAGGGATTCGGGTATAGAGGATCCGGTTTGGAGAGGTTTTACTGCATTCCCTGAACTTCCCTCCAAATGAATAATAGACCATTCCAATGTATACTGTTATAATTGAATTGGAGGATTCATTTAGTAAAGTAAGGGTTAATATGTTCTGATTTCAGGCGATGCAGCTGGGAATTATTCTAACAAGTCTCCAGGACAACAACCACATTGCCACCCTGCTTGGTTTGGCCACCCCTGACAGTTTAACATCTTTGGCATCAACGTCTAAGTCAACAGACGTGAGGACGGCTGAGATATTAATGAAGACGATACTCAGGAATCTTGCCTTTTATACTGTGAGTTGAGCTATTGGACATAGTGTTATAATTTTTAGCTCAACTTGACAGTCAAGTTTGAGCTATGGGTTGGTGTCCATCAACAATTTCCTTTTCTACACCCACATCCCTCATCGGATCCCATCACCAAACTTCATATATGCTTCTTCGGCATGACCTCCAGATGGGAGTCAACAAATTTCTCTGAAGTTCGTTAAAAAATAACATGGCCGCCAGCAGCCATCTTGGATTTTACATTTAAATCCATCGACACCCAGCAGCCCACATTTATTGGAGAATTGTTTTGAAAATTTACAGGCATGTTTAGGATCACCTCTGGGGACCTATTGCATTTGAATGATTTTAATGAAATCATGACTGCCGGCAGCCATCTTGGATTTTACTCTTTGCATGAATAAATCCTTCGGCTCACCCTACATGCCACATCCCTCATTTGATAATCACCAAAATTTATTTGGATGTGTGGGGTGACCGCCAGATGATAGCTATTGAAATTTTCCGAATTTCATTGGAAAATATGACCACCAGCAGCTATTTTGGATTTCAATTTTGAATCCAATAACATACCCTGTAGACCACATTTATTGGAGAAATGAAAACAGTTTCATCTACAAAATAGAATCCCTTCACTTTTTGACACTCCTAAAATCAACTGTAAGTGCAAATGTCCTGCATGATTTGGATGATTTTTAGCTCCCTGTTTGTGTATTTCAATAAGTGTACTATAATTTGAATGATAGAATTTTATATCATAACTCGTATCTGTTTGAAAACTTTCCATAATGAATTGTCAGTGACGTCATATGACAAAAATTATGGTGTGCAATACATTGCTTGTATCAAAGAAATATAGGTGGTTAGGTGACTTGGCCAGGCCTGGTTTGTTATGAGTAATTATCTGCTGTAATATAATGTTACTGTATCCCTGAGGTTATGTTCCTCAGGAAGGTTGTGAATGCTTCTCTGATTTTTTTTTTTCTTCAGCAAATGACCATCAAATAAATATGACTCCTTCTGCAATTTTATTATCTGCCATCTGCTTATTCTTCCTGAACATCTCTCCAGATGAATAATAGACCATTCCAATGTATACTTTTAAAACTGAGTAGGAGAACCCATTTAGTATTGAAAGGGTTAGTTAAAATGAGGTGAATGGCATCTTCACTAAATCATTTATATTACATTCCAGATGCTAGCTTGATGTCTTCTTTAGTTTTTCATTCTTTCGATTTTTAGGAAGAGCTCTTGAATGAATTGGGAAAGAATCTTGATAAGCATGGAGAGTCTATTCTAGTTGGTAAAGGAGCCCTACCACAGAGTCTAAACAAACTATTACTGTCTCTACACAAACATCTACTGAGTTTCTGCTGCATGTACAGCATAGGAAAGCCCTTTGTGGTAAGTACATTAGTCTCAGTTCCTTGTCTAAAATAAACAAGGCCAGTGACAAGAAGTTTTATTTATATAAGGCAAAGATCTTTGAGTTTGATCATTGATATAAATTTCACCATCATGGAAGTTGGAGCACCTGGTGACCCAGTTATCTCACGATTTGTGCACAATTTTTTTTTTTTAACTTTGCACATATATCAACCAATATGGGAACCTGCGTACCTGCAATTTTGAGTTTGGTCGGACTCATTTTGTCGGAGTTATTGTCATTTTTCGACATAGAATCGTACATCCTGGATGCATCATTTGTCCGAACCTGTATTCCATCATTTTCCAGTCAATTTTTAAAAACTTGTTTCAGATGTCACCAACCAGCATAGGAACTTGCGCACCTGCGATTTTGAGTTCAGTCTGAGTCATTTTGGCAGAGTTATTGCCATTTTTCAACATCAAAATGTTTTGTATTTTAGAGCTATTGACCCTTTCTCGACACATTAAAGATTTGCAACATATTTAGTGAATATGCACTTTGTATCATATTGGTGTAATCAGTTCCTCCTACAGTTTGTAGTATAGGGATCGTTCAAAGCTGTCACCTTCGTCGGGGGGACATTTTGGTCAGCGACCTTTTATTAACATTGTCACATCCGCGGCAAGTGTTTGATCAACGTACCATGTACCTTCATTATAGCCTTTTAACTCTTATTATGGAAAGTATATACAAATTGACCCCCGCATCTTTTATGCGATTTTTGTTGAGCATTTCTCTTCATTTTCAGTTATCTAATTGCATCCACTTGTTGCAACAACACCTGTTCCTGATGATTCCAGTTTGTGGTGAAATAATCGACAAAGCTCAAAGACTTCTGGCTGATAATCCACAAAAACGAACAGTTCACAAAAAAGTATCAAGTAAGATTGTTAATTAGTCAATTTAACCCCTTGATAACTAACTACTCTTGGGATTCAAATAGTAATACCTGTATGTTTATTAATTTTTAGTAAAAAATCTACACTGTATGATCCTTATTTGGGTGTGTGTGTTTATTTAATTTTGCTCACCGGCAAAGATTCTGCCAAAAATTGTCAGAATCATCATTTTCTTACTAGTTGACAATCATGCCTCAATATATGGTGCTGGACAATTGCAAAATGATGTCCCCAGAGGACGAATCAAGAGATGCTACCCCTTACAGTGGGCCAGCATTCTTTTAATATTATCAAATTAACAAGTCGTTTTAATTTCTTCAGAAAGGTTATTTTGTTTTTTAGTTTAGTTTCTCTATAAAAAGTACAGACCCAAATAATAGTACAGGGTGGATTCTTTTCATGCTCTCCCAGGAGTCATTGTCAGATGAGCTAATTACTATTATAAATAGTAATCAGTAATTCTCAAAATTTGGTGTCTGATATTTGCAAAGGGAGGTCCCCAGAGGTCGAATTTAGTGACACTATCCTGCGCAGTGGGCTAGCATCACCAAATTCTTCCTCTGGGGACCTCATTCTACATGGCCTAATCTGGTATGGGAAACCCAGATGATGAAGATGGTGATGTGCACCCCCATTGGGTACCTCGATTATGCATTGTGTCGTTTGCCAATTTGGGGATATAGAGAAACTAGAATAAATAGAAACTTTCTAAAGATGTTTCTAAAGAAACTAAAAAACTTGTTAATTTGATAATAAAGATACTTCTAGAGAAGATGAGGCCTAAGCGGATGTGAATTTAGTGATGCTTGCCTGCTGTGCAGCCCAATATTTTGAGGCCTGTATGAAAGAGTTCGAAACTATCATTGTTGCATTCGCGATTGTTTTAAGGGTTGACATTTTACATGCACAAATAAACATAAATGGACAGAACATGACAAAATATGTTTTATTTATTCATAAACAGAACCCAAAATCATGAAAATGTGTGAACGAATCTGGGGGGTTGGATCAATCGATATGGTACATACCATATTAAGTCATCCAGTGATGCTGAAGCTCATTCAATTTCCAATAATCAAGGACTTGGGTCCCATGCTAATGGACTGGAACTTAATTTCGCGCATCTGAGCAGGTTGTCAGCTGCTTACCAGGGATTAGTGGTTTCTACGTGCAGTGGTGGGATTTCCAGTAAAATGAACCCTCTGACTCTATGATCTTTCTCCCACCCGTAAAAATGACTTTGTGATAGTGCCAAGTGATTGAAATGATGATGACAGCCAATAAACCAAACTCTGACTTTTTATGTTTACCCATACCATACTAGTAGTATGGTAAACATAGTGTCAAAGTCCTGATTGACCACTCGTCGTTCGTCCATCTGTCTGTCCGTTGCACCGTAGACGCTTTACGCATAATGCGATAACTGAAACATTTTCTATCTGATCGGAACCAAATTTAGTATGTGAGTTTCTCAGCCCAAAATACAGATCGAGTTCGAATATGGGTTGATCCGAGTTTTTTTTACGGAGTTATGGCCCTTTTTCAACTTAGAATTCACGGATGCTACGATAACTAAAAACAGATTTATCTGATCGGAATCAAATTTGGTATGTGAGTTTCTCAGCCCAAAATACAGATCGAGTTCGAATATGGGTTTGACCCGATTTATTTTAAAGGAGTTATTTTTAGATTGAACTCCTTGCTTAATTTAACATGTTTACTGCCGAAAACCAATTGGTAATTTCATCCCGTATGCCAACATGGGATTGCGTATTTTTCCGATAGTAGTTACTATTTGACGTATGTATGAGTGATAGTTCCACCAATATCGGGTTATATGATGCTGAAACATGTCACAAGGCTACTAACTCATAGTCGGCAACAGGGATGGATTTTACCAGTGTTTCATCGCTGGTGCCAGCTACGAGTTATCTCGTAGGTAAATAAAATTACGTTTTCTACGACATAGATGACGAAGAGTGCTATACAGGTGCAACCATATCGTGTATAAGACACGGTAAATTACTTTATATACACACATTGGTACACTGTACGTCATCTGAGTCGTCGCAAATGTAATACTGATTTACCTACGAGATAACTCGTAGCTGGCACCAGCGATGAACACTGGTAAATTCCGTCCCAGGTGCCGACTACGAGTTATCTCGTAGTAGCTCTACAACACGTTTCAGCATCATATAACCCAATTTTGGTCGACTAAACATTGGTATAAGTCACGATACATGGATTTATATACACAAACTTGTACACTCATTACCAGGGAACTGAACTTGCATGCATGGTAAACAAGCCACAGCTATTTGCTTGTGCCTATACTTGATGTAGGGCTTGCTCGAGCTTCCAACAGCCTCTAGCACTATATTCGCATTCGTCCACTCTCAGAATGTAACCATGCAGTTATAAAACCAGTTGAGTAAGTTCGAGATGTGTAATAAACATAGAACCAGAGTTGATAATCAGATAAGTTAGTATTTAGAAATTAGCGAACTCAAGCATGGTGCTGATTTCTAACTAATCTCAAGATACATGTAAGTGTTGTTCTAGTATATAGTATATAGCCAAAATTGGATATTTGGCAAACCTTGCAGTGGTTTGCACCCACCCCTCAAACACTGGGGTGTATTATCAGTATAGGTTTATATAGCTTCAAATGAGACCGGAACACTCTAGAGCTAACTGGTTACTGATCTATGCAACGAAAACCCTCTATAATGGCCGGCAAAGGTCTATTTGCACATGTCTACCATGGGTGAGTGATGTACGAAAGACCCCTCACCTATATAAGTGTCTTCTATATTCCAATGATCTGCTTATAAAATAATTAACCATTTCCAAGCTTCCCATAGACACATGCTATAATGTACATGGACTCTTCCTCATATTTCTTATCTATGGTTGTCTTTGCACACTATTCACTTCTATCAATTTTGATATTGACTGATTAATTGATTTTTGAAAAATATATTATCCTTTCAGACACATGCATTCAATTTGAAATTAAAATAATGGCTGATAGTCAATATGATTTATCTATGCAATGGGTAACAGGCAGATAAATCTACATGACTATTGCAGGTGATGCCTTGTTCTGAAAATCAAGATGGTAGATGTTGTTAATATTTCTAGGAACCTTATTTTCCCTTTTGTTCATATTGTTATGGTTGATTGAATTTTAGGGGCCACAGAGAGCTTAAAAAATTAACATTGAAGGTTATGGATTTTAGTGTCCAAGCTACTTGTAAAACATTGTAATGTGTGACGCCATTTAGGACTACTTACTTTCTTTTATATGAACTATGGTAATCTATTTCAATTTAGGGGGTCATACGGACCACCATCCTTATCATATAATGTCTGTATAACATTATAATGATAACACTTTTGTATTGTATAAACTACACATGTTTTGAAAACCATACACCCCTGTTATGAAACACTTAATCTTGCATGTACCTGACAATATAAGCATTCCTTATTTAATACACATGTCAGATCTGATCTTATCTGTCCATGTTTGATAAACAAATAACCACTGATGAGAATGGGGGGGGGGGGTAAATTAAAGTACAATTTAAATATGAGATGGAATTCCATACATGTATGTTGTTTTAAGCAGTCTGGCTTGTCAACAAATCATAATTTCTCTTTAGAAGTGAATGAATTTTAAATATCTGGCAGGTCAAAAGTGGCAGAGATAGGGGTTTATTACTTTTGCTTCCAATGAATTAACTTTAACTCCTAAACATATCCTCCGAAATCACTAAACCGTTGGATCTCACAGTGAGAGGTCCTTGGGTGAATAGGGACATAGTTATGAGATTTAAAACTACTCCTTCCCCACCCCTAATACTTTAACCCCTTCTTAAAGGAATAGGGTGCTGAAAAAACAATAATATTTTCTTTCAATATACCGATAATATATATATATAATGTCCATTGGGCGCATATAATCTAATATTCGGCTGCCATTCGTTATTTTTATAACGATTATAAAAAATTCCGAAGTTAGCCGAAGATTCTGTTGTAGACGAAGTCACGTGATCATCGGCCCGATCACGTGATTGTCACATGTAAACAGAAGCATAGCACGTGATCGATCACATGGTAACCCATCGACAACGCATAGATACGCTACGGCAGTATTTTAAGTTTGCATGTAGTCGATCGTGGCCTTTCAAGATTGTCGCGTTATCACACTGCGAATGCAAAACTTTGCCGAAAACATCGCCGTTCTCGTAATTAAATGTCTTTATCGTGTTATTATTATTATATGTATCGCGATGTGTTGTTACTAAAAAGCCATGCCCTTTTATTATTCAGGTTTGCGCGCATTTATCTATATAAACACGTGCTCGTGTTTATATATTTGTTTTCGTTACCGGAATAGTCCCAAGTTATATTATATAATATATATTCATATAAAGATTGCACAGTTATTAGGCAATTATCATCCCGTAAACATTCCAATTTCCAGATGCCCTTTGTCGTGTGTAAATAAAGAGCGTTTCGCTTTAATTTATCGTAACGCGGTAAAACCAAAAAAAATGGTTTATTGCTGTCGGATTTAATCAATTATTATCAAGTCATTCATTACCAATATGATATGATAAGTTCATTTTTTCTTGGTTATGAATCATGTATATATTAGGGCAATATGGTGTTTATATATATTTCGGAATATTGCTTCCCCTACCCCCAAACAATCTTGCCGACTGTCACTGATGAAATCACTGCGTCCATGCATGGTTATTGGTTTTATAAAATTAGCACTCTAGCGATGCGGTCTATTTAATATGCAGGTCATAACTCGACCTCTATGTGTCAATTACGTATAACAATAGGATTATAAAATACTAGCCGATGAGCCCGACGTTGTCCGGGCTATTCAAAAACCAAATTTCAAGTCGATAGCTCTACCCAGCCCGACGCTATTCAAAAGCCAAATTTCAAGTCGATAGCTCCACCCGTTTCCGAGATCTGGTCTGCGCATGCACGAAGCTGGCGCCGCACGGGCTCGGCGACCCGATAAAATTCGTATCCGGGGCAAGATACATTCACATAGCAAATTTCAAGTCGATAGCTCCACCCGTTTCCGAGATCTGGTCTGCGCATGCGCGAAGCTTGCGTCGCACGGGCTCGGCGACCCGATAAAATTCGTATCCGGGGCAAGATACATTCACATAGCAAATTTCAAGTCGATAGCTCCACCCGTTTCCGAGATCTCGTCTGCGCATGCGCGAAGCTGGCATCGCACGGGCTCGGCGACCCGATAAAATTTGTATCCGGGGCAAGATACATTCACATTCCAAATTTCAAGTCGATAGCTCCACCCGTTTCCGAGATCTCATCTGCGCATGCGCGAAGCGGGCGCCGCACGGGCTCGCCAATACTACAACGTCCACCGCCTGGTCAAACTACACACACGTACCAAGTTTCGTACCGTTTGATCGAGAATCGTAGATTTGTATAAATGACAAACTAACAGACAAACAGACAGACAGAGGTCTTCAAAATATATATGAGACTAGCCGATGAGCCCGATGTTGTCCGGGCTATTCAAAAACAAAATTTCAAGTCGATAGCTCTACCCGTTTCCGAGATCTGGTCTGCGCATGCGCGAAGCTGGCGTCGCACGGGCTCGGTGACCCGATAAAATTTGTATCCGGGGCAAGATACATTCACATACCAAATTTCAAGTCGATAGCTCTACCCGTTTCCGAGATCTGGTCTGCGCACGGGCTCGGCGACCCGATAAAATTTGTATCTGGGGCAAACTACATTCACATAGCAAATTTCAAGTCGATAGCTGCACCCGTTTCCGAGATCTCGTCTGCGCATGCATGAAGCGGGCGCCGCACGGGCTCGCCAATACGACAACGACGACCGCCTGGTCAAACTACACACACGTACCAAGTTTCGTCCCGATCGGTCGAGAATCGTAGATTTGTATCAATGACAGACATACAGACAGACATACAGAGGTCTTCAAAATATATATGAGATATAAACGTTTGCCGTGGTTCTTTTAAACATCCAATCATATATAAGACTTTTTGAAGGAGGGGTAATAATCCGGTTTAATATGTAATCACATATACAAGCGTTCTTTATTCGCAATATATCGTAATAGTGAGCGCTCTTTATTGCGTCAAGGTAAAGGGACTGGACTTAGAACAGTTGTCATCGTGATTGTTTACTGATTACACCAATACATGTCAATACATGTACACGAACTTCCGATATGCATGCTTTATATATCCTTCCAAGTCATAGCAATTTCAGCTTTATTTAACTCTTTTTATTCGTACCATATTAGGTAAACTCTTAACATGGAACGCTATTTATTGAGCCATGGTGAAGGAAATTGGGACTCAACTTCGAATAGTTGTTATCGTGAATTATTCAACATACTCTCCACTTTAACTGCAATTGTATGTATTCGTAACCGTGACTGTCATTGTCAAATTAAACGCTCTTTATTTGGTATATGTAATCGTTTCTGATTTTGCGCAACGGGTTTCCCCACAGAAATCCCGCCAAATGGCACGTAAACGAACATCGTTTGGAAATGAATACAGCATTATACCTAACTGAGAGTCACTAGACCGGCCACAGCCGAAAACACTGCATTTATATGGTATTGTTACAAATGAATGATTGTAAATACGGGACACTCGGGGCATATATACGGAAAATTAAAACAACATCGTGAACACGCACCCGAATAGAGTTCACATGCCTGCTCGTGTTTTTATAAGTTTTATTTTTGACACGAAAGTGTTACCTACCCCGCTC
Source organism: Siphonodentalium dalli (assembly GCA_032622095.1). Lineage (NCBI taxonomy): Eukaryota > Metazoa > Mollusca > Scaphopoda > Gadilida > Siphonodentaliidae > Siphonodentalium > Siphonodentalium dalli. The sequence continues at coordinate 153,779,208 of CP136063.1, forward strand.
AATCGGCCTTCTATAGTTTTTTGTCAAAACAATAACTTTCCAAACAGCGCTTAAGACAAATCACAAGTGAATATAACTCACCGAGCGATGAAAATTAACCCTGTGTACACAATGCTATTGATATGCCCCGCAGTAATTCCATCACGCTCACACGCTGATGTCTATTCCGGTCATATAGGTTGACATAATTACCTCCGACTCTGATTCCGTGTTTTTAATTAGTTTACCTCGCTTGACGTCATGCGAGGTTTTGCGATGGAGATAGCCGACAACCGGTGACGGTATTATTTATTTATTTCTCGGCTTATTTATTGCGCGATTTTTATGGGACTTGGATTATTGTGATCACAATAGGGGTGGCTTTCCGATAGAGTTTTGTTGTTTCATGAGCATAGTAATCCTTTAAGACAAATTATTTGAGCTTTTGATTTCATGTTAGGTACTGATATATGGATTCCTGTGATCATATCTTAGACAAATTATCAGTTATAGCTAATCGCTATCGCCAAGGTATGGGTTAAACATCTGCCGATCGCGATCGGCCTCTCGTTATACATCCATTTTTGAAAAATGGGATGTGTTATATATTTATAATTGGTCTTGCCATCTGTCCGTCCGTCCATCACTCTCTTTTAGTTTCCGGAATGGACTGAAATTTGGTATGTGGGTTTATTAGCACAAAATAAAGGTCAAGTTCAAATTTATTTATTATTTTTGTACGAGAGTTAAGGCCCTTTTTGATGGAATTTGCACTCAATTTTGATTTTCAGATGATACCTTTAATATGTCTGAACTGAATGAAATGAAATTCGATATGTGGGTTTACCAGCGCAAAATACAGATCAAGTTCGAATTTGGGTTCTGCCTGCCAATTTTACCAGACTTATGGTCCTTTAAAACCAAATAATGATAATAATGACTCTAGAATCACCAGAATCTGAGCATAATTGTGATTACAGGCATTTTAAAAGATCCCCAGCTGGAGTGTACTGTTTCATATCCTCCATGAAACATGAAGAAACATGGTGGCACGACTTGTTGTCAATAGTTCTAATCACACGATTGAATATATCCATTCATGTTTGCAGGCATTTTGAAGAGATCCCCGGCTGGCACAATGCTTTTTCATATCCTCCATGCTTTACTGTTATTGCCGATGGTTCTAGTCACACCATTATTGCATCAGCTGCTCACATTACTGCCGAAGCTCGACCAGTTAAACCGTCAATTACAGATCGCTCCAAAGCTAGAGCAGATGGAACTGGAGACTACTAACGGTGAGAAATAATGCAATCTGGTTATACTTAAAGACATATTATGGACTAGTACGGAAATGTGAAAATGATGTTAGCATTCAGGCTGGAGGAATATAGTATTTTAGTAACATCGCCGAAAATTTCAAGCAAATCGACCATTCCACTCCATAGATATCATCGTCTGAACTACCCTCAATTGTAAATATTTACATCTCGATTCGGGACGCAACTATCCACGATAAACTAACGAAAATGGTTTCACCCTGAGAATCACTGCGATTAATTATATAAGAATGACAATGTGTGTTGCCAATTTGTATATAATATTTGTAAAAATAACTGCTTTGAGCATGGTTATTCTCCATTTTTATTTGATCACCCTACCGGAGTGTTTCACATCACTTTAATTTCTATCAGACAGCGTCTTTGACTTCTAAAATGTTGTTTGTGCTTTTTGACATCGGCGAGTAGTTCCAATAGATGTCCAGTTTATTGAACTTATTAGGGAGATTGAGACCGAAAACTAAATTCGCCCGTTAAGAAATATTAGACTATACTACTCATCACCAGTCCTTCGATTTTGAAAACCGCTGGTGCGCAGTTTATTGTGCGCCTGATTTTGGATCCAGGGCACAATTTTTCTTTGGTGCACCTAACGGGAAATATAAGTTCTAACCGATGCATGTGGCTGTAAACATGTATATAATATAATAGTTTAATACACTTAAATAACATTGCTTTGTACTGTTTTAATAAAATAGATCTTCAAACAAAATGGTTATTGTTGGTTTACTTCAACAAAAAGTTTCTTCCTGGGATCATTTTATACACAGCTCACTGACTCAAGGGAATATATTTCCTGGCCGCTGGCGAATTGGTAAACCGTACTGTTTACTCTTTCCTGTTTCGTAAGGATTATGACTGGTGTCTGTTCAATTGTAACTCAGAACTATTAACATGTGCATACCAGTATTGAGCGATGACGTAATATATTTAATTGTTTTGACAATGTTGTCTCTTTGATTCTATTGATGATCTCTTTGATTGCCTGCGACACACACACATTGAACAGAATGCACAGACCATTACGGGTTGCGGGTTAAAAAACACTCCAGTGTATAACCTTTGATGCTATGACTTCTATGACGATCGTTGTTTTCCCAACCATTACTGTTTTGCATTTGATTAAATCATTGAGTAAACTTAACCAAGATCGTGGGTGCGCTACTTTTTGCGCGATACTATTCAATTCCAGGTGAACTATGGTGCGCAAGAGCAATTGTGCACCTCAAAATCAAAGGACTGCGTCACAGATCGCGGCCAATCGCAGAACAATTATAGCCTGTTGATATACTCTGCATAACAGAGTGTGATTTGTTATGCATGACTAGCAGCCTTATTTAATGCTGACTTCAGTATGACAAGTTTCGTATCTCATTGGCAACTAACAATATTGCTGTGTTAATGTTCCTCAGACTTCATTTGGAAATAGAACATATATAGCTGTCTAACTACTGTATAATAATATCCCCCCCACCCCGGGCACAGATAATTGTAGTCTGTTGTACCTGATGGGCAATGTTAAAGTTTTTCAATCCAAACCTTCCTATTTTCTGAACATTTCTCCCACCAATTGATAGCAATCCTTCTGTAATTGGGTGAAAATCTCAAAATTACCATTTTTTGGAGCCACAATAGTGAAAAAATAAATTGTCTTATAAATCAAGTCCACGAATTCCATTATCGTTGCCATGGCAACAGTCCAAGTAATTATAGTGCTGGATTTTATGTCAGTCCTGTTACCAACCTTCAGAGGGCAAAATGTGGTGATCAAAATCCACATCAAGTGACAAAAAATATTGTTATTGATTAACTGCAGTCCTACAAAAGGATATGTAACAGGTTTCTAAAAAAATCAAGCCTCATATTCAGTATAATGGACCTTCCAATGCCAATTGGACTGACCATTGTCCAAATTCTCTTATTCAGAATATTGTAGAGACAAAAATATGACTGAAGTTGTGCATAATTTCTGTGTAAACACTTTCTTATTGCGGTGTGAATAGCCAGTAATGACCTCAGTTAGATCTATGTTGCACATAAATGAAACATCATTATTATTGGTGGTAACAGGACTGACACAATGTCAGTCCTGTTACCGCTGTCCAGGAAAACTTCATGACATGAACATAGAGTTACATGATATGTCATGTGCAGACTGTCTGCACGTGTATGTGTCTGTCTGACTGTTGGGTGTAGACTACAGGATGGTTTGACCAATTGAGCTAAAAGTTTCAAATTTTAGGTGCAGAAGAGGGGGGGGTGTTCAGTCCAACGAATTTTATTAGCGAATTGGTGTGCACATGTGTTGTTACCTATTGACCTTTAAATATGAGGCCTCAAGCCTCATAATGGCTTGCATTATTGAACAATCATTCAAGAATTTCAATTACTTTCGTTGTATTTTGCCTTCAATATCTTAAATTAATTTTGAAGTGTCAGTTTTGGAATTCACAAAGAATTGTTGCTCAACTGGATGCTGTTGAGCAACAATTATTGGTGAATTCCAAAACTGACATTTGGGTGGCTCAAACGTTAGTGTTCTATTCCAAGCCTTCCTGTCCCTACTTCTGGGGTCTAATTCCTGGTGATATGATTGTATCAGATGTTATTATATGGTGTTGATCTGAGTATTTGTCTTCAATGGTGTCCCGGGCTGCGACTATCGGGTGGAAAGGGGTTTCAGTTGGCATTACCAAATCATCAAGTTGATATACCGGTTTGTCCCATATGGCAACATCTTGAAATGGCTTAGGTAGCAGAGATTTCATGTAAACACAGCCAACCAATCATCTCTATGTGAATCTCATGACTCAACATAACCCTTGAAATTTCTGTGCATGTATACAGGCTCACACATTTATTTTATCAGTAAAAATATCACTCAACCCAGATACCCCTATGTCAGTCCTGTTACTTTCTACCCCTATTGGTAACAGGACTGACAGTAAAATTAACAGGACTGACAGTAACAGGACTGACATTTTCGGTGGTTTCATGACTCTAATGACAGAAGTGAAGGAAATCCAGATATAGAACATACAATTCTTTGCACCTTTCTACGTATGTTTTCAAACTATAATGGAGTTATAGAATATCTGTCAGTTTTTCCTTGAGAGAATGTGGTAACAGGACTGACACACAATTAACATACTCGCCAAAAATAAATGTTCTGTCAACTCAACCTTGAAAATCTTGAGAAACCAGCAGATATAAAACTTTCAGAGGCAATGACCTCCACTGCTACTGTTTTCTTGTAGTAACGAGAAAGTATAGTGTTGTTCCATATTGATTGTACTTTTCTTCAAAGTACTTGGTAACAGGACTGACATAAAACTCATTACACCAAAACACATACTAGATATGGGAGAAATAACAATTCTTAATTTCAGAAACTAGAGCTCACGGGATAGTTGTGGTTGAAACGTTATGGTAGGAAGCAGATAAGAATGAACAATTCCATTAACCTAAAGAGTTCATGGTTGTATTCAAGGCAGGGACCAGCCTAGACCAGATTTTCAGGGCGAAATGACTTCGCCCTACTATAAAAATAAGGCGAAGTGGCCATTCTATAGGGCGAAGTGAGTCTACAAAATTTAATTTGATCAGTACTACGACAGGAGTCGCTATAGAACGAAAATAGGAGAGATGAAATATGTCAATTAAACTTATGAAACAATGGTTGAAATATGGAGTCATTATGTTCACTTCATGACCCTAATAACTATTAATAATACCCAAACATAATTGTGAGAGGATAGCAGCATTTTATATCGTAATTGTGGGAGAATGGGAGGATTTTATTTCATATTTTTCAGGTTGTTAAAAATGCCAACAATATTTATCAAACAGAAACGAAACGAAATCATGAACACTTTTACTGCGCTCTGTTAGTAATCCCATTTGAAATTTTAATATGCTTCACAAATGAATTTGTTTTAAAATTTCTTTAACCAAACTCCATAGAGGGAGTGATGAATTGACACATTGTGAGAGGTGTGAGTTGTGATCTTTATTGTAAGGTGTGGTAATCACGGTAATCTAAAAATAACAACAACCAGATTAACACTTGAGGCCCAACGATGTTTTCACAGCTGCCAGTAATCAGACTCCGTTGTCAACATGCTTCCAGATTGGAGCATTACAGGTGTTAATTGTTTTATAACACCATGATACACCCTGATAGTGGAGTATTGTGTGCAATCACAGTTGACAGTTGTAAATTATCATAAATTATTTGGGGCATTTTGCCGAATTTCGTCAGTCAACTTTGGAATTTTTAGGGCGACTTGAACTTCGCCCGACTGCAAAAATAAGGCGAAGCGGACGGCGCTAGGGCGAAGAAGTCGCCCACGTCGCCCCTCTCGGCTGGTCCCTGATTCAAGGGAACCCAGGTTCATTACATTGGGTTTTTGGGGGATAACACTGATAACAAGATTAAAACCAAGTTCATTTTCATGTTTAATTTAGTTATGAGTTTCTTACGTATGTGGTGTTTCCCTAACCTTTTCATTGAAACAGTTTGTTTTATGGCATACAACATCTCGGGGTGTATAAATCATGGATATAGAGCCATTACAAAAAAAATGGTAATTTGAGATTTTCACCCAATTGTAATATCTGTTCATCTGTCTGCCATCTGATTATATTTCCTGAACATCCCTCCAGGTGAATATAAATAGAAATTTTATAACTGAATGGGAGAATACAATTGCCATGTGGATATGTGGATATTATACCATTCCACACTATTTGTTAGCCCAATATTACTATTTGTGAAATGTTAGATTATTATTAGATTAGTTTATGGCCGCCCACTTAAAAAAAACATATTCACTTATTCTATTTACTGCTTTTAGCTTTTCGTCTATCTGTCCTCTGCTTTTATTACCTGAACATCCCTCCAAATGAATTATAGATCATCCCAATCTATACTTTTATAACTAGTGAGAGAATCCATTTAGTAAAGAAAGGGTTAACTTTCAGAGAAAACTGAGGATCTTCCTGACACAGAGCAAGAAGATATAAAGCAGTGGGCATGGCTTGTCGAGATGGAAAGAACGTGTGCACTTCTGATTGGTCAGTGTCTTGGAAGCATGCTTCTGGGGATGCCTATAAGTGCTGCCGAAAAACAATGTGTGCAGTGGCTGGAGTCCACTGTACTCAGCAATGGCTTGGAACTGTCACCAGCACATCTAAGTAAGTTATGACTAAGGTCATTAAAATTAAAGAAAGTGTATCTCTACCTAACAATTTTTATATAGTTTCCAGGGTATAAAATAATAAATATGAATCGAAGAGACCTGTTCTATCAATTATTATTGATTTTTTTTTCGATTTTTTTTCTGGTACATAAATACATACATTTCCAGACAGTTTTTCTGGCTGTTTTTTTTAACAGAAACTTCAAGCAATCTCATTAAACATTAAGAGCGCGTAACACCATGTTAGCACCATCGAATCGAAGAAATTTTGACTGCCAACGGTCGTCTACTTTAGAAATAAAATGACTCTATTATGCCTTTATATACAAATAATTCACACAATCTTCAGTTTTATCTAACAAAAAAGGTATTCATAGGGACCCACCACATCCTGCCCCCCCAAAATATATATATTTTTTTTTCCTCCAACAAAATTGGGACCAACCCCCCTTTTTCCAGGATTTGTACACTTGTAGATGCTATTGTAATAATATATTGACAATTGAAACTGTTTAGTCATCATCCTTAATGCTGACTAATGTATATCTGCCAGTGATAGAATATTTGATGCCGATAAAGTTATTTCTCCGTGTAGCTTGACAAAGATTTGACTTTGCTAATTTGCAACTAAAATTTTGTTTCAAAGGTCTGACTCACTTGAATGGTACACCTTTGATGATCTCGAGCGCTAGTAAAAATTATTCGCATAAAATATGTGTTGCCTGCGAATGTGATTGTTTATCTTGTGTTTTTATACAATTTAAAGTGGAAGCGAATATTTATGTCTTCTATAATAAGAGAGAAAAGCGGCGAGGATCTAGAGAAGAACACCAGCAACAGATAGTCATTTGCGAAAACGGTCTACAAGTTTTGGATTAAGATTATCATTCATTAGGACCTGTGGGTGTGAAGAAAATATTTTGTGTATATGTCTGTATTTGACCACCCCTATTTTGATGGTCAAATGGGTGGATATTTAGACAGTATGCTTATCTGTTCTATGCTGCTTTTGAAAACTTCTTGATTATATCTGGCTTCAGATCACTAATGGCATTAGCAGTTGAACACTTATCATATGCATTAATCTGCATAAATCGGGTCATTATTGAGTGGAGCCCATTTAGTTTTCTCAGGACAACTGATATCATGTTCATTATATATTAAGAGGATAAGTTTTATATGTTATAGTAATATATTTTTTTGCTGTATACTTCTTCTGTCAATTATTAATTATTCCCTCAAAACTTATTGACCATGATGTTATATATGGACTTGAGACCTCGGTTTGATCTAAGGCAAATTAAAGTACCATAGTATTGCAACATATATATTCAACCTCCTACCAAAATAGCCCACCCGACCCTGTGTATGCTATTTTTTGTCAGACCCCCCCCCCCCCCCCCCCCCCCCCCCCCCCTGTCTGAGCTAACTTTTTCCAGTAGTTTGATTTTTCGGTTGGCAAATCAGCATTCCAGCCACAGTTGTTAGGAAAGGGTAGCTACTTACAGGAAATGTCCTTATACGGTAGATCCATCAAAAATATTTGTGTGGCCGGACTCAAAAATTTTACCACCTCAAAATTTGTCTGTGACTAACAACACAAACATTTATTTTTGGTCCAGAAATTACATGTTCACTAAAGGATGAAATGCAATGCTTGATATTTTATTCTATATCATATTTTATTTATTTTTATTTGACATTCTTACCTCAGGGAAGTTGATGGCTGACATTGTAGATTCTGTGTCGGACAGTAAGGGGGAGGAGATATCTTACCAACTTGATGTCAGTCTTCCTGAAGATGTACTCTATCTACTTGATTTCGCTGCTGGAAAGTTCTCAGATGGATCATTCAGAATATGGAACATGATGGTCATGCATGTAAAAGATCATGGTAAGATTCGGATCTAATTCAGTAAAAGCAGGGTTCGTATGCTAGTCTGGAATCCTTGATAGTTTTGGAATTTTAAAATATCTGTTCTAGTCCTGGAAAAAGGCATATTTTTTCACCTCACTATGAAAAAGTTTTTGACATCCACCCCTCAACCACTGCTTGTCTGGAAAATTCATGGAATTACTAAATTATCCTTGAATTGCCTTGATGTTGAAGGGTGTATGTAAAATTATAAAGTTATAGAATCTCAATGAAATTTGGTTTGGATGTTCACCATCAGAAGGGCTTTCAACAAAATATTGGTGATATTCATGTTTCCCTTTTAGAGTTATTCCCCATTATTTATTGTAAATTTGGGTTCCATCCTGTCCAAGTTTCAATTTGCCAACATTGGGGGTATATGCCAGAATCTGTAGTGCAATTTCTTGTTAAAATTAGATCAAACATTGCCTATTGCGGTTAGTTCTCTGATTTCCCAATTGCATAAATTATTATACCTCTCATAATGAGTTTTGGGGTGGGGGGGCATATAGGAATCTGTCTGTCAAGCCGTCCATCCATGCAAATTTGATCAAGCTTTTATTACTACATTTTTCAGTCAATTTTTTAAAACTTGGCACAGATATTTAGTACCATGGGAACTTGTACACATGCGATTATGATGTCCGTCCGACTTTTTTGTGGAGTTAACCCCCTTTTTTTGCAACACTCAAATCAGTATGTCAATCTGTTCATCTATATGTGCATCCAACTTACCCTTCCAGAGCGCAACTTGAGTGCGTAAAACATTTCCGCAACTGGCTGCCATGGTGGTATCCTTAGTCCAATTGGGACAGCCAAACTTTAGTTCTATTTGGCCAATGTAGATCTATGCTCTTAAAGACATATTATGTACTTGTTCGGGTGCGTGAAACTGATATAAAGTTAGTATTCAGGCGCTATGCCAACTGGATTAATGGAACACTCTACTAACATAGCTGAAAATTTGAAGCAAATCGACCCTACCACTCCATAGAAAACGTCGTCAGAACTACGCTAAATGGTAAATATTTACTACTCCAGGGTTCCCGCGGGGTCTTGGATTCAAGGAACGGCCTTGAATTTGACAAGGTGTGGTTCAAGGCCTTGAAATCCTGGAATATGGGCAATGGTCCTTGAAAAGCCTTGAATATTCGCGATACAACAACACGCCGATGATCCATAATTAATCACCTCTTACATTTCCGGGTTTACGGTAAATGACCGCATTGGAGCGAGATATAAATAGCGCAGTTATATTATAATAGAGCAGCGATGTATCGAGCATTCTCATTGGATAGTTGCAGTGACGTTGGCCAATCGCAAAGCGCGACGTATTATCGCATGTGACTGTCGTGTCATTCTGCTAAAATGTTGTCGTGTGTGTACTGTTTTTCGATGATTGTTTTCGATAATTACCAATAAAAAATGGGGAAATGCACATTCCAAGATTGTTGGTTAACTTCCGAAAGTTACAAAGACTGGTTAATGATCGTTCTGGGCGACAGGTATTCTGCAAAATGCAAACTTTGCCTGAAAACATTTAGCGTGGCGAACATGGGAAAAGCCGCGTTGGATTCCCATGTGAAATCTGACAAACATCTTAAAGTTTTGAAGGACAAAAACCATTTCCATTCGTAGTTGGACCTAAAAATGATTATCTGCATTGAATTGTGTGAGTATAATAATCTGGGAAAAGTACCAGGTATTATAGTACCCAACCTGAGTAATGTTAATAATTACTAACATGGCAATGTGTGATAGAATACTGATTAATTTATTTTAAGGCCTTGAAAATCCTTGAATTTGGGTATCAAAGGGCGTTGAAAATAGCTGAAAAATGTCGCGAAACGGCCTTGAATAGCCTTAAATTTGATCAGTCCTTGCTTGCAGGAACCCTGTACTCGATTCGGGATGCATCTATCGGTGATAAACTAATGAAAATGATTTCGCCATCGAGCGTCACTGCATTTAATTAAGATATGAGAATGACGGCCTGTGTTGTCAATTTGGATGTAATATCTGTAAAAATTACTACTTTGAGCAAGATTATTCTCCACTTCTATTTGGTCACTCTACCGGAGTGTTTCACATCACTTTAAAGCGAATAATATGACAACTAAAATTTAAAAAATAATACTCAAAATGGGAGTTATAGTCCAAATATCACAAAATTATCACATAACTCTATTGTCTCTGCATTTTAGACTGGGATACTGCCGATCTGGAGGATACGCTGCTAGATTCAGTTTCTAGGTTTGCTCTAGCGTGCATGCTTAAACAGTGCAACCTGATATCTAAAGCTAAAAGATGCTCCAGGTATAAAACATCTATCTAGGTTTTATTCAATTATAATTGAAATTAGACTCTCGAACAAGCTACATGTTACAGAATCTAAGGGATTATAAATGTCATTCACACAGGGTATCCGCGGCTCCTTGAATTCCTTGAAACTCCTTGATTTGGAAAATCAATTTTCCAGGGCCCTTGAAACCCTTGAATTGAATGCCCACTCCTTGAAAACCCTGGAATTCTATGTAGCCCTTAAACCCAGGTATATCGATTCATCGGGAGTCAATAAATATAGATAGTTTAGTTCCGAACGCGTTGTTGGTATATGGGAAGTAACCCCATTTTGAATTTCCGCTGGCGGCAATTATCTCGAGTCAATTGTAATTGTGTGACCCCCCCAATGAAGCATGGGATGTAACTCCATTTCCCGCAAAACACCAATACTCGCGAGTCTATTTCAATTATGTGACCCCCCTATGAAGTATCATAAAATTGAACACGATAAAAAATAGTTCCGAGCTTTTCAAACCCAGGTAGCGTAATTAGTGTATTTTTATTGTATCGGATTGAGGTAATTTGTATATTATATAGACATTCGACATTAGAAACCCGTGTTTTACATAAAAACGTACAAATTAACAAAAACGAAACCGAAACAAAAAAATCACATCCGCTTCCGATGACCTTCATTTCCTGTTTACGAGTTTTTAAATAACATGCCCGGTGGTAAATGCAAATACCAGACGCAATGGGGCGCCAAATTCAAATGGGTGGAGGCGGTTGAGAACAACACATATAACGCTAGATGTCAGTTATGCAAGAAAATATTTGACGTCGCAAACATGGGCAAACATGGGCGAAAGTGCCCTGGTGTCACATGCAAAAAGTTTGAAGCACCAGAAAAATGACATTGAAATCCAGGGGACTGTACCCATTGCCAGTCTTATGCAGCCAGCACCACAAGCAGCCCAAACTGCCATAAAGGCCTAAAAAGCTAAAAATGCTAAAATTATGGTGGAAAACGTGGTATCACATGTATTAAATGTTCAACAGTTGGTTCCTGGAAACTCCTTGAAAATTGTCGGGGCAGTCCTTGAAAATCCTTGAATTGACTACTGGAACCTCCTTGAAACTCCTTGAATTCATTCACCAGAAATGGGCAGATACCCTGTCACATTACTGCCGCTACAAATAGCTTCCACATGCAATCCCTGCAAATGACATCACAGCACACAAATAGTTGTATGATATCTCCAATCGGTTTATTTTTTTTGGGAATATCAAAACCAGGTGTTAACTGTTAAAATTCTTGGAAATACTTAATTCTGTTCTCATTGCTAGGTATTATTGGTCAATTCTGGACTCTTCATAAACGCGTTTAGTGTTTAATTAGTTGTCGTAATCTCTAATTTTGTATGTGTGAAATTATCACTGTGAGAGAATTTATTGCGCTGTTTTTAGCTATGTGGTGAATCAGTCTATCGCTTTATAGGAATTCTGACAATCACCTGATTGGAATCGCCTGATTGGCTTCATCACTTTATTGTTAAATGTTGTGATTGGCTGACACTGGCATAGTGCATAGTGGAGATAATGGAATTCCCCGCTATTGCCTTTAGACTCTGTAATGCGTAGCTTGTTCGAGAATTCAATTTTAATTAAAACTGGGTTTTGTTATGAGTCATCATCTAGAAATAGACAAATTCGAATTAACACCTGTGTTGGTTTTAAGCCTGAAATAATACCTAGTAATATTGTCACATTCCGCAGAGCTCAATGGTCCAGTGGAGTGTTCGGCTTATAGTGCTGTCCATGCACCAATATGAGATTGCATCCCACCATTGGACTGTTGAGTTTCACCCTAAAAGTGTCTTGGTTGGATTAACTGATGTGTGACTGTCGAATCATAGGCTGTTCTAATCTCATGCCAAGTTGTGACCCTTGAGTAAGGTCACTTGAACTGTGCTCACTTTGTCGTACCTAGATGTGAAATAGTGACCTGGCTTGTTGGGTAAGTGTAAGCCGCATTCAGTTGCATGCAACAACTGGGGTAGTAATGTGATTGTTGCAGTGCTTAGAGCTTTGAATAAGCGCTATATAAATACTATCCCTTATTATGATCAAGATAGTTCAATAGATGTATCAATCATTTTATATATGTATGTGCATATCATCAGAGCCAACCATTTTGACATTGTTTATTTGTCGACATCATGGGATCATTAAAACGAAAAAATGTAAAAACAAATATGTTCTAGGCTACAAAATAATTAACAGAATACAGTTAGGGTGTCATGAAAACTAATAAAAAAAAAGGGCATAGAATTTTAAATAGGTGGCTAATGTCTGACTTTTTATACGCCATTTTGAAATAAAATGTCAGGTTAGTTAACATTTTGGTTTCTGACAGATAAATCTAGTTTGAATATAGGTTCAGTCCAATGAATTTAAATGAGTTACAGTCCTTTTTCTAATAAAACATAATTCAACAACATTTTGGTTTCCAACCAATAATTCCAGTTTGGATAATTTGATAAGAGCTAAAGTTTGTTGTGTGTATCTCAACCACAAATACAGGTAAATTTCGAATATGGGTCTTGGTTGGATGATTTTGCATGACTATTTTCGACTTCTAATTACTGTTTGATAAAATAATATGGGCAAACTAACGGGTGTATTTAGCCATGCCCCATTGGTGCTCTTGTTAATGGTATGATTTGAAAATATTTTACAAATCTTGATGAACTTTTTGTTTTTTTCAACAGGCCTGATAGATCTATGAGACTTATTTATGAGCATATATTTCAAATACGGAGTAAGTTAGTTTCATTGAAAAAGAACCGAGGTGCTGGTCCAAGTTCTGAGATGGCACATGTCAGTGATACAAGTACGGACAGCCGAGATGAAACCATCGAAGAAGTGAGAGAGGAGAACACTGATAGCGAAACAGAAACAGAAGAAGACAGACCTTCAGGTAACCTCTTTGAGCCCATTTACTAATAAAAAAAACTCTCATTCAGTTCTGAAGGTACATGGTAGATTGGTCTATTCTTCATTTGAGGTGAAGTTTAGATAATATAAAAGGATTACATGCAGAGAAACATTTATGGATTCCTATTCATTCATCTGTAGGGATACTTAGATTCAACTAATAACATAGATACTTTTCTGGAATTTAAAAATCTATAGAATATCTCTGCCAGGACCTGAGCATATGGTGTCTGACATTTGCAAAATGAGCTCCACAGAAGGTGAAATTAGTGACGCTACCCCACAAATTGGGCTAGCATCACTAAATTCACCCTCTGGGGACCTCATTCTTCTTATGCCTCATCTTCTCTGGAAAGTATTGTTATCATAAAATAAACAAACCAAATAAACAAGTTTTTTAGTTCCTTTAGAAACTTCACAAAGATTCTTTTTCTTTTTTAGTTTTCTCTATATCCCCAAATTGGCAGATGACCCATTGCATAACTGAGGTGCCCAATAGGTGCACATCACAATATTCACCATCTGGGAACATAAATCTAAAGTTTAGGTCTCCTATTGCAGATGAGGCCATGCAGAGTGAGGTCCCAGAGGGTAAATTTAGTGATGCTAGCCCACTGCGGGTTAGCGTCACTAAATTCACCCTCTGTGGACCTTATTCTGCAAATGTCAGACACTATGTTCTCAAGCCTGATTGTAATGACTAAAAAGCGCTGGCAGAGATATTCTATAGATTTTCTATGAATTTGGTGATGATAGCCCACTGTGCCTGTGCCACAGGCATTTCCAGATCACAATACCAAATAGTAATACATGATTTTCTGAGATTTAGGATTTCTTTAGTTCTCCATATATGGATTAAAAACTGTCAATATGGGTTAAAAAAGTCAATACAAGAAGATTGTTAAACTTTTAAAAATATGTTTCTTCAGATAAAGCCAAGCAATGTCATGGACAAAGGAAGGAGAAAAACTATGAGGATCAATGTCAAAAGTTTCTGGAAAGGAGCCTTCTGTTGTTAATAGGAGTTCGATCATCACTAACAGGTTAATTTCTTGTTGTATACATTGATGTGGTTAGACTTCAATTTAATCCTTACATGGATTTTCCCATTCAGTTATATGAGTATACCTTGTAATGGTCTTTTGATAATACAAGTGCAGAAGACATAGGATTCCTATTCGAAGGGAATGTTTACATAATATGTTTAAGCGATTTGTTGAACTTATTATCTGAATATTCCCTAAATGAACTACTCATCAATGAATTTTTGGACAACAAAATCCTCTATTAACCATTTTTATACTTAATGCTCATTGACGAGTAGTTCCCTTTGGTATGTTCAAATAATAAGTTCAACAAACAACCGTAGGTTTAAATATACTGGAAAAGTACTGGAATTTCACTTTGAGAAATCTATACAAACCCTGAGTATGGTTTCCGCTGGCCCTTGAAAGGCTGAATATATTGAATCTTGACAATTGACCATTCAATGTCAGAAAAGTACTTTTCAATACTAAACACTCATTGATGAGTATCTCCCTTAGGAAATGTTCATATAATAAGTTCAACAAACGAACATTTCCCACCTCTGAATATGACTCATTCTGCTCTTGTATATTCTCAGGCGTGCTCTCAGAGTTTAATAAATAGATGGTGTTTTTATCATTACAATAATTGGTAGAGTATTAAAATATTTCGGCAAAAAAAAAAACATGTTATCCCATGCAGAATTCTCGTGATTTAATATAATGTAATGATTTAATATATAAGGATCTACAACAATACCCCAATTTTTTATAGCGGAATTTACAAAACGATTCCAGTAAATTAGGCCTGGACCGAAAATGCTCGGTCCAGACCTAATTTACTGGACGAGTTTTGTAAATTCCGCTATAAATTGGGGTATTGTTGTAGATTCTATTTATTTCATGATCCAAAACCTCGACAAAACATAAATCAACAATTGGGATGTGAAACTAACATCGGCTTCTATAAGGAATGGGATGTTTCACGTAACTATGCATTGTTTGCCCACATATAGAAATAGTCCCAGATAAATAAAGTCTTTTTGACACATTTAATAGCATATTTTTAATGAAATAACTTTTCAAGCTATTCATTCATCAGAGTTTGTTGGAAAAATATTAGCGTACAGTATATAAATAGATGACAAACTGGAAGTAGAAGGTCATCTGACACTGTTTCCTGTTATGCAATGAACATTTCATATCACAATTTATAGAATTGGTTTATTGAATGGAATAAGGGTAGGATAATAATTTATAAAACAATGGGTTCCATCAGTCTGTCCTTAACAACTTTGGTGCTCTCTATCACAGTCAACATTATCATAGGTCGGATTTCAACATACTTATTTACCACCATGGGGGGGGGGGAAATATCCACATGAAACTGTGCTGTCCATTCATGTTTTGCAGAGTTATGACCCTCAGAGTGAAAATGCATTTGTGCCAACATTGGATCTTTGTATCTTTGTCATCATAGGTCATGTCATGTTCAAGTAATCTTTATTTATGCTCATGATGCATCACAAAGGGAACCATATGCATTTGTTACTGCTTTTGTCCATTCATATTTTCTGAAGTTATGACCTTTTATATAATCAAGTATAAAATACATCTGTCCCTGTATCTCCATTATCTTAGATCGGATAAACAAATTTTTTTTAACACCTTTTTTTTTATGTGTACCCATACTATAGCACAGCTTCATGACACCAGATAAACACACATGTGTACCCATACTATAGCACAGCCCAAAATACAGTTAGAATTCGAATTTGGGTTTGATTCGTTTTTTTAAATGGAGTTATGGCTTATGGATTTTAGCATCCAAGCTGAAAATAGCTGATCACTATCGCCAAGGTATCTGCCGATCGTGATCGGCCTCTCGTTTGGGATACTCTGTGTGCTCTTGTTTTTCATGAAATTGATCTTTCCACTTTGATTCTTACAGTTGAGGATGTGTGTTTATCTGGTGTCATGAAAGCCGAGGAGTCTGTATCAGAACATCGGATATTGTTCGGTCCTCGAGAGGTGATGTCGCAGAATGCCCGAATGAGGTCTGGCAGTAATCCAGAGATATCCTATACTGATCATAACATATCAGAGAACTCTAATGATACTGATAATAAGGTTTGTATTCCTTGGGTATTTGCCTCATCAATTTCAAGTTTTGGCAGTAGGCAGGGTTTGTACAACTATCCTGTAAACTGATAAATACTGGAAAATCAACATCAGAAATTCCAGGGTATTAAAACTCTTGGAAAAATTTAAGTTTTTACAGTAGTACTGGTATATACTGGAAAACCCAGACACTGCTCTATAGCACAGGCTGCAAGTCCCTGGTAGTGCTTTTGTAATGGATTCAATTTACCTTTGATTTCTAATTCATGCCACATACAAAAGAAGTGTGCTGTTGACATGAGCTGTTCAGATTTCACATTCCTTTTTAGCTCACCTGAGACAAAGTCTCCGGTGGAGCTATAGTCATCACTTCTCATCCGTCGTCCGTTTATCCGTCCGGCCGTCCGTCCGTCTGGCCGTCCGTCCGTCTGGCCGTCCATCCGTCCGTCAACAATACTTTGAACATCTTCTTCAGATCTTTAGGACCGAATGGGTGTGGATGTTCCCTAAATGACTCACATTCAGATTTGTTCAAATGAAGTCACCAGGTCAAATAGTTGCGAAGCTAGGACCATAACTCTTTCCCACCATATTAATTCTTAAAATGACTTCTTCTCAAATTCCATTGGGCCGAATGGGTTCATATTTGGTATGAATGGTCCTTGGGTGACTGGGGTTCAGATTTGTTCAAATGAGGTCACTGGGTCAAATGTGGGCGGAGCCAGGGACATAACTAAAAAAAAAGAAGAAAAAAAAGTCAGATTTAACCTATTGCTCAATTAAAAAATAAAAGTCAGATTGAACTCCTTGCTCAATTAAAAAAAAACAACAAAATTTAAATTTTAAATTAAATTTTTGTTTTATTTATATTAATAATAATTTTTATTTTTAGTTAATTATTAAAGACACAAATATATAAAGAAGCCCATCACCCTTGCCCATTGGTGCTTCTAGCATCCCTGTTATCAAACACTTGTTTTAAATTTATTTCACAGTCACAATACAATACACCCTGTGCATATGCTAGAATGCTATCTCTTACAATGAAAGTCAATAAGGCCAGTCTGCTCTGTTGATAATTATCCACATGTCAAATCTGACAGTGCAGTATCAACAAGCAGACAGCTCTCTCTAGCCAGACCAGAGAGGTTTTGTTTTGGTAATTAATTTTGAAATTGAATGTCAAATGTATTCCCAGGAGCATTCAGTCTCTACTCATATGAACTATTACTGGTTACAGCCTAGGTAAAGGAATTTTTTCAAATGGTGGGTCTGTCGAAATAGGTCATTTATACAGTGTTAACATTTCCTTTCAGTGAATTAATTTCTACCCTATGAATGGTTCTGTAGTTCTGTGTTTACCACCTTTTGTTGATTGAGACTGTTTCTAATGGAGACAGCTTTATAAGTTTAAGAATCAGCCACTCACTCCAAAAACTTGACCCCCTCCATAAGATAAACTATTTGAGTTGTTGAGTTCAAGTTTGGTACTGATTATTGTTTTAAGCTCACTTGATTACCCATGATTACCTCCCCTGGATCAAGATGGCCGTGTTTTGAAATTATGTGTGTTTACTAATTGTATTTTGTTTCCAAACCGATGTTTTTCGAGTGGATTGTGTAAACTATTAGAGGGAGAAGATTTCATATACATCATAGCATATATTGAACCAACTGATCGGAACGAAGATGCCGCCAACTCCAAGAAATTTAACTGTAAGTTTTACGCGCGAACGGGGCGGTCGATTCAACAGGGAAAATGTATTCAACGGACTCCGAGACGCAATCGAACCAAAAGCGATCTGAGGAATACAAATAACAGAGAAGGTTTGTAACATAACTTTAGACCATTCTGATGTGAAAGAACAGTTGTTGGAATTTGGTTTCTACCTTGGGAGGAGGTTTATTAAACCAAGTGATGTTGAAAATATGGCCACTTATGTCACTGTTATGGACACACCCATTGAAGTAGACGATAAGCTATTTATAGATGCAATGTTCCTATATGGAGATGTAGTCCCGGAATCCTACAGAAGAGTTAGAATGAGGGAGCAAGCTGACTATGTAGAACATGGGAATAGAACAATTAGGTTAACTAGCTGTGTGGATATCCCGCGGTATATAACAGATCGACGGTTACGAAGTGAGAATACAGTCTATAAAAACTAAGATGCCTTGCGACCACTGTGATAATCAACATTACTGGGGTGACTCGTGTCCATCAAAGCCACGCCCACAATATGACGACTCCATGTGCTCAAGATGTTTTAGTAAACAACACAACGCAAGGTCGTGTTCTAATCCAATCACATGCCGAAGATGCTTCTTAACAGGACACCGGGAGGTCACGTGCCCAAAGCGCATGTCTGACCCAAATAATTACACCTCTTACTACAACGAGCGTAACTCCAATCAGGTCACGGGAGATGACCACTCAACAGATCAGAAGACGCCCGCCGCCACAGGGAGTGACACTCATTCTCACGGGCCAACACGTCAACAAACCGGCTATGAGCGGCCACCGGTACAAAGCGAGCGTGAGCATCAATCGAGTTCGGGTATAAAGGGTAAATTAACACCGCCTTTGATTGACTCGGTCGTGATTGGCGCGAGCAATCTCAGACACGCAAAGGTCGACAAACCAAACATGAGAATTCTGTTCACACTGGGTGCAACCTATGAGGATGTGGATAAACTGATTGATAAAGCCATACGAATACCACAGATTGATCCGGTGAATGTGAAATCCCTAACTGTTCATCTGGGAACCAATGATATATCTAGGAACACCAAGCATGATAATAAACCGGAAGACTGTTTCAACCAAGTTATATTCTGGTTCAACAAAGCAGAGAAACGGTTGCGAGATAGCTTTCCCAATGCTAGTATAAATATATGTAGTATACCACCAAGGAAACTGCCAGGCGGTAAACAGCAACCACATAATGCTGCAGCAAACTTAGTGAACAATTACGTAACCACCCACTGCAATTCATGTGATGGTTTTTCATTTGTAGACAATGACCGACTTTTCATAAAAGACGGTAATCTGGTAAGGTCGCTCTTCAAAGATGACGACTCATCAGGGGTACACCTTAGCCCGAAAGGAGCAGAGAAACTGTCCGAAAAACTAGATTTCAAAACTTCACACCAACTTCACCCGAAAACAAATCGGGTAGATTTGAAAAATGAAGTGATTGTATTTCACATATCATACCAAATAGGGCTATGAACGACCTCAATGCAACACATGTGCAGTCTTTGAATGGTAATTATTCTGAAATACAAACTGGTGAGTGCACGGTGCACGCTACTAACAGGAAAATGCATTTGAATACTATTGTAGCACAGGTTATGAACATAAGTGATAATGATCACATTAACGATGAAACATGTGGATTAACTGTCGTCCAATCACGTCAGTTGCTTAATGGGAGTGACAATAACATTCAAGATTATTCACACGAGTTAACTGTGTCTGTTAATACAGACATCCAACAGTCATGTACTCACACGTGTCTGTCTAACGCGAAAACCGAAAGGAAACTGACATATATTTTGCACCTTTGTGGAAACATGGTCGCGAAGTTTTATGTGATAATAAGGCTAACAATTACGTCGATGGTCACGCACGTGACAACACATTCACTGAAGAGAGGTGTTGCGTCATCCATAATCCTTGTAAAAAAAATCATACAGAATGCTATAATTCATGGGTTCATGAGTGCGATAGAAATATTAAGGGTTTTGGTCATGTTATGGGTGCTTCTAATTATGGAATGGGTGATTTTGATAATGGTAATTATACTAAACGTGTTTGTAAACATACTGGTACAGAATTACTTCGTTCTGGTAATTACAATTCAACTTGGAATGCGAAAACATTCAAAAGAGATACCAATACTATTAATGAACATGACGAGTATGAATATGAACTGATACGGCAGCGGATAATTAACTACCCGCATTATGAACCGATTAAGAGTATATATAAATACCAAATGAGCAATGAGCATCATTCGTTGTGTGATATTATATGTAATTGTCTTAGATGCACTTCTGGTACGTTTCAGAATGTCGACAAAGATAATGGTGAGTATGGTGTTGATTATGCTGATGATGATGATGATGACGATGACGGTGATGAAGATGATGATGATGATGATGATGTTGTTGTTGATGATGTTGATGATGATGATGATTATTATTATTATGATGATGATAATGGTGATGATAATGAATACGATGAGAATGAAGACAATAATGATAATTTTGTGAATGATTTTGTTGATGATTTTGCTGATGACTTTGTTAATGATATTAATGGTGATTGTGATCATAACTTTACTGAAAACACCGAGGTCGACCCCCACAAGGGGCAACTCAGAACATACTTTTCGGAAGTATTGCATGAAGCTTACGGAACACTATATCCGGAAAATGAGGAGTACCGACAGTCCGTTGAAACTTTAAATAGTGATAGCGATAATCCCGACACCGATAGGCATGAACTTGGGGATAACTCTAATCCTAATGTGAGTAATAATGAAATTAATGACCCGACTGGAATAACAACGAATCATGTCGATAATGTCCACAATCATGGCATTAGAATACTAGGTTTAAATGTGTGTGGGGTTAGAAAAAAACTGGCTTATCCAGAATTCCAAAATATGTGTGATAATCACGATATTATTTGCCTATCGGAGACTAAGACAGACGATTGCGATAGTCTTGTTCTACCGGGCTTTGTCCTGCACATGAAAAATCGCACGAAACTTTCCCGCGTCAAATCTGGCGGAATCATCATTGGCGTAAAATCTTATTTGGTCACATCGACACAAACACTGAATACAAATTGTCAGTTTATTCATTGGTTAGAAATACAGCATCGGGGAGTTAAAATTATATTGGGAGCTGTTTATGTTCCACCAGAAGGAACCAAATATTCATCGAGTTCAGATATTTTACAAATGAGACAACGGTATGATAATATTTTCATAACTGGCGATTTCAATGCTCGCACGGCTCAAAAGCCAGACTATATACCCCATGAAGACAATGATTTTGGTACTTACGATAACTCCGTAACTGCCGAGATGGTGCTCGAGAACTGTGGTTTACCATTATAGCCCGGTGGCTTAGGGTCAAAATTTAGCAAAATCGTGACAGACCGGATTAAAGCATGAAACTTTGCCGATATGTAAAATGGAATATGGGGAAAAAATTTGGAGGGGGGTGCCCGGGCTGCGGGTCATGGTTCAGGAGATTTACTCTCTATAATTTACATCAAACTAACTTATAGTGCCTCGTCTTAAAACACGGCGACCATGTTGGACGCCATCTTGTTTCGTGTCTACACGGCCACTTTCTTTCCGTGTTAACATTGCTTAAAAGTTGAGGGACATAACAAGGAAGAAAATGAGTGAGGTGAAGTTAAGACCTGTGGTGTGCGGTGTACAAGTACCCTATCAGCTTCCAGACTATTATATTTGCATTTGCATTGCCATCGCGTGACCTTTTTGACATCTTGTGACGTCGTCAGTGATATAGAGTATTCCAATACCTACAAAATGACACATCACCTGTTAAATTCAATCTCAATGACATCCCCATAAATGGGATACTATCCCCCCATCATAATGGTAACACATTAGGGTACATAATAATACAAAAGAAGTTAAGTTATGGAGTGGGTGCACCAGGGGTCCTACCAGCTCATGGACTAATGCAACAAATTGAGGTAGGTTAATCATACAGACAAATAATATGACCTAAAGTGATAAAGACAGCATTTTTTTTTTTAATGACCTTGACCTTTCACAATTACCTTGACCCTTGAGATGAGTACTGGCGGTCCGTTATGGAGAATATATTTATATAAATATTATTATATAACTATATCCACCACTGCTATCACCAATATACTTCATATATATATATATGATCATTTTCCAGAATTCTCAGATATCACACACTGTTGCTATGGTAACACCATTTTTCAGGAAACTGAGTGATATGAAGCGTGTCAACGTTGGTTTCCAATGTCTCCAGTATATGGGCTTTATGAAAAAATATGTTGCTGAAAATCCACAAAACATTTTACGAAACCCATTTTTTGTTACCATGGCAGTTGGCAGCTCAGATGAAAAAGTCTGAAATTTCAGGCCCTGATTATGACAATTCAAACAGTTCAAACTGGAAAACAAAATACATCTATAAGGCAGTTCATACAACAAATTGAAGGCAAGAAACCTTCGATTCTACATAAATTACATGGTTTGGGTTAATTGCGAAATAGGGACATTTAGGGGCAAGTGAATGCTGAATTACTAGTTGTAAATGAACAAATTACTAAATGACCTTGACCTTAGTGGATGACCTTGACACAAATGCCTCTCCCCATTTATATTATGAAGTGGCCAACCACTTGTATTCTGAACTTAGATACTAATATCAAACATAGTACCAATTAGTTTAACAGAAACAGGTATTTTCCGATTCCTCCAATTTTCCAGATGCTGTTGCCATGGAAACCAGATTTATTCCTCACCACGATCTGGTAGTCCGGGCACCCCCCGCCAAAAAGATTACCCTATGTTCAAAGAACATATGTACCAAATGTCATGCTTTAATCCGGCCAGTCACGATTTTTTTGTTAATCCACTGGGCTATTAGAAAGGCATAGCATGGACAACACGACGAATGGTTTTGGTAAAAAACTACTGAGTGTTTGTCACAATAACGATTTGTTAATATTGAATGGAAGATTGGGAACAGATAGTAAAATCGGGTCGTATACATGTCGTGACGCATCTGTTGTAGATTACATGCTTTGTTCACTAAATGCACTACCCATGGCCGTAGATTTTATAGTCGGAGAAGCAAACAAATTATTTTCAGACGTGCATAAAAGTATCTCAACGGAATTAGCAATACATATAGACGCACCTACTGAATTAACTAACAACGAATCTGATACCTGTCATAACTATAAATGGGATCCATCCAAAACAACCGAGTTTATTTGGAATCTCGACCCTGTGGAAATATCAGAATTGCTATATGTGCTGAACAGTTGCGCATCATCTATAACTAATAACAGGGAAGTAAATGAAATAGTCGACAGGATAACACAAGTTCTTCTTAAATCGTCACAAGACACATTTGGACCTCCAGGTAGTAAGCCGAAAGCACGAAAAAGGAATAACAAACCATGGTTTAATTCGGCATGCTGGAAAGCGCGCAAAGAATACCGTAAATCCAAGAGATACCACAAGCGAAAGCAAAACAATAGTTCAAGACAACTGATGCTTGAAATGAGTAGGGGATACAAACGAGAAATGGACAATGCAATAGCAATACATAGGGAGAATATCACACGTGAATTATCAAAACTAAAAATAGAAAACTCAAGAAAATTCTGGTCTAAACTTAATAAGCGAGATATAGTATCAAATAACTCAGTTGACATAGACAAATTTGAAGAACATTTCCGATTACTTAATTCTGAATCAACCACAGATGACTTAGATACATGTATGAACATTGAGACAAGTAACACAAACGACCAACTAAATCGACCAATAAACAAAGAAGAAGTCATGTTAGCTATCAAGAGTTTAAAAAACAATAAGTCCCCTGGCGATGACGGAATTAAAAATGAATATATCAAGGCATCCTCTGACACCCTTATCGACATATATTGTAAAACATTTAATTTAGTTTTTGAATCAGGCTGTGTACCAGACATATGGGGAATTGGAACTATCATTCCGCTCTATAAGAAGAAAGGTAACAAGTGAGATCCAAAAAACTATAGACCTATCACTCTTTTGAGCTGCTTTGGCAAATTGTTTACAATGATTCTTTCGAATAGATTGTATTCTTATATTGAAGAAAATGAGGTTCTCCGTGTGAACCAGGCGGGTTTTAGAAAAGGCTATTCAACAACAGATAACATATTTGTTTTACATATGTTAACGGAAATTACAAAGGCACTTAATAGGAATATTTATTGCGCATTCATTGATTTCGAGAAAGCATTTGATAAGGTATGGAGGAAAGGGCTATGGCACAAACTCCTGAGTAATGGCGTAAACGGAAAGCTACTCGCGGTTGTTAGAAACATGTACACAAACATTAAGTCGAAAGTTTGTATGGGTAATACAACATCCGATTGTTTCCCATGTTTGTCTGGCGTACAACAAGGCGAAAACCTATCACCCCTGCTTTTTTCACTTTACCTAAATGATCTTGAGGATTTTCTCAACTCGGATGGTCTCCGAGGTTTGTCCAAAATGTCACGGGATATAGAAACCCATTTGCATACATATGTCAAACTATTCATTATTTTATACGCAGATGACACCGTACTTATGGCTGAAACACCGTTACATTTGCAGAAAGCACTTAGTAGCTTTCAAAGGTATTGCGAGAAGTGGAAGTTAAATGTCAACATTGAGAAAACCAAGATACTGTTGATTTCTAAACGAAGCTTGCCTAAAAATAGGACATTTACATACAAAGGTCAGAAAATTGAAGTAGTCAAGAACTTTAACTATCTTGGAATTATTCATACAAAATCAGGGTCGTACTCGGGTGCAAAAAAGACTTTGCTGAATAAAGCAACTAAGTCAATGTATTCCATTATTTCAAAATCGAGAACACACTGCTTGTCAATTAAAAATAACTTTGAATTGTTTGACGCACAAGTGTTACCAATCATGCTGTATTGTTGCGAGGTATGGGGATCAGGCAATAATGATATGTTTGAAGTTATACACAGAACATTTATAAGACATGTTCTCCATCTGAGGTCGTCTACCCCCAGTTATATGTTATATGGCGAGAGCGGTAGGCTGCCTATTGAATACACAATCAACTTGCGTATTGTGAAATATTGGATGAAAATTAAGAATATGAACCAGAACAGATTTTGCAAACTTTTGTATTTACTATCCCTGAAAGTATGCGATGCTTCGTCAGTGAAATTTCAGTGGATAGAAAAAATAAAGAACATCCTAACAGATTGTGGACAGATTCATCTGTGGAACATGGAGAATATTTCATGTCCAGAAAAATTAACACCATATTTCAAATGCAGTTTAAATAGTAAATTCCGAACCATCTGGTTATCTGATATAGAAAATTCTAGCAGAGGTAACACTTATAAGATTTTTAAACATGACATACATTTCGAAAGATACCTGAACTGTTTGGATACAAAGAATAGAATAACTCTCTGTCAATTCCGAACTAGTAACCACCATCTGCCATAAACGTCAACTTGGAGATGAAATGCATTATTTGATGGAATGTGAATGTTTAGATGAGGCTAGAAATCGGTTCATGCTTAAGAAATTTACAAGTATAGAACACGCGACTATTGATAGTCTAGACGACATACTAAATCTGAAAGACGTAATTTCCTTACGTAGACTCTGCTCTTTTATCCGACTGATTAACCTTAAGTTGGATGCCAGTGATTAAAGTACATAGTTGTGGTTGTTGTTGTTGTTTTAGTTGTTGTTGTTGTTGTGAATGGTGGTGGTGATGATGATGATGATGATGACGATGAAGCGATTATGATGGCGACCACATGATAAGTGTTAACAAGAAGGGCGACGACGATGATGATGATGATGAAGCTTATGATGATGATGATGGAACGCTAATGATGATTATGATGGAACGCTAATGATGATTATGTCGATGATGATGATGATGATGTTCCAATGATAATGACGACGATGGCGATGATGATGACAACAACAACGAAGTCGACAACGACGACGAGTACGACAATGATAATGATGATGATGTTGATGAAGATGAAGATAGAGGTGACGATGAAGATGTCTGGGAGGTCACTGTATATTTTGTATATAAATACTTTTCGTTATTCTGTCCATCTTATGTATATAATTTTGTTTTCTCAATATCCATTCATGTTATTTAATTGGATCAGAGAATAAAGCAATTCAGGCAAAGTGTCCGGTGGAGCTACCAGGTATAGTCATCACTCATCGTCCATCCATCCATCAAAAATTGATTAAACATCTTCTCCAGACCCATAAAACCGAATGGGTTCATATTTGGTGTGGGTGTTCCCTAGGTGACTCATATTCAGATTTGTTAAAATGAGATCACCAAGTCAAATAGTTGCAAAGCCAGGGCCATAACTCTTTCCCTCCATAGTAATTCTTAAAACAACTTCTTCTCAAGAACCATTGGGCCTATTAAGCTTATATTTGGTTTACTGGGGTTCAGATTTATTTAGATTGGGTCACTGGGGCAAACATGGGCAGAGATTTTTTTTTTTATAGATTTAACTCCTTTCTCAATTTAAAAAAAAAAACAAACATCTTTAAATGAAAAAAAATAACATTTAGATTTTACTCCTTGTTCAATTTTTTCATAAAAAAACAAAAAATTAAATTAAATTAAAATTAAAATTTAGGAAAATTAATTACGTTATAACAATGTACTGACTATTGTAGTCTTCAGAGTCCCAGTCTTTTCTGTCTTTACAGTCTGGTGAGCGACCCCACAGTCATTGACTGTGTTGTCTCATTGATGATTTCTGTTGGTATAAGAACAAAATATGTCTATATTTTTTAGACTATTTTAGCAGCATACCCACCGTGAAGGCCATTCATGCCTTCAACACACAGTTCATGTATACATATCATTCCTGTTAATATTGATAATCTGTAACTAAAGCCTATTTGAGTGTTTGTCTTGTTTTTGTTGGATAACATGTAACTACACAGATCTATATATTAATATTACCGAAAATATACTGGATATTTGGTCTTAAATACCTCAAATATACTGCAAAAGTTTTGGAAGTTCATGTTCAGATAATAAATTCAACAACGTCAAAGTTCGTTTGTTGAACTTATTATCTGAACATTTCCCACCAATGAATATGAATAATTTTGCTCTTGTATTATCTTTTCGTATGTCTGTCGTCTGCTTTTTAGCTCACCTGAGAAGAAGTCTCCGGTGGAGCTATAGTCATCACTCCTCGTCCGTCCATCCGTCCATCCGTCCATCCGTCCGTCGTATCGTCCATCCATTCGTCCGTGCTTACATCTGACGTTTATGTGGCCAATTTTAAGAAAAATGGATAGTTGGGTGGCTGATTTCCGTTACGTGGCTAGCCACATAACGGAGTTGAGATCAACCCTTTAAAATGATCTATTTGGCCATATCAGCATATTTAATTTTTTGGTCACTTAATAGTTGGAAACAAAAAGTCCATAGATTTGGACTTCCATGATCTGTCTATAGGAGCCATTAGGAGGTGTTCGGACAGTTATGTGGCTAGCTACACAATCACGGACCTGTCAGTTTCTCCTATTCAACTGTCCTAGTTGCTGTTTACAGGTTTTTGGGTTTCAATGAGCTACTTCTGCTATAATTATACCCCCTTTAAAAATAAAAAGGGGGGTATACTGTTTTGCACCTGTCCGTCCGTGCGTCCATCCGTGCGTGCGTCCGTCCGTACGTCCGTCCGATGTCTGTTCATGTCATAACTTGAACAGTAGTGCTCGGATTTCAATGAAATTAGGTATGGGTGTTCACTACTATGAGGACATTAAATAGAGGTTTCCATCGTTTTGTTCGGATTTTCCATTCTAGAGTTATTCATCTTTGTTTATCTGGAAATAGTGGCTTTTTGGTCCGTCTGGTGTCTGTTCATGCCGTAACTTCAACAGTTGGGCTGGGATCTCAACCAAATTTGGTGTGGATGTTCACAACTATGAGGATATTAAATAGAGGGTTCCATCGTTTTGTTTGGATTTTCCATTCTAGAGTTATTCATCTTTGTTTATCTTAAATGTTGGATTTTTGGTCCGTCTGGTTTCTGTTCATGTCATAACTTGAACAGTAGTGCTCGTATCGCAATGAAATTTGATAGGGATGTTGACTACTATGAGAGCATTCAATAGAGGGTTCTATCGTTTTGTTTTGATTTTCCATTCTAGAGTTATTCATCTTTGTTTATCTGGAAATGTTGGCTTTTTGGTCTCTCTGGTGTCTGTTCATGTCGTAATTTCAACAATTGTGCTGGGATCTCAATGAAATTTGGTATGGATGTTTACTGCTATGAGGACATCAAAAAGAGGGTTCCATCGTTTTGTTTGGATATTCCATTCTAGAGTTATACATCTTTGTTCATCTGGAAATGTTGGCTTTTTGGTCTGCCTGGTGTCTGTTCATGTTGTAACTTCAACAATTGTGCTGGGATCTCAATGGAATTTGGTATGGATGTTCACTGCTATGAGGATATTCAATAGGGGGTTCCTTTGTTTTGCACCGCTGTTTCTTTCTAGAGTTATTCATCTTTGTTCATCTGGAAATGTTGGCTTTTTAGTCCATCCGATGTCTGTTCAGCTCATAACTTGAACAGTAATGCTCGGAACTCAATGAAATTTTGTATGGATGTTCACCACTATGAGGACATTTAATGGCACATTTAAAAGTTTGTTTTGGTTTTTTGTTCTATAGTTATCTTTGTTTATATGAAAATGCTGATTTCTGGGGCCATATGTCTGAGTATAGCCATCATAAGTTATAGATGTGCCCACACTAGGCGGTATGCCACGAGGGGATATGCGCCGGACGACAGTCCATCTCTTGTTCCTACATGTTCTGACTCCACAATCAGAAATTGTATTACTTTTAACTACTTGATAGCCACATAAAAGTTTGTCCACTACTTGATAGCCACATAAATTTTAGCCACATTAAATATTTTAGCCACATAACTCAATAGCCACCTATCTCCCCAAATGTTGGTACGTCCATCCATCCGTCAACAATTCTTTGAACATCTTCTCCTCTGGAACCGTAAGACCGAATTGGTTCATATTTGGTGTGGATGTTCCCTAGGTGACTCTCATTCAGATTTGTTCAAATGAGGTCACTGGGTCAAATAGTTACGAAACCAGGGCCATAACTCTATTCCTCCATAGTAATTCTTACAACGACTTCTTGTCCAGAACCATTGGGCCGATTTAGCTAATATTTGGTATGGAGGGTCCTTGGGTGACTGGTGTTCAGATTTGTTCAAATGAGGTCACCCGGTCAATTAGTTGAGAAACCAGGGCCATAACTCATAGTAATTCTTAGAATGACTTCTTCTCAAAAAATATTATGCCGATTTGGCTTATATTTGGTACGGAGGGACCTTGGGTGACTGGGGTTCAGATTTGTTCAAATGGGGTCACTGGGTCAAATAGGGGCAGAGCCAGGGACATAACTCTAAAAAAAATATAACATTTTTGCATTTTGACCTTTGATTTTTTTAGACACATCACAGCTACCCCACCCACCCTCCCCCACCCCACCTCCTGTCTCTGCCACACCACGCTGTACCGTTCCATATTATCTCTGCCTAGTTCATCCCATTAAAATCCTTGTTTTGATCACAGCTGTAGGAGTATCACAAAGCTGTTTGTGCAGTCGTTAAAACCTAATTATCTAAATGTCAACACCTCTCCTCAAGACATACTGGTAGCTGATGGTTTCATGAATGGAATGCACTGGCTTTCAAGGTCATGGGAATTTTGTTAAGCTAATGTAGTCAGGCATTCAATTAAATCATGTATGTCATATTCTCGCAGGGATGTCCCCACTGTGTTGGGGGGGGGGGGGGGGGGGGTGATTGACAGATTTGTTCAATGAAATGTAATTTTGAAGCTCACCTGAGACGAAGCTATAGTCATCACTTTTCATTTGTCACCTGTTCATCTGTCTGTCCTGTCCGTCCATCCATCTGTCAACAATTCTTTGAACATCTTTTCTAGATCATAAGACTGAATGGGTTCATATTTGGTGTGGATGTTCCCTAGGTGACTCACATTCAGATTTGTTCAAATGAGGTCACTCTGTCAAATGGTTGTGAAGCCAGGGCCATAACTCTAGCCCTCCATAGTAATTCTTAAAAACGACTTCTCATGTACCAGGTTGAATGGGTTCATATTTGGTATGAAGGGTCCTTTTGTGACTGTAGTTCAGATTTGTTCAAATGGGGTCACCTGGTCAAATAGGGGCCAAGCAAAGGACAGTTTTCCTCTTAATATGCTTCCTTCACACGGACCATCAGGTTTATTTTACTGATATTTAGTAGGGTTCTTTGGTGTCTGGAATTCAAATTTATTCAGATGGGGTCACCAGGTTAAATAGGGTGAGACCAGGGACATAACTGTATGTCTCTATAGTAATACTTAAAATGTCCTCTCAAGAGAGGTTGGACTATTTAGCTTACATATAGTATGGAGGATCCTTTAGTGACTGAGATTCAGATTTGTTAACATGAGGTCAACCCGTTAAGAAATGACGGGGCTATGGGGACTTAAGACTTTTGTGTCTAATTAAATCATTAAAATACAAAATTCATTAAAACATCTACCTTGGAACTACCTGACTGATTAATCTGACATACATATAGTGTTTTTGGGTCCATGGATAATTGGGCTTTAAACATGTCTAAATGGTTTTATAAAAAGGCGCTTGTGAGATTGGAAATTTCCAACAATTGGAAAGTTTGAGATGTCGGTTGTGAAATTCCAACCTAAGACTTGGGAGTCTGCAGCCCAGTTGGGAGGGGACATGTTGAGCTGGAGGAGGAGGGGGGGGGGGGGTGTGATCAGTAGTGTACAGTTGGTAATTTAAAGGTAGATATTCACTGATCTACATACATGAAGCCTCTCTAGCCACATATCCTGTTTAGATCTAATTCTTTTAAAGTGATTGTGAAAAGTTCTGACTGTTGTGGTCTCCAGAGTCCCAGTCTTTGCAGTCTGGTGAGCGACCCCACAGTCTTTTACTGTCTTGTATTACATGAACACCCCTCCAAATGAATAATAGACTGTTCAATATACACTTTTATAACTGAATGAGAGAATCCATTTAGTATAGAAAGGCTTGAGTTGCTGTAGCGTTTGTTGAATAGCCTTTATATTTTTGCTGCTACCGCTAACTGAAATCATAATTGAAGATCTTGATAAGACCTGGAAATTTCCTTAAAATTCAGAACAGATATCATTGAAAAACCATGAAAATTGTTTCAAAATGGCCTTTGACAACCTTGAAGTTCATTGGCGATGACCTGTGGGGAAATATGGATATAGAGTTTAGACATATTTATGGTGTGCTATGCAGGGGATTGGGGTCAGGAAAAAACTCCAGGATACAGGGTTGAAAATTTTGGATTTTTTATTTTTGGGACCCAGCACCCTGGCAATGCAAGTTTTTTTCCAGTCCGATCTCGGGACTCCCACCCCTCCACCACAAGTGTTTTCCTAGGAAAATTGGGGACCCACCCCCAAAGTTTGATGAAAAACAGTGAAAATAGCAGGATAAGGAAGACAAAGGGTGTGGAATATTTGAATAACCATCCCCATAAAATGCCATTCATGTAAGCTCAACAAAAAGCACCCAAAATCTCAGAAAATCACAAAATACTCATTAATGAAACTTGTCAAACAAGGTTTTGACAGCATCCATATCCACAGGTTACCCGCACTGGTACTCGTGTATATATATGCATCAAAGAAGTGTTAAGAGCAGCTTATTCACTCACTTGGGGACTAGCCCCGGGTAGATAACCAAATAGTCGCCAAGTCTATATCTTAATTATCTAATTGTCCATCTGCAGTCTGTTCCATTAACCAATAACAACTAATTGAAGAACTTACTGACAAAATACATGAATGCTTCGCAAATGGCAGATGCTTCCCCTCAACCTGCGGCACATAAGGGCAGTGCAGGTTTGAATGGGGAGGGTGCAGTAGAGCATATTACAAGCCCTTGTGGCAGAAACGACAATGAAAACCTATGAGAACAGATGGAATTGCTTCTTTTTTTTCAGTGCAATTTTGTTCATGTAAAAAGTGGGATCCACCCCATGATTTGTTATAAAAGAACAAATATTGAAACTAGGAGCACCCTTCTCTTGATTAATGCTCTATTTTGGTCCAGTTTATAAGACTGAACATTTAATTAAAATTATTTTAGTTGTCATAATTTTTTTTTAAACGTGGATTTGGAAAAAACTTTACATGACATTGGAAAAATCTCTGATCAGCACCCTTAGAGATCATATTCCACCAGTTCAAAACATGGGAACTTTTTTATGTTCTGACAGGGAAGTTCATAAGATTGAACACTGAACAGTGCAGCTAATATAATCTGCTCAAGATTGCATGATTAGGCTCACTTAGATGAGCCGATTTTGCTTTGCGTTGCTTGCAATCATGGATGTTCTTCTGGGTAATCAATTCAATGTTTATTGCGATATTGGCTCATATCATTCATAAAAATCTCAAGCTCAAAACACCCCCTACTGTGAAATAGGTTATTAAGGAACAAGTATTAACTATGAAATATATTCCCCACATTGTGTGTTCAATGTTATAAAGTTCCCTATCAGAACAGGTCGGAACATCAAAAAGTTCCTGTATTTTGAATGGGTGGAATATGATCTCTACAGGCAGTTAAGATTCAAGGCATGATCTTGGGGACTATAGAACTATATCACCACTATCCGTACATACCGTATGTTCATATATCCATTCATCTGTCTGAGAAGGTTTCCAGTTGATAATTTCAATAACACTTAATGAAATAGAATATTTGCTATGTGAGTTATGGTTAGGGACACAGAGCAGGTGTGAACATGGGTGCAGTCCGTCCTCTTTGAGTCTGTTTTTTAATGGATTTTTCACAACACTTTCTTGCATTATTTCCAGAATAAGAACTTGGTTTCCAGACTGAGAGACAGAAATGGAACAGCTACTCCACGACAACAGGGAGAAAGTAAGACATTTTTACGGCAAAATATACCTTTTATTGTTTTGATTTTAATTCCCATTACTATGAGCCAGGCAACCAAAACTGAAATCTTTTCAATCCCATATCTGGACCAATGAATATGTGATCTGCTCGCATCATGACATGGATGACATTAAAGGCTGTATCACACTTAGGAATGCTCGATTTGTTTACAGTATGGTCCAGATCCGGGGATCAAAATTGGTCAAT
Source organism: Siphonodentalium dalli (assembly GCA_032622095.1). Classification (NCBI taxonomy): domain Eukaryota; kingdom Metazoa; phylum Mollusca; class Scaphopoda; order Gadilida; family Siphonodentaliidae; genus Siphonodentalium; species Siphonodentalium dalli. Next base: position 153,813,127 of record CP136063.1, read on the forward strand.
AAATACATCAAATGCTTTCATTTGGGCTAAAATACCCCAGAAAAACTGGTATTTAATTAATAAAATATAGAGAAATTGGACCGTTTTTCTTCAGCATGAAACACTAAGGGTATTCATGGTCATATTTTCTTGAGGTAGAAAATAAAATAAAGAGCATTGTCTCACTTCCATGCGCAAAATGGAAAACGGCTGATAATTCGCTATAATCCTAGTGGGTTTGAAATATTAGATTTGAACAACGCAAATTTAATTATTTTGTCTCTGGAATGTGTTTTCCAGATTTTGAGAACAAAATAAAAATAGATAACCTCCCTCCCGCATCTCAAAATTGAGATTGAATTGCATGAGAACAGAAATATTTGATTTTAATGGCCTTACATATGCATTATTTTTAGTCGAGTTTAAAAAAAACTCGACTTATGGTTTGACAAGGGACGGTTGGCGGGCGGGCAGCGGGCGGGCGGGTATCCGGACCTAAATAATGCCTTATAACTTTGACATTTGTGAATGGATTCAAAAAAAATTTGGTATGTGAGTTGCTCCCAATGACTATTTACTGCCTGTAGAAAATGGGTCACGTCCGAACTTTTTGACAAGAGTTATCCATCTTAGATGGTTTTTAGTCAAGTTTTTTTCCAAAACTCGACTTATAGTTTGATGGGGGACGGTGGGGGGACGGGCGGCCTGTTTTGCTTATAACTCAACCGTTTATTGACGGATTCAAAAATTTGGTGTGTGACTACATATCCATGCACGTAAGCTGCAGACAAAAAAAATCGGGTTCGTCCGCACATTTATTACAGAGTTATGGCCCTTTGCCATTATTCACTGATTTTAGGCTCGTTAGCGCGATAACTTCAACAAACATTATTCGATTTGATTGAAATTTGGTATATAGGTGTCTCCCAAGAATATCTCGGATGAGTTCGAAAACCAGCCTGGTCCGATAAAATTTGATAGAGTTATGGCTCTTAATTAGTCATTTTTCACGAATTTTCAGCTCGTTAGCGCGATAACTTCAACAAACGTTATCCGATTTGATTGAAATTTGGTATATAGGTGTCTCCCAAGAATATCTCGGATGAGTTCGAAAACCAGCCTGGTCCGATAAAATTTGATAGAGTTATGGCCCTTAATTAGTCATTTTTCACGAATTTTCAGCTCGTTAGCGCGATAACTTCAACAAACGTTATCCGATTTGATTGAAATTTGGTATATAGGTGTCTCCCAAGAATATCTCGGTCGAGTTCGAAAACCGGCCAGGTCCAATAAAATTTGATAGAGTTATGGCCCTTAATTAGTCATTTTTTCGCAAATTTTCAGCTCGTTAGCGCGATAATTTAACAAACATCATCCTATTTGATTGAAATTTTTATATATAGGTGTCTCCCAAGAATACCTCGGACGAGTTAGAAAACCGGCCCGGTCCGATAAAATTTGATAGAGTTATGGTCCTTAAGTAGTCATTTTGTACGAATTTTGAGCTCGTTAGCGCGATAACTTCAACATACGTCATCCGATTCAAATAAAATTTGGTATATAAGTGTCTTCCAATAATATCCTGGACGAGTTCGAAAACCAGCCTGGCCCGATAATATTTTATAGAGTTATGGACCTTAATTAGTCATTTTTTCGTGAATTTTTAGCTTGTTAGCGCTATAACTTCAACAAACGTCCTCCGATTTGTTTAAAATTTGGAATAGACATACTTGCCAGGCCTCAGCCTAGGGGTTCATAACAGGGAGACTTGAAGTCTCCCTCCAGGAAATTTAGGGAGACTTCAGGAAATTTAGGGAGACTTCAGGGAGAAGTCCCTGAAGTGGGGAGACTACCAAAAATTGACAATTTTCAAATATCGCTTTATATTATAACATCAATAAAAAAATTTAAAAAGTTAAAATAAGAAATAAAACTAAATTTATTTTGACTTTATCTGAAATTAGCGTAATTAATTGTTATTATACATTTAACAGTCTGAATCATGATCAGATGTAGTTGGTGGACCCAACTAATCAAATATTCAGCCGTGCTCTGATAATTAACGTCAGATTTGCGGACTTGATCAGATGATGCATGTAACTTTTTAAGTTTAATTTGGTCACGGCTGTAATGTGGGTGTCCGCTAAAATAAACAATAAGGACTAACTAACAAAGGAGTTGCTAAAGCTTTTATTAATTAATGGCCTCCCTTAATTAATGCCAACATCACTGGTATAATCCGATTAAAGCAATATATTGACATTTATTTACGGCTACGGAAGCGGTCTCTTCAAAAAGTGGGACGCGGTCTCTTCAAAAAGTGGGACGCGGTCTCTTCAAAAAGTACGACGCTTTACCGAAACGAACTTCCGAACATACTCTGATAATTGCGTAATTGTTTTTATATCTGAAAAGCGGGACGGCGGTCTTTTAAGTTAATTAAAACATTTATTTGTGACACTCACGATGGTCAGTAACAACACAAATGCGAACATATCGTGTTTTCAGCGTGTCCAAACATTCGTGATTAACATTCATTACCGCAAAGCGAACAAAGGCGACTGAATAACAAGTTAACAACACAAAACAATAGGTCATATTTTATTTTTTATTTTGAACACTTGGGTCTTTGTCTCTGAATCGTCTGTTTCTTTTTGGGATGGCCGCCACAATTCATCTATATACGGACATGTCTGGGGAAAAAACTAGAAAAAAAATTAAGAAAAAAAAAAAAAAAAATCCCCCTAAAATTGAAGGCGACTTCGATTTCGCCTTAGAGCGACGATAGGGCGAAGTCAGCGACAGTAAGGTGACAATCTCGCCCGAGTCGCCTTGTGAGCTGAGGCCTGATACTTGCCAAGAATATTTCGGACGAGTTCGAAAACCAGCCTGGCCCGATAAAATTTGATGGAGTTATGGCCCTTAATTAGTCATTTTTCGATTTTACCTATTAATTATTTTACCGATACTGATGCACACCATTTGGCGGTAGCCACCGGCGGTAAGCCACCGAAAACGAGACACAGCATCTCTGATGCCACCTCTTGTTCCATGTTAGCGCGATAACTCACGCAAATATTAACCAATTTAAACAATATTTTTTTCGCGGAGTTATGGGTCTTAGTTTGTCTATTTTTAGCAATTTTATCACCATTAGCGCGATAACTCAATGAAATATTCACCGACTTCAACAATATTTGGTATATGAGTCTCTTGCAACAATATCTCGGACGAGTTCGAAAATCAGGTTTGTCCGAATTTTGTTTGCGGAGTTATGGGTCTTAGGGAGCATGTCAAAACCTCTTTCGCATATGCGAAAGAAATGCGAAAAAAGTGCGAAAAATGTGGCGTCATTGACGTCGTTTTTTCTACATTATCGGAGTTTTTTCGTCATTATCGCACGCCGTAACGTTGTACGTTTTCGTCAATTTTTCGTCATTTTCGCTGTCTTGGTTCGATGTTTTCGCAATTATCGCAGTTTTGTTTCGCAGTTTTGCTCAAATGTTCGCTGTTCTGTTTCGACATATTTTCGCAGTGTTTGTTTTCGTCAAGATCGCAGCATTAAATCCGTCAATATTGCTGCTGTGTCGATATGATTGGCAGGACAGTTTGTGTTCAATAAATACTCCATGGTCGCAGTTTTATACTGATGTGTCGCGAACGGGAAGATGTCGATCTCCATGCTGAAATTTCTCAGATCGGAGTGACAGTTTGTGTTCAATAAATACTCCATAGTCGCAGTTTTATACTGATGTGTCGCGAACGGGAAGATGTCGGTGTCCATGCTGAAATTTCTCAGATCGGAGTTTTTATCATAAGAATTCCAATGATTTAATCGGAGTATTCGCCGATATGAAAACATTTCCGATTTGATCGGAGTTTATAAATGTAGGCCTATTAGTAAATTTCTCCGATCTACTGAAATCTCCGATTTGGTTAATATCGGACAATTCAAACTTCGTTTAATAATAAACTATTATTAATAGAAGATTATTTAAAGTCCCAAATAAATTATTCCCAGACCCAATTTATATAATAGGATAGGCCAACACAATCAATTCCTACGTTTTTATATCACACGGTGCCCGCAAATCCGTGGGTTTATAGCAGTGATATTGCATCACTGGTTTACAGTACATATTACAGTACAGGTTGAAGTCCCCCTAAATCTCGAGCAATAATTGCTACACCGTCGCATTAATACTGCAGAGTGGTACCGTAAACAATGCAAATTTTGATTTCGAAAATCGTTTTTGTGTGTGATTATGTAACTTGTCTTCACTTTGGGTAAACCGTCACCATTTAATTGTGCGAACTATTATGAATAAAAGAATACAGCCGTGGACGACAATAAATTATTCCACAACCCCGATTTATAGTATGCCACGTAGAGTTAATTTCTACAGTTTCAATCTGTCTTTCTAGACCAGACACATATTTTAATGTGGACGCAAATCAGGGTGTTTACGGCATCGTCGGACAGTCGTAAACAATGCTTTAATTTTCGCAATATACGTATGAAATCATTGTTAGATATCGGAAGCGCAGCGTCATCATGATTAATTCGTCGGCGACATTTATACTTTTATTTCAAATCTACACATTTTATTCAATATATATCAGCGATCAGATGCGACAAAGTTAAGTTAATACAAAACATATTATATAATAGTTTGGAATTTCCACGAATAGCACAATCATGTTATGTTGTGCTATTTTTAGCACTAATTTCCCAGGCCAGTCCTAGTTTCGTTTGTGGGTAGCATTGACTGACAGAGGAGTTGAGTGTTATGTTTTTCTCGATTCTTTATTGAATGAATAATAAAAATATGGATATCATACCATTATAAAACAATGAACTTAGAGGGTATGGCTCTATATATGTCTGGCGTTGATAGAATGTGATGAGGGCTTGTTCTATATCGGGCCTATTGCTTCAAATGCTGGATCATGTGGATGGACCGTTGTCGCTCCCGTTGTGGGTGGGTGCAGCTGGTTTCAAATTTCTGTGTGATTTCATCTTTTTTCTGTTAGATGTGTGATACCTGGGGTTGTGAAACCCCTAACTTCTTCGTACTGTCGACCTGTGTAAACTGCTGGTCTAATATTTTCCCAACTGCGTATATGTCCGCTACCGATAGATCTATTCGATTTCATCACTGTTTCTAGCCATGATCGAACTGATATTATGACATCAAGTCGCTTCATTTTGGAATTTTATATATCAGATGTGTTGTTTTTGTCCAACGAGTTAAACCATTGTTCACTAATTGAGAAGACATCACGACAACAACAAAACTGTCGCACAGTTCACGCATAGTTGTGAAGGACCGGTATATACGTCATTATATGTCAGTAGACCTATATGTTTGTATAGCCTTTTGCTAAATGTCACCCCTTCACACATTTGGAATGGGTTGACTATTGTTTAATTAGGCCTTGTGCGAACTCATAGCTATCAAAACAGTCGAACTGTCAAGTCATTGTACTTGTGTGTTAAACGCATAGAGTTGTTTGTATGGCCTTTGGCTGACAGCCAATAAAAATTCAGCTGGCATCTGATTACGCAGAAGTCAAAAAAAAATGCGCGGATTTATAAAGTGCGACAACATCGTATGGATGTTTTAACTTTTCATCGTTTGCGAATATCGATCAATGTTTCGACGTCGCGACTTTCGCGTTGTCGAAAGTTTCGACATTTTACGGAAATTTTGGTCTGTTGTGGTTTCGACGTTATCGCACTTTTATGGCCAGTCGCTTTCGACGTTATCGCATTATTTTTCGTCATTTCCGACATTTCGTTTTTGCACATTTACGTCAATTACGTCAAAACTTTTTCGACATTATCGACAATATTTTCGCATATGCGAAAGAGGTTTTGACATGCTCCCTTAGTTTGTCTATTTTTAGCAATGTTATCACCGTTAGCGCGATAACTCAATGAAATATTAACCGAATTAAACAATATTTGGTATATGAGTCTCTTGCAACAATATCTCGGACGAGTTCGAAAACCTGGTTTTTCCGAAAAAAATTCCGGAGTTATGGGTCTTAGTTTGTCTATTTTTAATAACAATTTTATCACCGTTAGTGCGATAACTCAATGAAATATTAACGGATTCAATTGATATTTGGTATATAGGTCTATTGCAATAATATACCACAGTCCGACTTTTTTCCCCGGAGTTGTGCACCTTATTGGCAGAAGTTTGGTTCGACTGCCAAAAAACTCGACAAAAGCATCTTAGATGCGTACCCCTTGTTTAGTTTTAAATGAGCCATGTCATGTCCATTTAACTGAAATATTTAGGAAAGAAGAAAAGGCTTAATATATGGGTCATATTAACAAACATAAAACCTTATATTTGGATATGCTTCAATTGAGAACATTTTACCAATGTGGCAATCATATTCAATCATGTGTAGATAACATATGAATGGATGGCCCGATTATAAATTTCTTATATTTTAAAGCTAAATTATGTGCTTATTTCACTACTTCACACTGATATTTTATATCTCCAGCAAAGATATCTTGGACACTGAATAAACTAATGGTTATATATTTCTTGCTTGCAAGATTCTAGAAGAAAAATCGAAAATCGGTACAAAGTACCTAAAGTACGTGCACGGTCAAACCCGATCAGGTTCAACTTCCGCTAGACCATGACATGTGACCGTCCTTTCGTTATAAAAGCCCTGTCAGGTAAGTCTGCGGTCTTTTAATTTCTTCTACCTCACAAGATAAGTCATAGCTATGTTCATCTGTTCAAACTTTAATGAACGTTATCTTGACTCTATTGTTAATGACAACGCAACGTTTCCTAATTTCGTGCAATGACACGTGTTTCCTTTTTCGGAATACGAATTATGTCTTCACAATTGATCAAAAATCCTTTATTCTACAATACTGTCTCGTCATTGTTTGCTAGGGGGTTTGATAATTCCTCTCTTCAATGACAGTGCTCCGTGGATATATAATTGCAATAACCACTAAAACAATTTTGTTTTGTTTACGGGAATCACTCCGAATAAATGTTGTTTTTTTCTTCGCAAACGATGCCTTCTCCTGTTTGGGCTTCACGCTCTTAGAAAAATTTGGGTTCTCGTCGGGATTTTCAACCATGTACCGGTTGCAATACGGGGTTGACTTATAAACTATGCTCCAGTTTAGAGTGGTCACTTTGACTGAAAATTCGTATCAAAACAATTTGGAAAGAATATTGTACAATATTTCTACTCACGGATGCCAGATAAACTAGCCAATGTGAGGCTTGTCTCTACATTGAATAAAGTATTAAATTCTTTTACGATGACAACTTCGTAAATATTATTTTCCCTCTGACGTGGCACCTTCTTCTGCTTCCTCCATACAGCCTGAGGGCTTGGAGTTGGTTGGTGGTCATGCCTCCTCTACTTTAGTCGCGGCCTCCACAGCCTCAGCTGAGAAGGGCAGCGTTGGAAGTTCAGTGGCAGCTTCCGCTGGTCCTGACTCCGGTGTGTCCGGGTTCATTTCTTCGCTGCACATGCCGGCTACTTGCCATAGCTACCACAACGCTGGTGGTCCGAAAAGCTTGCAAGCCCCGGTACTATCGATCCATTGCCTGCCTCACAGTTCAATGTGTCACCGCCTCCATTCCAGGGGATTTCACCGCACGGGTTTCGACCTGTCCTCCATTCATCGGGTCTTTTACGTCTTCCGTCTCTCCTGGTCTTGGGGCGGGCCAGTATCCCGGCTATTCTCCTGCATTTGTGCCACCTCCCCCAGTGTGGCCTTGGCCTTATGGTTCCTGGCCTTCTTCGGCTCCCAGGCCAGAACCTTTCCAGGCTTCTATCTTAAAATCCCGAGGCACCGGAATTTGTTCCTCATCAATACAGGCAACCTAGTCGGGATACTTGCCCCTTTTCTCCATCTCCTTGACTGATGGTGCCACATGGAGACGAGGACGTGCTGTCACTACATCCCCTGGATACGGAAGCGTCTGATGTGTGTCCGAGTTCGCCGTGTCCATCCGAGAGTGCCTTCCAAGAGGGTAGTTTCGGATGGGTCAGTCCTTCGATTTTAGGCTAACACTTGTGCACCATTTTTTGCATGCATTACCAGCACAGTACTAACAGTGCCTAGGAAAACAGGCACACTACAGCATTGTTGTGGTTCATTTAAAACGGGGTCTGGCCACGGATATTTCTATTTATCGCTACAACTGAGCTAAAATGTCAACAACATGGACCCTCTTTGATAATTATTATGTAATTTCTCAATTACCACAACTGCGCTAGTACACTTCGAACGTGACGCGCGAATGTCCAAAAAAACCTGTTTTCCCCGCAATCTAAGGACTGGATGGGGCCTCCATATCAGGATGAAACAATAATGCGTGGCGCCTTTTTCTGCAAACTCGGTACAGCCTGCGCTGCAGGCTCGGAGGAGGTTGGTGATCATGCCTCCTCTATTTGTAGTTGCGGTCTCCACAGCCTTCGCAGAGAAGAGCAGCAGTGGATGTTCTTCGGCAGCTACCGCTGGTCCTGCCTCGATCAATCCGGGTTCATTCTACCGCGGCCCATACAGGTTTTCAGCACCTCTCGCCATGGCTACACCATTGTTACCTGTCGCTGACAGGTCGCGATCATTAAACAGATTTTTTGTACAATATTACCTCCGTTATTTGTACTAGCCTACCAATGAACCGGCTGCAGCCATTGCAGGCCCTGCCCTAGTAGGAGCCGATCCTGTGCTTCTCACAGGTATGCCAACAGCTGACTTGCATGACTTATGGTGTGACGCTCCTGTGCACGCGACCATGCTCTCAGGGGTCAGACCCTGGCATGCAATTTAAACAGTGTACCACCTGTAATTGCATTGCTGTGGAATCTCACAGTAAACCACTGAGAACTCGCCTCACTGTATTGTCAGTGATGACAATTGATACAAGCTAACCCGGAGGTCCCCACGATACAGTCATGTCGCCCATTTCCATCTTTTCCCCGAAAAGACCTCCTACTTCCTCCATCAACATGGCGTTGGTTCCTGGACATGCCTCCTCCTTATTGGTCGCGGTCTCCTCAGCCTCAGCAGTGAAGTGCAGCACTGCATGTTCTGCAGCAGCTACCGCGGGTCCTGCCTCAGTCGATCCGGGTTCATTCTATCGTGGCATATACCGGTTTTCAGAACCTTTTCTTGCCATGGCTACCACATTGTTACTTGTCGCAGACAAGTCGTGATCATTACACTGCTTTTTATGTTTACCCATACCATGTATGGTAAACATAGTGTCGTTGTCCGGATTGACCACTCGTCGTTCGTCCGTCCGTCCGTCCGTCCGTCTGTCCGTCCGTAGACACTTCACGTGTAATGCGATAACTCAAACATTTTCTATCCAATCAGAAGCAAATTTTGTATATGGGTATATCAGCCCAAAATACAGATCGAGTTCGAATTTGGGTTTGATCCGAGTTTTTGTTACAGAGTTATGGCCCTTTTTCGACTTAGAATTCACACATTCTGACATAACTCAAACATTTTTTATCTGATTGGAACCAAATTTGGTATGTGAGTTTCACAGCCCAAAATACAGATCTAGTTCAAATATGGGTTTGATCCGATTTATTTTAAAGGAGTTATGACCATTTAAAAAAAAAATCGATTTAAAAAACAAATTATTTTTAACTTTTATAATAACAATAAAAAAAATGTCATTGACATTGTCATTTGTTTTCATTTAGATATTGATGATTATGATACAAGTTGATAAAAAGATTTCCAATGTGTCCCTTTAATTTTTTAATTAATTCACCAATTGCATTTGGACTACTTAGCTATTGATAAAGCTATATTATTTTCTGATGTTTCTTATGCCAATGTGCAAATAATCTGATAAAGAAGGCTATGGTATCTAATTTAAAATAAGATTCAACAATAAACATTACATGATATTAACAGTAGACTTGGACATCTGTGCTGCAGAGTTATATCTTCAGATGGTCTGATATCATTATAATTGTTATTGGTTTAATAGAGGTCAGTGTTCAACATAAACAATTCCTGTGATTTTTTGACAGCTGTGCTATATAATTGATATTAATGGGTCAGTGGTGAGGTTGCTTATCTGTATACTAGGACACATTATTATTGTAAACTTAAATTGGACTCTCTTAACCCAAGTATTCCATGTCCAGGTCACACCTACACATTTAACCCACGGACTTGCTGGCTGTGGTGGTTTAGCATTACAGATCCTGTACCAGTGCATTCTCTTATATAAATGCCAGTGACCCATAAATTCCAATAATTTGTGTTATGTACATTTGTCTATAATAGTACATAACAGTATACTCTATAATTCAACACCAAAACTCTCATTTATCCGATCATATTAAATTTTCATCGCCAAGGGATGGGTTAACATCTGCCGATCGTGATCGGCCTCTCGTTTGTACAATAGTACCTCCTTTATTTGTACTCGCCGACCAATGACCCGGCTACAGTGCTCACTGGCTGGCACTGCTCTAGTAGGATCAGTTCCTGTGCTTCTCCCAGATATGACAAAGCTGCCTTGTGGGGTGATGCTTAAGTGCATGCAACCTTGCTCAGGGGTCGGACCCTGGCGAGAGATTTCAATCGTGTACCACCTGAACTTACACTTCGTTAGTAGCGTCAGTACACCCCCGGCGGAATGAGATCTCGCCTCACTGCGTTGTCCGTGATGACAATTAATACACGCTAATCACAGAGGTCTCCATGATCAGGTCATGTCACCCCATTCCCATCTTTTCCCTGAAAAGACCAGGAGTCCAGTCAAGCTTTGCCTTCTCACCTGATCAGTATTGGAGGCCTTCGAATCTGTTCTCTTGGGTGAGGATCACCATAGCACATTTATTCAGCGATGGCGTCGCTTTTCCGAGAATAATCTTACATTCGTGATTCTAATTCTCATCAGATTTCAGTCAGGGATTGCGTGATTCAGTCCCTCTCATCAGCCGAGGTCTCGGTCAGTCCTCCTCTCCTCTGTTCTGGTATGGTATTCAGTCCCGGAGTTCTGACCAGGAGTTCCACTAGTACCATCTCCAAAAAAACGGATCATGCCATCCTGACTAGTTTTCAGGGTTGGAGGTGGGCATTCTCCACCTTCTCATATCAGGGTCATGTAAGGTTCTGCAGATCTAGGGTCCAAACTGGACCAACGTTCCAATAGACACCACAGTGGTGGGTTTTTTTCAACATCTGCAGTCGCATGTCGACCAAGTCTACACGGCTGTGTCGCAACGAACGAAAAACTTGTCACGCCAAAGTTTTAGGGTGGTCTCGCGATAACTGATTCTCACCTTGCTTTGCGACATTCAACATTATTCAGGTATTTCATTGAGTTGCCGGATGCCCATATGTGGTTTATAATGCTAGTTGTTGTGCTTCTAACAGTTTCTGTAATGCTTCTGTTAACCCATGGTATGGGTTACTTAAGCACACACCAGGTGAACGAAATATTATCCGTTCCACATAATTTTAAAACACCTGCAGGGCTGTTAGTTACATCACCGGTAGCCAGAATGTTCCGACAGATCCATTAGCTGTATCCGTTAATCTTCTGGGTTGACAATACATTTCAATTTCCAGTTACTTGGCTTGTGGTACCAGAGGTGGACCCTGTCTTGGTCACACCTCTAGGTGTAAGCTTTTCCTTTACCGGCCATTATTCCCAATGTCCGGGTCCCAAAATGCACAACTCCCTGTAAATGTTATCATGGTGTATCCCTGGTGCCCCATTGGTCTGTGACAAACAGGCTTCTCCTCTCTCCCCTGGGTCCCTCTGCAGGGCTCCAGATGCATATACTTTTGCGAACATCAAATGCTGACTCACGTTGGGTCATCAAGCCCTGAAAATTTAACCATTTTGCTAGAATCGTTGCGAGAGTCGATTCAGTGTTTCTCTCCGAATCTTTAGGCCTGCTCCGGCTCCTCCTTTGACCAATCGTCAACATTCCCGCCCCGAGCACTCGGTCAAAACGCATCAAACACACAGCAGGGAGATATTAAAAGACCGCAGACTTACCTGACAGGGCTTTTATAACGAAAGGACTGTCACATGTCATGGTCTAGCGGAAGTTGAACCTGATCGGGTTTGACCGTGCGCGTACTTTAGGTACTTGTAAACTAATCATTGATAAATAAATGGGAATGAAAATTCCACTAACACGAGTTACTACCTATAATTTATATAAAAGTATGATGTTGTGTTTATTTGCTATGTGCTAAGTATTTCACTTAATTTTAAAGAACCATCAGCATAGCAAGAATCATTTTGTTACATTTGATTCATTTCCAGGTTCGAATGTAGAATCATTGGCCAAAGTAAAAGAAACATTAAGAAGACTGCGATGGAGACAAGATCGTGTCATTGACCACTCTTCCCATAAACAAACTGACAATAAATCGTCTCGGGTCATGATCCGGGAGACTATCGCTAAAGAAGTCCACCTTTTTATATGTGACGATGCTCATCCATCCAGTGTGGCCACTGATACTGATTCACCTAATACCTGTACTGATCCTGGAGACATCATGTCTGCCATGGAAAGTCAACAAGAAAGAGCTGAGGTAATATTAACTTATCAGGGAAGGATCTTGATATCTTGGGTTTGGGCGGCCAAACTCCCGGCACCCTGGGTCAATCAGTTGCCCATGGTCATTATAACCCAAACAAATGAGTATGATTAACACATTTTTAAATGAGTTTGCAGATGCAATTTATCATGACCGTCATGGATTAGTTGGAAATTTGAATCCGGAAATGGGTATGTTCGATCTCATTTTTGAGCAAGTTTGATAAACGTACCAGAATTATCTCATACCGATTTAAAAACAATTTCAAACACAGTGTTTTTATGGACCATGCGCATGGGCCTTTGAAACAGGAAATTTATTTGCGTGGCCTTATGTCCTGGGTGGTTGATGATGATCCACAACTTTGTTCATCTTATCTTATCCTCAGAGCATTCTCTATTAATAACTGACAATTATTTTGTAGATTTTAAATTCCGAAATCATAATGTACATGCGTAAGTCTCATTTCAAGCAGGATAAGCATAATCCATTGAACCAAAAGATATCTGACTATAACTTATAAATATTTCCAATCCTATAAATATATCAAAATTTCCAAAGTTACTTTTGAGAAACTGATCAAATTGATCTCTCGATGAAATTCCAAATACTGACTCAGAGAGCCCTAGATTCTCTCTCAATGCATTGGATATTCAAAAAAGTTCCCAGGGGAAAACCCCTGGATGCCCCACCTATCAGAAGGGGGACACCCCCTCCCATATCGTCCTCCCCTCAGGCCTTCTGGAAGGTATATCATTCCTCAAAAACAGGTGTCTCCAAAAAATCCCTGCATCCTTCATTGCTTGTTGGGTCCCCCTGGTGGCTGTCGGTAATGTTCATAGCACATCAAACAGTAATGACCATCTAGCTGCCTGTTCCGATCCCCCTTCCACACAAAGGAATGATAACCGGATATGGGCATCTGGGCATTTTTGATTAATTGCCTACTAGGTAGTTTGTCTTTCATAGTGGAATTAATCCTCTGCAAAGGTATTATTCCAACCAGCAACCACAATAAAGCTGTTCACTACTTTTGTAACCACACTTTGCATTATAAGTTATCACTGGCAACATCGGGGGGTACATGGAGATATAATACTTGGATGTTGAAAAGAGACATCCAGATATTAAATCTCTGTGTACCCCACGATCTTGCTGGAGATAACAATTTTGTCCCCATAACAATAGGCTTATAGCCTCAAGTTAAGTGTTGTTTTCATCGGTCCTCACATTATTTCACACAATAAGAATTTAGTAGCCAACTTATGGATCAGACCTCAAACACTGCATGCTAGAGCTCCATCAGGATTGGTGGAAACTGCCAGTTCAAGGTTCATTCATATACCCCAGATCTTCCATGTTCTCATATACCCTGATATACCCCGATGTTTTGCGCACTTTCTCTACAACCCTGCTGTCATTGGTGACAGGGGGACATGGTGATTTGAATGTGGCATTTGAACCAATCAGAATGCTGGTTACGACTGGATGTGGGGACATGTATTTTATTTTCTAGAACATGGAAATTTTTAGTTTTATTGGGAATGTCACAACTGTTCAGGATGAGTATACAAAACAGATTTGAAACATCAAAAAGAACAAACGACTTCCAACTGTCTGTTGTTATAGTCGAGATTAGATGCTTTGAAACTATTAGCTAAACTTCTATTTTTGGGTAGCCTTTCATTGCTCTGAGTTGGATTTGTAAGTGAGAAAAAACAAAAACCTACCAAGTGTTTGAATTTTATTTCAGTCAAGATTAGATGCTTTGAATCAAGTGGCAGAACTTCTATCGACGAGACAGGAATCTCAGGAGAAGCTAGAGGCAACGCAGACACAAGATATAGCTAACATCGCATGCTCATCAACAACGCTGCTCAATTCAGTTCATATACAGCTGCTAAGAGGTTGCTCACAATTAGGGGCACTTCCCAGTGACTGGTCCTTATCTGAGACACAATTATATCACTACCAGGTAAGTATGGGCTGGAATTGTTAATTGTGCTGCCAATTGTAAATTATTTGCTCACAAATATCGGAATGATATAAAATAAGTTCAATTAAAAAAAATATTTGATTTTATTTGGGGTGATTTTTGTTTTGAAACTTTTTTTATCAGATGGTGCAAAATTTGATCATTTTATGGTAGTTTTACTTTATTTAGTGTTGATAGTATATACAATTTTCTGTGTGTCTATATCTAATAAAATATTCTTCTATATTGTGTTATGGCATAAAACATTTCCTCAATTAAGCAAAATAAATAAAATAACTGTTCTTAGGCACGTCACTCATCAAAAAGAGGGCCTCATAAAAAGTTTATTTAAAAATTCACTCGTAGTTTAGAAATCAATCACCAATTTTACTGGAAAATCTGGATTCAATGCATTTCATGAACATTTATTATTGCATGAAATAAAATGATCAATTCATGCATTAATTTCCATAACTCTTTGAATTGTTTTGTTTAAAAAGCCTTCATCCAATTTTCTATATATAATTGCCTTAGAATCCAGGTATTTATTTTTAATATCATTAGTAATTTTTTATATGTAATGATATAAAAGTAATCAACTCTTATTTAATTTGCTCTTACTTTGTAGGATGGTATAAAATCTGCTCAGTCGGAGGCCCAGGAGGAAGTACAGATAGCCGTACATAAGATATATGAACTTCTTGTTACAGCACTCCAAGATACATATTCATCAACAACACTCTCAAAAGGCAAGTAATATATGGTCATTCTATAGTTTTATCCTGATAACCCTTCCAACATTGGAACTTCCGAAAATACTGTGCTTGTGCATTCTCTTATATATGAGAGTCTCCCATAGGGAGCCTTGCATATATAAGAGAATGCACTGGCTTACAAGGTGAAAGTAAATATTGTTAGGCCTATGTATTGTTGCACCAGCGCATCTTCTGTCACGAAAGTGTTAACACTTTATACTTATAGGATTATCCCATTCAGTTATAAAAGTATACATGGGAACAGTCTATTGTTCATTCGGAGGAATGTTCAGGTAATAAAGCAGATGATAGACATAAAAACAGATAATACAAGAACAGAATGTTTCTTATTCATAGGTGGGGAAATGTTGTTAATTTCAACAAATGACATTTGCTGAACTTATTTGCTGAATATTTCCTAAGGGAACTACTTATCATTGATTATTTAGTATAGAAAGAGTTAAAAATGAATCTCAACTATGCAACTCAATTACTACTATTGAATAAATAGCTAGGTTTATCCACATGTACCAGTAACATGTGTTGCTATTATCAATGAAAGTCACCTGGCTTACATGACCATTTTGCCTACATTTAACATGGTTGTTCCATTTAGAAGTTTTGTGTCCAATATGTAGCTTAGTAGTAGTAAAGAGGAATAATCCAATCTATGCAGATTGGGTATGCAGGCAGTGGTAGAATGGGATTTGATCATTTTCCTGTGTGGAAGATCTTTATTTTGATTGATGCCAATTAAAGATGCATTATCTAAATTAACGCTGCCAAATTACTATTTCTTTGGCTTCGGGGGTAAAAAATATTTGGTTCGAGTCGAAGAACCCACCCATCAAAGCTCAGAGTGATCAGATATAAATTTTTGAAGTTTGTTATTTCTCGAGATGTGTAATTATTTGTGGCCCAGAAAACAGTCGTCAAACCGATGGTCTTTGACAAAATTGCAGATGAAGTTGGATAATTCTAAAATCAATATGGCCACGTTTTGTGATACTCAAGTGATAATACGGCCATATTTCATTGATCAAAATGTTGATAAATAACACATTCTGGGAAATTTGATACCATAGTTGACAGTGGTCAGCATTATTGTCCCCCGAAAAATTTATTTTCGGGGGACTATAGAAACGGGCTCTGTCCGTCCGTCCATCCATCTAGCCGTCCGTCTGTTGCGCCGTCTTGCCGTCCGTCCGTCACACTTTTGAGTACCTTCATGGTGTAATCATCTCCTCCTACAGATTTCATCCCAGAGATTTGAAACTTCAGAATATTGTTGCCCATATATTGAATATGTGCAACATGTATATCGATGACGGAAACAATATTTTTTGACAGAGTTATTAGCCCTTTTCGACTTAGAAAATTTCAACATTTTTTATAATTTTCTGAATGAGGGTACCTTCATGGTGTAATCAACTCCTCCTACAGTTTTGATCGCAGATATTTCAAACTTCAGAATATTGTTACCCACATATTGGAGATGTGAAACATGTATATAGATGACGGAATTTTTTATTTTTTTTCACGGAGTTATTAACCCTTTTAATTTCTTTAACAAAGCGGCATCGACTTGCCACGTTTTCGGGGGACACTGTGGTCTGCTGACCTTTTATTTTGTTGCAATTAATCGATTTTGAAGAAATGTTGTTGTTGTATCTTGATGATATTGAGTACCTTTAAGCTTGTCATATTTCATTGATCAAAATGTTGATAAATAACACATTCTGGGAAATTTGCTACCATAGTTGACAGTGGTCAGCATTATTGTCCCCTGAAAAATATATTTTCGGGGGACTATAGAAACGGGCTCCGTCCGTCCGTCCATCCATCTAGCCGTCCGTCTGTTGCGCCGTCACACTTTTGAGTACCTTCATGGTGTAATCATCTCCTCCTACAGATTTCATCCCAGAGATTTGAAACTTCAGAATATTGTTGCCCATATATTGAAAATGTGCAACATGTATATAGATGACGGAAAAATTATTTTTTGACGGAGTTATTAACCCTTTTCGACTTAGAAAATTTCAACATTTTTTATAATTTTCAGTATGAGGGTACCTTCATGGTGTAATCAACTCCTCCTACAGTTTTCATCCCAGAGATTTGAAACTTCAGAATATTGTTGCCCATATATTGAAGATGTGCAACATGTATATAGATGACGGAAACAATATTTTTTGACAGAGTTATTAACCCTTTTCGACTTAGAAAATTTCAACATTTTTTATAATTTTCTGTATGAGGGTACCTTCATGGTGTAATCAACTCCTCCTACAGTTTTGATCGCAGATATTTCAAACTTTAGAATATTGTTACCCACATATTGGAGATGTGCAACATGTATATAGATGACGGATTTTTTTTTTTTTTACGGAGTTATTAACCCTTTTAACAAAGCGGCATCGACTTGCCACGTTTTCGGGGGACACTGTGGTCTGCTGACCTTTTATTTTGTTGCAATTAATCGATTTTGAAGAAATGTTGTTGTTGTATCTTGATGATATGGGGACCTTTAAGCTTGTCTTTGCTGCCTAACTATTGTTTACAGGTTTAGCTACAAGTTGGGCCAATATCTATAAATATATCTGAGTTGAGGGACATCTCAATGTGCCATTCTGATTGATACATGGCTATTTCGATAAGAAATGAGAATCTGTTCATGCTCACTGAAGCAAACTATTTTGAAGCAATGAACACTCACACGCAGTCCGTGCCTCCTTAGATCTGATATATCTACAAGCATATGTTTTGCGCCTTAAAATCATGTAAATTTTAGTGGTGTGTGTTACAAGTTACACTTATATGTGGCTAAATATGTTATTAGTCTTGCTGTTATCGTTTCCATCATTAAATAAATGATCTTGTGAATAAAACACAGTTCCGAAAATGTATGATTGTTGAATCACAGTTTTATTTAGCCCGGTTAGCTGGCTGATGGAAAAAATCCGTAAATTAAAAAGTCAAAATCTTAAATACGGACCTAGTTGTTAGTGAAAACGTGCTAGAGTACTGGGCGATCGATTCAAAGAATGCATAAATCCAAATGGTCCTTTTGAAGCCTTTCTATTTGAAGCTTGTGGGTTTCAAGAGTAACATTTGTTAGTATTTAGTAGGATCAATTTAAAAAAATGTTCCAGTTTCGAGTTTATATTTTGATTGATCACAATAGGAAATACCAAACAGCTGGACATTCAAATATGAAATTAATCCACTATGTAATCATGCTTGTCTCAATGCAAATTAAAGTAAAAAAATAGAACATTAGAACATTGGCCCAATTGTTGGGCTCCATATAGATGCCTATTCAATTTTGGATGGATTAACAAAGGAAGTTTCTTTGGAAATAGGCTAAAATAAAATGGTTGTAGATAATTAAATTTGCCAACATGCATTGTAGGCATCAGATAGTTCGTTGGGGAAATATACAAAAAATGCCGACCCATTCTCTCACTTGCCCGTCTGCACTGATTTGATTAAAAAATTGCCCATGAAACAAGACATTAATTTGTTTTGGCCTAGTAGTCAGGTTTATTCCCGATTTCTGACCACTTAATTCTCAATTCACCAAAATGTTTTGTTTTTATACCCCCACGTTCGAAGAAAATGGGGGGTATACCGGATTGACTGCGTCTGTCCGTCACACTTTCTCGCGTCTGTCCGTCACACTTTCTCGCGTCTGTCCGTCACACTTTCTCACGTCTGTCCGTCACACTTTCTTGCGTCTGTCCGTCACACTTTCCCCTTCCGTGTGTCCGTCCGTCCGACCTCATAACTCGAACAACTATGAACCGATTTCAATAATTTTTTGTATGCAATCTCCTTAGGACTGCCTCTCAGCATGATGCTAATTGCAGTGCGGTCCGACTTTCTTTTTTTAAGTTACACCTTACTTTTCAACTTATTTTGACTTAGAAAATTCTGTCCGACTTACCGTACTGACCCGGTTCAAAGCCCATGCCCGTGTTTAAGCCCACCCATATATTTTGGCCAAATTCCATGCACAGGGGTATATTCGTGTTTAAGCCCACCCCAAATTTTTTTCAATTTCAGCGGTGGTAAGTAAGTATTTGCTAATGATACTTCCCAAATAAATAATTCCAATATAACGGGAAGTATATTCACAAACGATCACGAAAAATGGAAAGTTATACTTCGTAGGTATTAGTGATAATAAATAAAATAAAATAAAGTAAATCTTAAAATCTCATTTGTTTATTCAATTATACTTCCTGGGGGAAACCAATCGTCAATAGACATCAAATACAAAAGAACGCACTCGTTAACGGCGTATATCTGAGAACGTGGTAAACATCAGTCACTTCAAAGAGTCACGTGCGTCCATCGCGCACATGTCAACAACAGTACTGTAAAAACATATTCTTTGTATGTCGGTATGTTCCTACATGTGGCCAAACACAAAAAGAACTCATTCCCTGGTTATGTAAACACACAGTGGGTATAATAATGGGGCAGAAGGGGGACTTGTCATCCACAACACCCCAACAGCACAAGATGCCTTCAAAAAAAGAGATACCGATGTCGTATTGGTACCCGGTAAATAATCATTATTTAAAAATTTTAAACTTCTATTTTTCACGTTTTACGATATAGACTATAGTATAAACATTAATCTGTGTCAACGGTTTGGAAGCGACAGGCTAACTCTAAACATTCAAACACATGTTTTTTTTTGTATACGTATTTACATCGTAATTTCGTTAATTAACTCTTTGTAGACAACGGGCCATGAATAGAGCACTGGGTTCATTGTTATCCTAATCGGATTAAGTCACTCTCTTATATGTTGCATAATATTTCCCTGTACAATTTTCAGACATTTTTTTATTATTATCTTTGGCTTCGATGACGACGGCAAAGTTGTGTTTTAATTATATTGTTGTTGGGGATCACGTACATCTGAACATTGATATAAACTATAGATATAGACTATAGATAGTGGATTTACCCAGCTGTCTGAAATGGCGAAATCCGATAACCCATGATGCTTACAAACTGTCATTTATGGGAATTTTGGGCAATAAAACAAGACAAGAAGTAATATTTTAATATACACATCAAAATGAAAAAAATACTTTCTCAAAGTAACTTATACTTAACTTTATTTAATCTGGAAGCCGTGTATATTTCCCTGGATCGACTTTATTTTATGGATCCATTTCTTCAGTTTTACTGTCCCGATTTCTTGGGATTTTTGGTTTGCAAAGGGCATATTCGAGTTTAAGCCCACTTGGATTTTTGAGCTCAAATAAAACAAAGGCCCCCTGGGCCTAAACGCTGGTCAGTACAGTAATAACTTTAACAAATATGAACCGATTTCAAAAAAATTTGGTATACATGATTCTCACAACACCCTCTCTACATGATGCGGCTCAGGGTTGGCTTGGACTGTTTTTCCTAACATTACACTTCATTTTCGACTTATTTTGACTTAGAACATTTTTGGATTTTTTTTTTTTGGATGCAATCATTTGAACAAATATGAACCAATTTGAATAATTTTTTCTGTACAAGCTTCTTGCGACACCATATCGATATTATTAATCCAAATTTTTCTTTAAAGTTAAAAATATTTTTGTTGGGTTTACGGATAATGCGTGTTGAATTTGCCACGGTGGGGGTATGCTAGCACGCGAGTGCACACCTCTTGTTTTTATAGGACTTCCCATTCATTTGTTGATTTTCAAGTCCTCTGCATAAAATAGGAATAAACAATCTAAGAAATACATTAAACTGTTTAATTACACTGAGATTCACATTGAAAATGCTTGTTCCTATTTTTTAAATATATTCCCAATTATAAGCCTCTACAGTGCAAGCAAATTTTCCCAATGGAAAGGGTCCTGGACCCTTTTTCAAAAAGGGTAGACAAATCCTTGCCTATATTAGTACTCTCGGGAACCAAATAAACGTCAAAATAATCACACCCTATGATGCAGGGACCACTCTTGAGGGTGACTAGGGAGACATCTTCTCCCCAGAATGTGCCACTTTCCCTACTTTTTCCTATCTTCCCTCTCATATACCAGTATGATATGTCTCAACTGCATATTTACTGATTATAACGATGGTCTTACTCACTATAATGGTTTTATAAATGGGCTATTGTATTGCATACTACATATTGGATCATAGAAGGTTGATGTTGGGGTATAATTGAACTTCCGTGTTTATGCATTGGCACAGGGTCTTTAATGTTGCGCCAGTGCAGCTCCTATCATGAAGGGTTATTTGGACCCCTACGTTTATTAATTTCTGGAAGTCACAAATCCAAAAATGATAGAATCATTATTTACCTAATTAATTTTGGCGAGTCAAATTTTGGGACTTAATTTATACTAAAGAACGTATACATGTAAATCTAGTACCATATCACAAGAACAGCTCCCTGCCTCACAATATCTAACACAGTTGTTTTAAGATTACCATATTCTGTGTTTGTGAACTGCAATGACATGGTAACTTCTTGCAATGCACTGCTTGATGATTATGGCAGAATTCTGCAATTTTGTAATTTTGCCGGGTGCCTGGGAGCCAATTTCCTGTAAAGGCCTACCTTTTCATCTTATTGAAAGGGATTTGCATCCCATAGTGTACATCATTTCAATTTCAATTTTCTGGTAATATTCTAACCATTGTTACAAGTTTATCAGTGATTTTTACTGAAAATCGAATTAAGTTTTGAGAATTTCACGCCCCTACTTTTATTCCGCCCCCTACTCTTATTTGATTTTGGGATAATTTTCACCCCTACTTTTATTCGACACTCTTTTGTTATTTGGGTCCCGAGAGTACCTTTCTCTTTTCAGATGCCAGACAGAAGCTACTTCTTATCACTACATTCTCGTTCAGCGTTAAGTACATGCCGGCTGACGTATCATTGGCTGTTTCATCAGGACTCTTACCTATCCTCTTTGAGCTGAGTAAGGATGCGCTCACACTGCCGCCGACTTTGCCACCTGTTGACACACAGCTCTCAGCATTGCATCTTCAGGCTATTCTACATAATTGCTGTCAGCGACTTATTCACCTTATTGCCATCACTACAGGGTAAATATAAAGCATAATACAATCCAAAGTTAATTAACTTATTCTCAAATTATTTATTCATCAGAACAGTGCAGAAGGGTGGTTTTTATATTCCGTTTTGAAAAAAATGACATCATGTTATTGGCTTATCCATCCGTCCATCTGTCCGGTCACTTTTTAGCTCAACTTTACTTTGTAAAGATTGAGCTATTGCCATGGCTTGGTATCCGTCTGTGTGTGCGTGTGAGGGTGTGTGTGTGTGTGTGTGCGTGTGTGATTCTTCAACAATTTCCTTAGCACGGGCTACAGGTCGTACCTTTGGTCGGATCATTATAAAATTTGTCATAGCTGTTGACATTGCATGTAGATGGGAAACTAGTCATTTGGGGGTCATTCGGAAAAAAAACATGGCCGCCAGTGGCCATCTTGGATTTCAAATTTCAATCCATTAGCACGGGCTACAGGTCGTAATGTTCGTCATGGATGTTAATATTGACATGTAGATGGGAACGAGTAATTTTAGGGTCGTTCGGAAAAAAAACATGGCCACCAGCAGCCATCTTGGATTTTACTCTTTGCATGACTAAATCCTTTGGCACCGGCTACAGGTTGTACCTTTGGTCGGATCATCATGATATTTGTCACAGTTGTTGACAATGGTATGTAGATGGGAACGATGTCATTTTGGGGTCATTCAGCAAAAAAACATGGCTACCAGTGGCCATCTTGGATTTCAAAATTCAATCCATTAGCATGGGCTACAGGCCATACGGTTCTTCTGATCATCATGAAATTTGTCATGGATGTTAATATTGACATGTAGATGGGAACAAGTCATTTTGGGGTTATTCGGCCAAAAAACATGGCCACCAGCAGCCATATTGGATTTTACTCTTTGCATGACTAAATGTTTTAGCACAGGCTACATGTCGTACCTTTAGTCAGATCATCATGAAATTTGTCACAGATGTTGACAATGGGATGTAGATGGGAACGATGTCATTTTGGGGTCATTCGGCAAAAAAACATGGCTGCCAGTGGCCATCTTGGATTTCAAAATTCAATCCATTAGCACGGGCTACAGGCCATACTGTTCGTCTGATCATCATGAAATTTGTCGTGGATGTTAATATTGACATGTAAATGGGAATGAGTCATTTTGGGGTCATTCGGCAAAAAAACATGGCTGCCTGTGGCCATCTTGGATTTTACCCTTTGCATAACTAGACCTTTCAGCTTTCCACATTTCTAATCACTCCATTGACTGTAACACGTGAAATTGTTCCATTTCCAAGTTGAGCTACAGTGTCATTGACACTTTCATTTCGTTTCCGGATGATAACTTTAGTAAGTCTGAACTGAAATTTATTACGTGGGCTTACTAGCACAAAATGCAAGTCAAATTCGAACTTGGGTTCTGCCCGCCATTTTTCACCAGAGTTACGGCACTTTTTATTGGAATTTGCGCTTAATTTTCGTTTCCAGATGATAACTTTAGTAAGTCTGAATTGAATGGAATAAAATTTGGTATGTGAGTTTACTAGCCCAAAATACTGGTCAAGTTCGAATTTGGGTTCCGCCCACTAATTTTCACCTGAGTTATAGCCCATTGTTGAAATTACCACAGGCGTATTTGCCACGCCGAAACAATGCTCTTGTTTTTTTTAATTTTTTTATCTAATTATATGAAGATTGTCAAACTTAAGTTTCACCAGAATGGGATAATCTTGACAGTACAGGTGATTCTCTTTTATTCTTTCGCTAATAAATATTTTCTTGATTATTTGACCCAATGACAGGCCAGGATCCAGAATTGCTGACCAGTACTGCCTTATTTTATTGATTTTGAAACTCTATTTCGATCGACAAAACTGTTTCTCTCATTTTTGTTACAAAACATTTCTGGATCTAAATAGACCTTCAAATAGTTGTATATTGAATCAATGATTACAGTCCCCATAAACATTTTTATAAGAGTGATAAGTACAAATTATAACACCCTTAAATTAAAAATTGCGAGTGCGTACTGGTGCGAGAGCTATCACTCTTGTCTCCTGGGAAGAACTGTCTCATGCAATAATCATTGATTCAAATCAACACTAGTGCGACACTATAGATATCTCCTCAATATGTTTGACATATGATGTTTTATCATTCACAAATGATCTGATTAAAGACCAAAAGCATATCATGACATTCAGCTTTTTTGTACAGTTTAAATGTGCAGTGACTATCTACAACTCTAAATGATAAAAATAAATAATAAAATGATATGCTGTGATTTTCAGGACATACTCAGATCGCCTTAGTGAAGGAGTGGTACAGTCGGTATTAGACTTGATGTGGCAGCAGCTTAGTAATATCATGTCAATGTCATGTAGAGGATTAGTCCAGGAGCAAATGACAGGTGAGAAGCAGTCACATTATGAGCAATGATAGCTAGCCGAAGTGGGGGTTTTGTTCAGCTCCCGGTATGGGTCAGCCTGAGAATATTCACTTACACAAAAACTATTCGGGAGTGAGTTTGAAGGATGTAAATACTCAGTTGAAAGGGATGAGAAAAAAACACTGGCTTCTAATAGTGTACCATATCATTGATAATTACAAAATCAATGAGAAACTTAATGTCATTGTAAACCAAGTTTCATGTACCAATTAAACACGCTGTTTTATAAAATAATTAAATCTGGTGAATATGACTGCTGCGGTTCATGATACTGATACTGCCTTAAAAGGAAGCATTTTGCAAGTAGTCATGCAAGCTGTCGTTACAGTATAGGCAATAGATTTACTAACACAACTTAGGATTATGTAAGTGAGCATGAATGAAAATGGCTGGCACTGCAGTGCAAATAGAATACAATAGAAGGGAGAAATCTCTATATTTTTTAACTGAAATTAGAACAAGAAGTTAGTATGTGTCCTTAACCTTTGCATGCATGCCAGTGATTTTGCAGTCTATGTTCCCTGGTATTACGTTATATAGGTAAGCATTATCAAATAATCACAGTAACTGTATAAAACTCCGATTTCATTACTGTTTTATTTAGGTGTATATTTTTATAAAATGGACACGAATAGAAACTCATAAAACTATGTAAATCTTTATCATAAAACTGATAAAAATTTGGAAATATTTTAGAACATCAGCATATTTGGGCATACTCCTGCCCTGTTTAATATATAAGGCAGTGCATCTCAGTAAAGTATGAGCGATTTATAGTTGCTTGCGACAATGTAATTATTGAGCCATTTTTCACAAATTGTATTGGCTTGATGTTTTCCGATTCATAGGTACAGTTGATAACAAGTAGAATACTATTTTTTTTGTTACTACTGCATGGGATGTGTATATAAACGTGAAAAATAATAATGATAACCGAACAACTTTTAACAGACTCGCGTGCAGTAGATGTAATCATTTTATTATCTAAATAATTCCATTGGCTAAATTTAGAGTTAAACCTCTTGTATTGTCCTTCATGATTCAAAGTATATTCACTTATGGATGCTGTCCGAGACATGTTACATAAATTGTTTACAGCCTATAGGGACATCATACCCATGATGCGCCATCATTGAACTTAAAAGTTAAATTAATTTGTTGTCAACCCATGTACGTTGGGGCATGTGGTACATTAAAACAACACTGTGTAGGCATATAAATTGCCAATAATTATAACTTTTTAGAAAATATGAAGTGATATGCATTTATACTAAATTATACTCTATGTATCGAGATATACACTCAAATTGCAATTTGCGTATCGAGATACATATTGTACCGTGACCTTAGCGTATCTTTCCACCCCTAGTAATAATAATCATAATTATCGATCCATTTAAAAAGCACTTTCCACATTTAATTTATTTCAATACGCTTTACATGGCTTATTTCCCCGGCCATAGGGCATGACACTTTTGCCATTCCCAACCTCCCAACGAAAGCGTGCATATATCAGGAATTCATAAGGAAAATATCCATCAACTTCCCATAGAGTTCTCCCTTAACGCAGGTCGCAGTACATACATTGAGATATTAATGTGTTAGTTTATTTATTTTACGTTGTTTCCTGGAGAAGGGGACAGAACTCACTCAACACCAGGTTCCATTTTGGGCATATTTATTGCCAACAAACATAATAAATTCATAATGACTGATTTAACAATAAACTGGTGCACAAAATAAATATGTAGCTCAACTATCAATATATGAAATATATCCGGGCAAAGTGGATGTATACCGCCAAAATTACCTTTTAAGTGAATATATGAGATGACTATTTTTTCGTATTTTTTCCCTGATGAATAACAAATAACAATTGCTGTGGCATAAAGAATGAATATTCTCTGTTAATTTTCAGGAAATGTACATCTGCCAGAAACCTGCATTGGTGACTACTTGGTGTTGATAAGAAGAGTAGCTGTAGCACATTCCGTACAGAGTAAAATTGCCAGCGAGAAGTGGACCAACTTATTACTCAATATAGCAAATGGAATTAACAAAGAAGGTGAGATTCTGTATTGTGAGTCCAGGTTGTTGTTATCACTTTCAGAGGAGGTAAGTGCGAGTGCAATTGCATCATCCCCCCCCCCCCCCCCCATAGTCTTCAATTCATGGGTCCTATCTTTTGCTCTAGTTCTCCTTTGCCAAAAACTGCATGTGGACCATAATCATTGTAACACTATGCAAATAGTTTTTTTAGCTCACCTGAGACGAAGTCTCCGGTGGAGCTATAGTCATCACTCCTCGTCCGTCGTCCGTCCGTCCGTCTGTCCGTCCGTCCGTCAACAATCATCTTCTTCTCCAGTATCATAAGGCCAAATGAGTTCATATTTGGTGTGGATGTTCCCTGCTTGACTCAGACTCAGATTTGTTAAAATAAGGTCACTGAGTCAAATAGTTGCGAAGCTAGGGCCATAACTCTTTCCCGCCATAGTAATTCTTAAAACAACTTCTTTTCAAGAACAATCAGGCCTATTTAGCTTATATTTGGTATGGAAGGTCCTTGAGTGACTGGGGGTCAGATTTGTTCAAATGGGGTCACTGGGTCAAATAGGGGCAGAATCAGGGACATAACTCTATTCTCCCTAGTAATTATTAGAATGACTTCTTCTCCAGAATCATCAGGCCGATTTAGCTAATATTTTGTATGGTGGGTCCTTGTGTGACTGGGGTTCAGATTTGTTCAAATGGGGTCAGTGTGTCAAATAGGGGCCGTGTCAGGAACATAACTTTAAACAAAAAAAACATTTTATTTTTTTTTAAATATTGTTAAATTTAAATCCTTGCTCAATTCAAAAAACAAATCACAATTCAAAATGAACCAATACAAAAATATTTTTTTCATTTTAACCCCTGATTTTTTTAGACACAAAACACCCCATTCCACCCCTTTCCCTCCTCACCCCTCTACACCCCTGTCCCCACTACCACCCCCCCCCCCCCCCCCCCCCAATCTGCGCCGCCCTGCACCCACTGCAGTCAAGAAAAAATTAATTAGAAAAACTGACACCTTGTAACATCCATAAAGTATGGTATTAGCCCCAGACAGAAAGAGTTAATAACAGTCAGAAGTTCAGATGTTATCTAGCTGGCTGACAGCTAGGTGTAAACAGTCATGCTCTATGTGTGTCATTAACATATCATATCAAAACAAAATGCTGTATGTCTGACATTTGCAGAATGAGGTCCCCAGAGGGTGAATTTAGTGATGCTACTCTGCACAGTAGGCTAGCATCACCAAATACACTCTCCAGGGACCTCATTCTGCTTAGGCCTCATCTTCAGGGAAGTATACAGGTCTTAAATTGACATTTCTACTTACTTTTTCCCTTCTGTTCAGTTTCTATATTCCCTAATTTGCTGTCAGAAGATAAAATTGATAATTGAAGTGCCCAATGGGTGCACATCACCAATTAACTGGACAACTTCAATCTGTTCCTATGTCTCCCATGGCAGTTGAGGGCTAAGCATAATGAGGTCCACAGAGGGTGAATTTGGTGATGCTAGCCCACCTTACAGGATTGCAGCACTAAATTCACCCTTTAGTGACCTCATTCTGCAAAAGTCAGACACTATATTCAGGCTTGGCTGTTCCACTATTATATTCTTAACCACCACCTATCCAGTTGTACTCATTATACCCTGATTTGCAAAGAAAACTTGGGGGGGGGGGGGTATATTGGATTGAATTTGTCTGTCAGTATGTCCTCCCGTCCATCCCTCTGTTGGGATGTTTCCATCCGTCCATCAATTTTGTTCTTCTCCACATACATATTAAAGACCGAAATGGTTTATATATTTTGACTCGCATTCAGATTTGTTCAAATGAGTTCATCAGGTCATATAGGTGAGAAGCCAGGGCCATAACTCTTTCCCTCCATAGTAATGCTTCAGAAACCATCAGGCCTATTTAGCTTTTGGTATGGAGGGTCCTTTGGTGAGTGGGGTTCAGATTTGTACACGTGAGGTCATTTTTAGGAAACTTTTGAGGAAAATCAGTTTTCTTCAACTCTTAAAATCTACCGTTTGAAATTTCTAGATGAATAGATCTCATAAATGGGGATTCACATTTGTTCAAATAAGGGCAGAGATAAGAGATTTAACTCTCAACCACCCACCCTACCTGTATGTATGCTGTTTGATACTGGTATAATAATATATAGATTCCTATTGATTTCTAAGCTGCCTGGGTGGAGGCAATGAGGCTGTAGATTTGATTTTTCAACCAGTAACAGTCCACATTTTCCTACTTCGGGTTAAACTGTTCGACCGAAATCGCCACAAATGTTAACAGGTCTATTTTGCTGATATTTAGTATGAACGGTTCTTTGGTGTCTGGTATTGAAATTTATTCAGATGTGGTCACCAGGTTAAATAGGGTGGGACCAGGGACATAACTATGTCTCTATAGTCATTCTTAAATTGTCTTCTCAAGAGAGGTTGGACTATTTAGCTTACATATAGTATGGATGATCCTTTAGTGACTGATACAGGGCTGGCGATCTAGAAAATCCAGGAGGGCTATTAATAGCCCTCCTAGATATTCCTAGGAGGGCTATAGCCCTCCTCAACTTTTAAAGTTATGATTTATTTTATCTGAGTTACTAATGCCGTTAGTTTGTCTATTTTTGATGTTGTATAACTCCATCTAAATTAATTTGTTTTATGTGGAAACAAAGTGTCCACAGAGTTGTGAATGTCAAAATCCCCCACAGTAATTATGGTATGGTGAATATTTAACTATGTTTTATATGTTATGATAATTTATATGAACAAGAAACAAAATGTAAGAGTGTTTTTACTCAACAATTTGTCAGTCGGTGTCCAACCCATGCAACGGAATTGGGTGAGTTTGTCCACGTTAAAAGCATTCTCCATGAAAGTGTAATTTTACATAAAATACACAATCAAGAACAATATTAAATCCAGTATATTTGCACTTGAATATTGACTGCTTTTTCTCTCAATGTAATCCATATTCCATTGCCGATCGCAGACTGCTGCTTGCAGCAGTCAAGTCGCTATCTATAGATTTACTGGGTGTTTGCAATTGGGGACATAGAAAATAGTTTCTGAACTTTAATAATTGAATAACAGTGTAAACTAGAATACGTGGATATATTTAGCTAATTATATTAAAATATTGTCAATCGAAGCGATAAAAGACGGCTGCGAGCTAAATACAATTTTCACTGATAGGAACCGGAAACGGAACGAAAGGTTGAACTTAATTGGGACAGTGACATTTGGTTCTCACTATCCACAAACATGTGTTCATTTTATCCAGTGAAATATATTGTAAGCTCAATCTTATGAAGAGAAATAATTTATTTTGGTCATAAAATGTGTGAGAATCGATCAAAAGATCAGATTTACGAAACAGTTCGTTCCGGAATTTACTGATTCCGCTATAATTCCCATTTGACATTACCGTCAGGTCACGCATGCGCACAGTCCCCACACTGTACAATATAATTACGATTTCGATGCAGTATTTTACTCATTAAACACAATAAAATAACTAAATAATAAATGTCCTATCGTAGACGAGGCGGGCTATAAAAAGCCCGCCTTGGAAAATTCTAGGCGGGCTGTAGGCGGGCAGCCCGCCAGCCCGCCTTGAGATTTCCAGGCCTGCTGATATTCAGATTTGTTAACATCAGGTCAACCTGTTAAGAAATGACGGGGGCTATGGGGAGTTAACAATTTTGTGTTTAAAAAAATCATTGAAATACCAAATTCATTAAAACATCTTCCTTGGAACTACCTAACTGATTAATCTGACATACATGTATGGTGTTTTGGGTCCATGGATAAATGGGCTTCAAACATGTCTAAATGGTTTTATAAAAAGGTGCTTGTGAGATTGGAAATTTCCAAAAATTGAGAAAGTTTGAGATGTCGGTTGTGAAATTCCAACCCAAGACTTGGGAGTCTGGAGCCCGGTCGGGAGGGGACTTGTTGAGCTGGAGGAGGGGGGTGATCAGTAGTGAACAGTGGGCAATTTCATGGTGGATATTCACCTTGAAATTACCCACTGTACACTACTGAAGCCTCTCTAGCCACATATCGTGTTTAGATCTACTTTTTTCAAAGTGCTTATGAAAAGTTCTGACTATTGTGGTCTCCAGAGTCCCAGTCTCATCAGTCTTTGCAGTCTGGTGAGCGACCCCACAGTCTTTGACTGTCTTGTTTTTAAACAATTTCTGAGACCATTAAAGAAAAATAACTTTAAAAAATGCATTTTTTTCAAATGACATTGACTTTAGCAGTTAATATATATATATATGTATCATAGTGGCTAGTTAATTTGATGGACCATTGATTGCACTATGAGTTCACATCATATCTTCAAACACAAGGTTCATTGGTTCTCAACAGTGACCTTTTTCGTGTTTTCCCCAAATATTTGATATCAGTTCCATTGAAACAAAATTTTCTCTTGACCCATGGCCCGCAGCTTGGGCACCTCCTCCAAAATTGTTTCCCATTTCCCACTCTACATATCAGCAGAGTGTAACGCTTTAGTCCCCTGTTTGTTATTGTTTTTGCTAAATTTTGACCCAAAGCTGCTGGGCTGCATGTTTATTGTTAACAACAGTTCTGAAATGGTAATTCTTCCTAATGAATTCTTCCCATTGTGTTTGCAGGTGTTCCATTTGTACAGAATTTGAGGACTCGACTGATAGCGCTACATGTGTTAGAGACAATTCTGCCCAGTGTCGATGCATCATCTAATCAAGCACAGATCATAAAGGTAATCTTCAGCAGATATTAAAATGCAGGTCAAGTTAAAATTTCTCACAGAAGATACTCTCGAAATGCTGTGTTATACCTATAATTCACCTTCAAGTGACAAAAAGATATAAATGGCTTCAATTCAAAACCAAAGTGACTTGGAAATGTTTTGTGGAAAATCACCACCATTGTTGAGCACTGATATTATATAGCTTTCAGCATGTTTCTGAGAAATTAATAACCGTGACAGCATCTTAATATTAAACACTGTGTTTGTTTTCATTTTAGGTTGTGAACCAGCTGTTTGAGAGCCTTACACTTAACATGTGGTCCATACCTCAAAAAGTGTCTGAAAGGAAAGCGCTCAAGATGAAGTCAGAACTAATGAATAAACTGGATGCCATCAATGCCACAGAGAGCTGCTCGTTCATGGATATTACCGAGGGTCCTAGCTGTTCATCGATAGCAATGCAGGGGGCCTCATTTGACCCAGAAAAATGTCTCAATTGTGCTATTGATGGTCAGCACACTTTGGTTCATGGAAATGGAGGAAGAGGCTATGGACTTGGATCAACAGCTCTCCACTCTGGGTGCTACCAATGGAAGGTTTGTCTACCCTTCCTTCTCCTATTCAGTTATAAAAGTATACATTGAAAACTATCTGAACATTTCCTAAGGGAACTACTCCTTAATGAGTATTAAGTAAAGAAAGGGTTTAACCTTACATTATTTGTATGAATGAGAGAGCTCATTGTAATTGACTATTAAGCATTTGCCAGCTCAGGTGGTTTATCTAACTTTTAAAATGTAGCAATCATTGGTTTCTGACAATTCAATTTAAAGTTTGTATTGATACAAAAATAATTACAGCATGTTTTTTATACAAACACGCACAAAATTGAGATCGAACAGACCGTTTCTGAATTAAAAATTATGATAGATTTACGACTGCAATCTTATTAAAAAAATGTGTTGGTCATATTTTATTGCGTGATTTTTTAATACATAAATGACATGAACCTTATCAATTAACTTTTTACAGACATCTGTTCGGCAATTAATGGCCAAGGGCAACTGAAATTAGACCCAGAGCTAGTTGATGCGGGGTGTGGAACGCTTCGTTGACATGTGCCCCACAAACAAATAATAAATATAAATATGCCTGTATGCATGTTTTTATAAAAAAATTTGGTCTGAGAAACAGGGAAATTGATTATCCATAGTCTTATTAGTGAACTGTGATTCCACAGAAGATATGAAAAGCACTTCATTTGAACATAATTTAAGCTTGGCATGTCAGTATTCATGTCAATAGCTTCTTTTTTTTTGCATTTCAGTATTTGATAGTGAAAGAGAATAAGGGTAATGAAGGGACATGTGTTGGAGTATCCAAGCTCACAATACGTGACTACGGACATCGGACAACGGGAGACATGTGGCTCTATCGAGCATATAGTGGAAATATCTACCACAAGGGGGAGCAAACTCTGAGCTTACCCTGCTTCACGCAAGGAGATTACATTACTGTTATACTGGATATGGATGCCAAGACTCTGGCATTTGCTAAAAATGGAGAGGTTAGATATATACATTGGGGACCACTTCTACAGTGTTTTTACTTGTTTTCTTCCTTATATATTTTAATAAATATGAGATTATTTCTTGTGTGTTGGTTAAATTTTTTATTCAGATTGCAATTGTAGAACATAGAAATAAAATCTAGAGTTGACGTGGCTCTGAAACATTTATGGTACAGTAATGCCCTAAATAATAGACTCCTTAACCACAGAAGAATTATGGTAATTTTTCAGGATTTAGTCGGAAATATGGCTTTTTGCCATTCATCGGAAAGCTCTCAGTGACAGCTTTCCGATGAATGGCAACAAGCCATATTTCCGACTAAATCCTGAAAAATTACCCATAATTCTTCTGTGGTTAAGGAATCGATTATTTAGGGATTACTGTACTACATAATGTACATTGATGATTAAAATCAAGAGAAAGCAGTTTGTGTAGTTTTTAAATGGTATTATGTATGTTAAGATAAGGCAATATGCCTTTTCCGGACATTGGATGAATACAAATGGCACAGTTTTTATTTGTCGCCTGAACATCTTGTTTGAGGAATTATTTGTTATGACTTCAATGCATCTTTCTGGGACATATAATCCTCATAGAAAGTTAGTTCAGTTATTTAGAACCTATTTCGATATCCGGTCAAATTCAAATGTGAATATTTAATCATTAGGTTATTTTGGAGTGCAAACCACCATATTGCTTTAAGTTTATGAATATTCCTGTTCTAGAGTTATTCATCTTTGTTTATCTGAAAATGTTGATTATTTGGTCGATCTGCCTAAGTATCTCAGCCATAGGTTATAGGTATACCCAAACTAGACAGTATACCACATGGTTGGTATGCACCGGGCAACAACCCAGCTCTTGTTGAAAATAAGTTACGATTTATAAAAAAAACATTATCTTTCTCTATCTTTCTCAATACTTTGCCTATTCTCGACAGGAAAAATAGCATGCATTACTATAATTTAGCTACAGTGACTGTCAACAACACCACTTTAATTTTCAGAAACCAAAGGTGGCATTTGAAGATATTGAAGCCAAGGAGCTTTATCCTTGTGTGATGTTCTACAGTAGCAATCCTGGAGAGAAGGTAATTAATATTAAGTAATCATACTATGAAATTTACTGAATTACATTAACCCTTTGAGTACTAAATACTCATTGACAAGTTGTTTCCTATGTCTGTTTGTTGAACTTATTATCTAAACATTTCTTAACAGTGAATATGAACCCTGCTGCGTTTGTTTGTCTGTTTGTCTGTTAGTCCCAGTCTGCTGGTACGTAAACCAGCTTAGATATTGGGATAGACAGATGCTGTATATACGTCCCAGAACGCCCCGATAGCCTTTCTATGACAGCGTTTGCGCGCTTTTCACCAGCTCACATAAAACCACAAATAAATGTTATCAAATATCACAATTGTGACAATAAACGGGTTTATACCATAGAAGACATGATATCAATTGTCAATTGAAAGCGGTAATTTAATGTGAAAAAATAATATCGCAGTTTTTACATATTTTTAAAAGTATGCGAACTCAATTGACCCCACAAAGTGACATTGGCATATTCCGGCACTCATATGGTAAATATAAACATCAACACGTAGTCATATTTAAAATTTAATTTTATTATTTATTTCACAAATACCCTGTAATTTGTAAAATGGAAATTACATGTATATCGCTAGACATTCTGTGTAAGAAATGTTTAACTAATAAGTAATATAGGACCACTTACAATTAGAATAAACACATAATAGTAAACAAATCGATGTGTGTCCTAATAAACGTGAATATTCTATGTGTAATTTAACATGAAACTTTGATTATTATACATCATTATGACCATAAGATGTCACTCGTTCCGAAATATATAGCACCATGTAATGATTTGTTGTCAAGTAAAAGAGCCGACCAATCTTGCCACCAAGTGTGGGCATAAAGTCCGCTATAGGATACCAATGGGAGCGTTCTGGGACGTAAACACAGCATCTGTCTATCCCAATATCTTAGCTGGTTTACGTACTAGCAGACTGGGGCTATTTGTCTGTCTGCTGTTTACTTATATTTCCTGAACATCCCTCCTGATGAATAATAGTCCATTCAAATACTTACTTTTAATGAAACTTAGGAAATGGTTAACTTTCAAATGTGGTGGCAATCATATTTAAATCTATGTAATGGAACATTTCTGTAGATTCTCCCTTTATAATTTTCATTGTATAATTGCCTGAGAAAACAGGTATTGAATATTAATTGTATAAACTTAGTTAAATCAGAATTTTCACAATCTATACATATACAGTAATGCCCTAAATAATCGACTCCTTAACTACAGCAGAATTATGGGTAATTTTTCAGGATTTAGTCGGAAATATGGCTTGTTGCCATTAATCAGAAAGCTCTCACTGAGCTTTCCGATGAATGGCAACAAGCCATATTTCCGACTAAATCCTGAAAAATTACCCATAATTCTGCTGTGGTTAAGGAGTCGATTATTTAGGGCATTACTGTATGAGAATGGGTGGAGGCACTGGCTCAGCATGTGTTCATTGCTTCATATATGAACATGATAATTTCTTATGCATGAACAGTTTATCATTTCTTATCGTAATGGCCAAGTTACGATTAGAATGGCACATTGAGATGTCTCTCATCTTTGATCAAACATATTTATCATGTTTTTGCCATGATTTTTAGATAATTGTTATCTATTTAGGCAACTATATGGCAATCATTTTGAAGTCTTTCTTTACTAAAATAATCATGGACGAGGAGTTCCCAAATGGTCGTTTGTTAAACTTATTATCTGAAAATTTCCCACCAAGAATATGAATCCTTCTGCACTTGTATTATCTGTTTGTCTGGCTGTCATCTGCTTTTATTACCTGAACATCCCTCCAAATGAATAATAGACCCTTTCAATGTATATTTTTATAACTCAATTTGAGAATCAATTTAGTAAAAAGAGGGTTAATTGTGATTACAGGTCAAAATCACAGACATGCAGATATATAGTTCATCACATGACCTACACGTCGGAGATCCCATGTTTGCTCCCATCTCATCTGTCATGGTCGAAGCAAACATATCGATACTCAGGTGCTTGTATCGTAAAGAAAACTGGACTCAAACTGTTCAGAAGAAAATCCTTAACCAACTGGACAATGTTCAATCTATACGGGAGATATCACCGTTTTTATCAAAACAGACCAATTCCAAGGACCTAAAGGATAACAGTGAGCATTTTAGCAATAAAAAAACTTTTATCAATGAATATTTTTTTTATATAGATTTGTTCTGTTATAATACATGCAACCTTTCGGGAAAGTTTTACAGCTATTTTTAGTACAAAATATTCAGGCGATCGCGGCAACGTTCTAAGCGTACCATGACAAGCTTCATTTCAACTAATTATGTGCAGCTTCATTATAAATAAACCACTTTAGTATGCCTTTATATACAAATAATATACAGTATCTTCAGTTTTATCTGTATTTTATTTACAAAAAAGCTATTTGTTGTTTTTAAATCAGGATTTTGTAGAAAGTAATGGTGTAATTGTGGCCCAGAAGAGATATGTACACCTTCTTTTTAGTCAACTTATATTTGCCAAAATCTGTACCTGTAGATATGAGTCTATTCCCATCGGCAGTCATGAGTGCATCTAGTCAGAATGACTTTTAAGGTTGAACTTTTCTTTCTCATCTGGCTGTAGCAATTTTTTTCGTCAATGGTGGTTGGTCCACTATCAATTGCTTACCGTACTGATTCGCGTTCAGGCCCAGGGGGCCTTTGTTTTATTTGAGCTCAAAAATCCAAGTGGGCTTAAACTCGGATATGGCCCATTGCAAACCAAAAATCCTAAGAAATCGGGACAGTAAAACTTATGAAAGCCGATCTAACGACGATTATTTGGGAAATATACCCGCCTTCCAGATTAAGTAAAGGTAAGTATAAGTTACTTTGAGAAAGTAATTTTTCAATTCAATGTGAATATTAATATATTATAATAACACTTTAAGTCTTGTAGTTTTATTGCCCAAAATTCCCATGTCAAAATGACACTATTATGTAAGCGGCATTGTGGGTTATGGGTAAATCCCTTATCTTATAGTCTATAATAGTCTATAGTTTATATCAATGTTCAGACTTAATCGGATTAGGAAAACAATAAACCCGGTGCTTTATTCGTGATCCATTGTCCACATAGAGGGTGTTACAATAGCGACTAATTGCATGTTTAACAAAAGCCAGTGAGTGTAATTCTTTAACAGTACTGACAAAAGGCCGTTGTATTTCTGCTAAAACGTATAAAAAAACGTGTTTGAATATTTAGAGTTATCGCTCCTGAACTGTTTATACTGTAAAACGTGAACAAAATGCAGTTTAAAAATGTTAATGTTTATTTTGGTTTCGAGTGAATAACGTTGACGTAGTTTGGAAGACATTGTTGTTGAATGACAAGTTTCCCCCTTCTGCTCCATTATTATACCCACTTTGTGTTTACATAACCAAGAAGCCAGTTCTTTGTGATTGACCTACGTTGTCACTGAACACGAAAAATATGTTTTTACAGTACTGGAGTTGAACAGGTGCGCTTTGATTAAAGTATTGCACGCTCATGGCTTTTAAAGCTATACGCTATTAGCGAGTGGGTTCTTTTGTATTTTATGTCTGTTAACGTTTGGTATCCCCCGGGAAGTATAATTGAATAAACAAATGAGAATTTTTTTTAAATTCACTTTATTTTATTTCATTCAATATTATCACTTACCTACGAAGTATAACTTTCCATTTTTCGTGGCATTCTCGCCGTCACCGATCGTTTGCGAATATACTTCCCGTTATATTGGAATTTTTTATTTGGGGAGTATCATTAGCAAATACTTACTTACCACTGCTGAAATTGACAAAATTTGGGGTGGGCTTAAACACGAATATACCCCTGTGCATGGAATTTGGTCAAAAGATATGGGTGGGCCTAAACACGGACATGGGCTTTGAACCGGGTCAGTACGGTACTAATATATTGGCAATGGTTACATTGAAAGGAAAAGAATCACATTTCCTGCGGTTTAAGGCGCCCCCGTCGTCGCAAATATATCTGTACGGTTGTGCTAATATCCGGCATTCTCTCACTCGGTAGTATCATTTCATAAGATAAATATTGTTCCAAAAATATTGCCAGCATATTTTATAAATAATCATCTCCAGTTTGTTTATTCACAAAATAATAAAGAATCACATTCTCCTCAATTGTAAACAAATAGCACGTGACCTAGCCACAAGGGGGCACTTTTCGATGTAAACATCGAAAGCTCAAAAGTATAATGAATATTCATATAAATAGTAGGAATTTTCGCGGGGTTTCATCAAATTACCACTACCCTGCAGCTAATCATTTCTCAACGCTGATTGCTTAAAATTACCCAGTCTAGAATTTTATCCAATCAGATGACGAGCATCAATTTAGTATTCAGGTTTCGCGGGGTTTCCCAATTATACAACTACCCCGCAGTTAATGAATCCCAATGCTTTGTGTGGCAATAATAGGCGTGTGATAATCCCATCCAATCAGAACTCGAGTTAGCTCAATAATTTATGGGCAATGCCTGGATTATCTCAGTTTGTTTACATTATGCAAAGAATTTGTTTTGTACTATATTATCGCAAGCAAAAAGCTTAATATTTACATCATTGTTATAAAAAAAATTAAAATCTTGCTGCTGTGGTGTTGCATCCACCCTGATTTTTTCCACGCCCAAAAGTGTTAACTCATAAATTGCAAAGCCGGCCGTTGTGGTGTTGCATCCACCCTGCTTTTCAATTTCTAAACAGCACACTTCAAATTAAAAAATAAAAACAAAACGTTGCCGCTGTGGTGTTGCATCCGCCCTGGTTTGTTTTCCATAAAACGAAGCGCTTCATAATTATTGCTGACACTGTTTGTGTCAACAAAACTTTCTCCACCTTTATACCGATACAAAGTATATAGGAAAGCTTGCTGCATTTTAATTATCTCCCGCAAATATGTACAGAGCCTGCCGCTGTGGTGTTGCATCCACCCTGCTTTTCATTTTCTAAACAGCATGTTTCAAATTCAAAAACAAAAACATAAATAAAAACAAAACCTTGCTGCTGTGGTGTTGCATCCACCCTGGTTTGTTTTCCATAAAACGAACCGCTTCATAAGTATTACGGACACTGTTCGTGACAACAAAACTTTCTCCACCTTACTGCTACAAAGTCTGTAGGAAAGCTTGCCAAAAAATTCATTACAACAATGTCTCATCTCCCGCAAACCTGTCTCGTTTTTTGATAAGATCTTCAGTCAGCATGGGCTTGCAACTTGCAACTTTATACCAGAATATTGTTTAAAATGTGTGCTAAATACTCTTTTAATCTGCAAGTTAAGTGTAAATTTAAGAAATGGATATTGATTTTGTTATGTTCCATGGAGTGTGGATGCAAGTGGGTCTGACATTTTTATGTTTGGAACACAAAATGTCGGACCAACTAATGCTGCATGTGTGCCATTTAAGGTCTGTATACGGTGATAGTACATCTCTATTCACAGTGTCGATAAAATGAACACTCTAACAATTTTCTATTAAGCTCCGCTACTAAACCATATATTCTTCATTTTAGATACTGAAGAGAAGAAATTACCAGCAGAGGAAGGGAGAGATGTTGCTGGAGGGTCGAAAAAGGTTGATGATTCAGATTCAAAGTCCCCCACTGTAAATGACAGCAGATTACAATGGCTGCTGGAGGAGGTATGTCATTTTCACCTGTAGGTAGCCCCACACAGCCATGAGCAGAACCCACTCAGCAATAAATGCTTTATTTGGGAGAGGCTCCCATTAGGATGAGTTTCTTTCTCCTTAAATGACAGTTGATTGCAATGCAATTCCTGCTATGCCACACGTAAGGATATATTTTATAAGGATGTTTACCTTATAATGTAAACAAGTTAATAGTGAAGGTTGTTTGTTCAACTTAGTGGCTGAAAATTCCTACAAATAAATCAATATGAATCAAGTAACTACTCATTAGTGAGCATTTTGGTATTACCACGCCTTGAATAATTTAGCAATTCTTAAATAATACTGCATGTCAACAAAATGTCACAGTGAATACCCATTGTGTTAGAAAGTGTCATCATTCTACAAAGTAATTTAAGTCACTCCTGATTATTACAAAACTGAGACATTGATTAATTCAGTTGCCATATGCATAATAACATACCAAACACTTTGTGTCATAGACTATATCTGATTTTGTGACGTCACCAATTATTATGCCCCCGACTTGAAGTCGGCGGGTATATAGTCGACGTCTCCATACGTACGTACGTACGTCCGTCCGTCCGTCCGTACAAACATTTTGCATTATTGTTCAGCAACCGCTGGGCAGATTTAACTGATATTTGGTATGGTGATAGAGCAGCATGGGGGAACAGCTACATGCATAGCACGGGTTTCGTCCACCCATTTTCACCAGAGTTATGGCCCTTTTTTTACTTAGAAAATTCAATTTTTCTCTTGTTTTTTGGGTTTCCAGATGATAGCGTGAGCTTTGGTGGTACGATTGCAAATCCCGTATTTTTGTGGATCAGTTATATTAAAATACATGTCATGATCTGATGACTTTTTCCCAGAGTTATGGCCCTTTTTTCAACTTAGAAAATTTGAATTTTTGCTTGTTTTTGGGTTTCCGGATCGCTTGTTTTTGGGTTTCCGGAATTTCTAGTACGAACTTCTTTTGGAATGGTCATATAGACCTCCTCGGATATCCGCAGTTTCGTCCATGCTTAATCCGAATTGCTACGGTCAGGGGGTAAATGCCACGCGACAGCGTACCTCTTGTTATCTAATACGATGCAGCTGTTTTGAATTTTGCGAGCGCTTTTGTCGCACAGTAGATCAGTGGGCTTAAAGTATTAATCTTGTTACTGTGTCTTATGATTACTGGTATTGCAAATGAGAATTATGAACATTGAGTTACAATGTTAGTTTACCTTTTATTGAGAAAATAAGACACAATAAATAACGACACTATAGTAACTACAGTCTACACACATCGGGGCGAGTGAAAAGTGATGGAAATTCCTGATGTGAAATATAATAAGAATGTCATCACAAATTTACCGCTCTACTGTGCGAAGGTGGGTATTTAATGTACATCACTTGGTAGGGTGTGGTACTGTGCGAAATGAAATAACATATATATAATAAGGAATTAATTTTTATCATAAGACTATATAGTACATACATGCATGTGATAATCCATAAATATAATATTTTCTGGAATTGAAAGGAAACACATAATTATGAACAAAGCAGAAGATACATTCAGGCGAACTCCGTCAATGGGGAAAGTTACACGATGACGTTGTTCGTCGATTTTTGTTGAAATCGACACTGTGACACCTTTGAATGAAATGAACAGCTATGAAATGGACACGCTTCTCGGTATAGTATCTCCGCCGCAGTGCTCACCCAGCGCCAAGAAAAGAAATAAGTTGGTTAAATTCATTAAAGATGTTCCCGTTCCCCTCTCGACAAGGTATAACTATTTTCACTTCAATGTTTGTACCAGTAGTCTAGCTGTCAATCAAAACTACCCGGAAGTATGATTTGCCTAATTTATACTCGAAATTACGATTGGGGTCCATTCATTCGACGAACCCTGGAAATATAGCCTTATATGAATCTTATTTGGGGAAATACCAGAGAATCTATAAACTGATTTTTATAAAAAAAAAAAAAAGGAAAAAAAAGCCACAGCTACCCTCATACAAGTGGTTTTGCTTTGGTTCGTTAATTACGCTAGCGTATGATCATATTAGAGCCTAACCTTGCACTTACCTATTTTCACATATACATAATAAAGCCTACCTTGAACATACCTATTTTTTCCACATATGCATAATAAAGCCTAACCTTGTTCATACATATTTTCACATATGCATATTAGAGCCTAACCTTGTACGTATACCTATTTTCACATATGCATAATAAAGCCCAACCTTGTTCATACCTATTTTCACATATGCATAATAAAGCCTAACCTTGTTCATAAATATTTTCACATAATCCTATTAGAGCCTAACCTTGTTCATACCTATTTTCACATATGCATAATAAAGCCTACCTTGCACATTCCTATTTTCATATATGCATAATAAAGCCTACCTTGTACATACCTATTTTTACATATGCATAATAAAGCCTACCTTGTACATACCTATATTCACATATTATATGCATAATAAAGCCTAACCTTGTGCATACCTATTTTCACATGACTTAAGATTCATAGATTATATCTTTTAAGTTTTTTTTTTATAGATTACTGGTTGCTGTTGGCATTATCTGATTGAAATTGATCAACTAAATTAGGGTCTGCAGTCCTTAAAATTCGACGCGAATCCATTCGCATAAATATTCACGCGAACGAACTGACGAGAATCCACTTAGATTCACGCGGTTCTACTATTGAGATTCGCGTCGATTTGAGTATTCTCTCCTTGCCGGAGTTGGAATTCCCCCGAGTCTTGTTTATGACTAATTTTAGTCTCTGCTCGCAGAGGTGTGTCGCTTGTCAACCAATGAGATAAGTTCATCACAGTGACGTAATTTTGTCTGCTGGCATTAGCGACCTTAACCACGGAAAAAGTCGGAACAAGACTGAGAGTAACTGACCAATAGATATGTTCGTTCTTTTGTAGATGTTAATCTTAGCCAATCAAACAAACCAACGCATCGGCATTTAAAGGTTGAATCGAAAGTAACATCTCATCGAATTGATCGATCTTCCATGTGATAAAATGGGAAGAATAAATTGAAATATTCCCTTTGAATACTCTGTATTTTTGATTAAACTCGTAGTTCACTCAGTTATAAAGAAATCGGGAACTTTGTTTATGTATGAAAGCGTGTTTGTGAATGAAATCGATATCAAATTTTATACTTATTTAATTTTTTCTTTCTAATTCTATTCTATTTTCCCAATCTGAAAAGTTACGGTCCCTGTTCCCCATACCAACCCACGTTACCGTTCAGATGAACGGCCTTCAACTTCAAATGTATAATTTGCACGCCTATTCAAAATAAAAATGCGAAAGCAAAATGTATTTTTTTTAAAAGCTGCAGAAAAATGGCCTCTTGAAATTAGAGAGAACTTCAGGTTATTGGAAGAACCTAGGCTAGTGATGACACAAATTATTCAAAGGCAGTATGTTTGTTATGTGAGAAGAATGCAAAACAAATCTCAGAAAAAATACAAGTGCCAAATTGCTAAAATTTCTTAACTGAAAATCCTGTTTTTGAGTGGATGATTTATTTGGACATTTTCCTTCCAGAAGCCAGGAAATGAGACTTGGGCATCCTCAAAATTCAAAATTTCATCCGATGGGGACAACCATGGGGGCCCCATCGGATCCTGGGACCCTAAATATGTGTTGGATTCTCGCAAACTTTTTTATGAGAATCCATATGGATTCTCCTAAAATGGAATGAAATTTATGGCCTGGTCTGTCACAACGGCGGGTACAAAACAATTTCAGCTTGTCATATTAAAATGTTTCAGTAGGTTTGAACATGTCAATGACCATGACAGGCCAATTATTTCAAGGCTTTTGGTACACTTTGTTGAGTAAATTATTACCAATCACAATAAGCTTTATGCCATGATTCAAACGCCTATGCATAGCAGAGAATTATGGGGGGGAAATGGTGTCCTCTTTTAGTTGAAAATTTAGATAGGTTTTTGACGAACGATATGTAATTACCAGAGAACACAGATATTTATTTGTAATGGCCTAAGTGAAACAATGTATGTGGTCTCAACTTTTTATTTTATCTTATAGAAACATAGATAAATAAAGTGCAGTTCTAAAGATTATTACTAGTACACAGGTCTCAAAATATGGTGCCGGACATTTGCAGAATGAGGTCCTCAGAGGGTGAATTTAGTGATGCTACCCCGCACAGCAGGCTAGCACTAAATTCACCATCTGGGGACCTTATTCTGCTTAGGCCTCATCTTCTCTGGAAAGTATCTTTGTAATCAAATTAACAAGTTTTTTTGTTTCTTTTGGGACTTCTTGAGGAAGTTTCTTTTTATTTTTTAGTTTAGTTTCTCTATATCCCCAAATTGCAAGACAACACAATTCATAATCGAGGTGCCCACTGGGCGCACATAACCATCGAGGAACTTAAATCTGAGTCTAGGTCTCCTATAGCGGATGAGGCCATGCAGAATGAGCTTCCCAGAGGGTGAATTTAGTGACGGGGTAGCTTTACTAAATTCACCCTCTGGGGACCTCATTCTGCAAATGTCCAGCACCATATTTTGAGGCCTGCTAGTACAACAGCATGCATTCCATATCTATCATTTTACAGGTGTGGCCATCCTTGGTTCTTATTGGCGGTGTGGATTCTGGACTCCGCGTTGGTGGTAAATGCATTCATAAAAACACTTACAAGAAAGGCATCATTC
Organism: Siphonodentalium dalli; assembly: GCA_032622095.1. NCBI lineage: Eukaryota > Metazoa > Mollusca > Scaphopoda > Gadilida > Siphonodentaliidae > Siphonodentalium > Siphonodentalium dalli. Next base: position 153,857,831 of record CP136063.1, read on the forward strand.
TGGGTCTGTCCAGAGAAGGTGGTACCACAGCCAAAGTGCAGTGGGAAGATATAGACTTCTCTGTCAGGTAAGCTCTATTCAATAAATATATATCATTTTACTTGTTCAATGGTATGGGTACACATAATCTCTACATCAGGCTTAATCCTTCCATGACTAGAGCTTCCTGAAATATTGATAAAACCTGTGCCAATGCATTCTCTTATATATGTGAGTCCCCCATAGGGTGCCTCGCATATATAAGAGAATACATTGGCCTAATAATATTTACCTACACCTTGTAAGCCAGTGCATTCTTTTATATATGCAAGATCTTTAATGATGCACCAGTGAGGTTCCCATCATGAAATGGTTAATGAACAGGGTTGTAGGTTCAATCAGCTCAAACATTGCATGAAATCAAAGATGTATTAGGTCACACAAAGTCAATTTCCCATTTTTCCGCTAAAGGAAGCCATTCACACTGAACTTTATGGATATATGTCACTGCTTTGTAAAACCACAGTAGGAAAGGGGTTGTTAACTTTTTGGTTGCCTCCCGATGCTTATTGTGCTTGCTCGACTAGTCACGCATGAATGCCCCCATTATAACTGGCTGTACTCGAGTGAAATGTCTCAGTTTTATTTCTACTTCGATAGCCACCGGATGTCTAAGGGAGTATTTCTCTGAATTTCGAGTTTCACACAACTCAACAAATTCATTTTGTTTATGCAATATTGCTTTCTGGTCGCCTGTCCGTTCGTTTTTATCATTGAAGAAGATAAAACATGGTTCGTTTCGCTTCCAACATTCCAGTGGCAGTGGTAAGATCTTAACCGCCACGTGGTTCGCTACCCGAAGTCTCCTAATTTCGTGGCATTTCCACTCATGAGGTTTCTTTCACTATTTCCATCGCTATTGATGCTAATGTCTATAATACTGTTCTGAACAACGTGCTTTCACATATTTATTAGTGTTTTATGTTTCAATACGGTCACAAATGTATCCATGGGTTAGTAGACGCTTGATGTTGACTGTCATTTATCAGAATGGCACTGTTTCATGTCTAATAATAATTGTTCATTTGTTACTTAATACGACTACTAGTAGTAATACTAGTCAGTAGCAACTTTCTTACTTTCAGACAGGGATTAATATCTGCTGGGTATCGGAATTAAAATTCATAGTTCACTTCTCATAAGAGCATCAAATTCGCTGTGGAATTTAGAACGGCTTACCCGCTATCATTTGATGCTTGCAAACATGCCATGCCCTGCTACCCATGGAAATCATCACTAATCATAAAACGCAGACATGTATGTTGATTTCCTATCTATCTTGTTTTTTATGCTCTACTGAACAATAGCTGCAATTATAGGCAACCGGTCAGAACCGGTGGGCTTGTCTTGCTCTCTGGTGCCAAATAAACGTGATGGCCTCTTAATCCTGATCTGTGGGGATTTCGGCTGGGATTGGTAATAGTGATGGCCGTTTTCCTCCGTCTCAATTCCAAATTATATTTCTGGTTGTGAATTTTCTCCAAAATTAACTCATGCTGACATTGTTGTTTGGCACCTGAGAGTAGCGACTATGTTCATTATGACCTATACCAGTATGTTGTCGTGGGTGCAGACACAGTCTGATTGCACATGCACATTAATGGCTGACCCGTGAACATGCCTCGGTGTGCACGTTCAAGAACGCTACTGGAGTCACCACAGGGTTATCCGGTTCCTCGGCCGTGGTCACCTCTGGACCAGTGAGTCTCTACCCAGAATTGGTTCCTCCACTGATATATCTACAGCTACTGATACATGTATATATACCCATCATTTCAAATTGCTGGGTTTATTGCCTAATAGTGTCTCCTTCCGGAATACAAACAATTTCACTTATATGGGGAGGGGGCAGCATTCTTTATGGTAAATAACCATATCCAATGTGAGCTCGGTTCACACGACCATGCTGTCCATCCAATGCAGCGCGCATTGTTCATAACGGACATGGTGCGAGTTTTGTATGTATTCATTGAATAGCTGTGAGTCTGCATGAATTTCAAATACATCAGAAGTCTCCTAATTTCGTGCTACACATGATCTATTTCATGAAGTCGACTCATCGCTACGTTCATGTCATGTATACTGCCAAATCATATATGCAACAGCTATGTTAGTGCGCAGAAAGTTGGCCAGGACGGAAATGTCTCCTTTGGCAATAATTTACATGAATAAATAACAAAGATAGAACTTGTTATCCGATGAAATTTCTTTTGCCTCAACTACATGTAAGTTGAAGTTGAGCGACTGGAACTTCACCGACATTTGGGAAATGATTATCAAAGAACATCATTGTACATATACAACATGTCATTATCATTAATTGTGCTTAACCGATTAATATTGGCAAATCTTAGCTAGCCCGAATGTATTAACATGAGGGCTTGTATTTGGATACTTGGTACGTTGTCGTGAACGTTACAGCGACTTCAAGATATTTATTTGAAAATCCTTACTTTTTTCTTGCGATTCCATTTCCTTTACCTCATTTTATCATCGGAACAATAGTTAGAAACAAGGAGATTATATTCGTTATAACATATATAGTATTATATGACCTGTGATCAAATAATGCTGTGTCGCTATAACAGTCTCTTTCTTTACGTGCATGTACAGTATGACTGACAGTGTCCGGTTGCTACGACTCATGCAACTGGTTTGATTGGGGACTAGGATTATCTGACACAAGTTTTGGCATCAAGGAATTTCATTTCCAGTTCCCATTATCGAATGGCGATCTCCATCAAATCATAATCTGTCGTTCTCTCGGCGACAATTGTGTCTGTTTCTTTGCAATCACTCAATGTATTTTGCTGAATGGGCTCCCTGTTCCAAGACTGCACAGATATGCAAGTTCAGTAGCCTGAACCATCAGCTATAGTTTGCTCAGTCTAGACTAGAGTAGACCTAATTTTCATTACTTTCAACTTACGGTCTTGAGACATTCATGGAATAACTTATTTCAAACAGGAGAAATCCAACCAATACGCACCAGGCAATGTGTTGCTCGACCTATCAATAACTGCCTGCAAATCCCATTACCTATTCAAATTCTGCACTCAATAGTAATTATTCATAGAAGCCCCGCCCAATAGTTCTAAAAATAAGTATTACTGAAGGCGGAAATGCTAGATGAAAGCGAGGCTACGCTAAAACAATGGCAGACTTTGACGAAATACAAATTCTCGAAATTGTAATTAAGAACGTTTTGAAGAAAATTGGTTTAGATTCGCTGAAGCAAGAACAGGAGCATATTCTGAGGAGTTTATTGATAAACACCCAACTGGCTTTACGGGGGTTGAAGCGACAGCCATTGTTTTTAACGCATGTTGGAATTGTCGCACGTCAATCAAAACAGTAAACAGTGCTATATTTTGAAACATGAATATTAATGAGCTGTCGCCAGAAGCAGGGTTCCCCCGGGGCCTTGGATTCAAGGAACGGCCATGAATTTCACAAGGTGTGGTTCAAGGCCTTGAAATCCTGGAATATGGGCAATGGGCCTTGAAAAGCCTTGAATATTCGCGATACAACAACACGCCGATGATCCGTAATTAATCACCTCTTACATTTCCGGGTTTACGGTAAATGACCGCATTGGAGCGAGATATAAATAGCGCAGTTATATTATAATAGAGCAGCGATGTATCGAGCATTCTCATTGGATAGTTGCAGTGACGTTGGCCAATCGCAAAGCGCGACATATTATCGCATGTGACTGTCGTGTCAGTCTGCTAAAATGTTGTCGTGTGTGTATGATTGTTTTCGATAATTACCAATAAAAAATGGGGAAATGCACATTACTCCGAAAGTTACAAAGACTGGTTAATGATCGTTCTGGGAGACATGTATTCTGCAAAATGCAAACTTTGCCTGAAAACATTTAGCGTGGCGAACATGGGAAAAGCCGCGTTGGATTCCCATGTGAAATCTGACAAACATCTTAAAGTTTTGAAGGACAAAAAAAGACGCTGCCATTTCCATTCGTAGTCGGACCTAAAAATGATTATCTGCATTGAATTGTGTGAGTATAATAATCTGGGAAAAGTACCAGGTATTATAGTACCCAACCTGAGTAATGTTAATAATTATTAACATGGCAATGTGTGATAGAATACTGATTAATTTATTTTAAGGCCTTGAAAATCCTTGAATTTGGGTATCAAAGGGCCTTGAAAATAGCTGAAAAATGAGAAGGGAATTCCCCGTTCATCGCGGAAATGAATTTTAGTACCGGTGTCCCTAGACTGAGAGTTGACTGTAAGGAAACCTTTGTCTAGTTGGGTGAAAATCTCAAAATTACCATTTTTTTTGTAATGGCTCTATATCCATGATTTATACACCCCGAGATGTTGTATGCCATAAAACAAACTGTTTCAATGAAAAGGTTAGGGAAACACCACATATGTAAGAAACTCATAACTAAATTAAACATGTTATCAGTGTTATCCCCCAAAAACCCAATGTAATGAACCTGGGTTCCCTTGAATACAACCATGAACTCTTTAGGTTAATGGAATTGTTCATTCTTATCTGCTTCCTACCATAACGTTTCAACCACAACTATCCCGTGAGCTCTAGTTTCTGAAATTAAGAATTGTTATTTCTCCCATATCTAGTATGTGTTTTGGTGTAATGAGTTTTATGTCAGTCCTGTTACCAAGTACTTTGAAGAGAAGTACAATCAATATGGAACAACACTATACTTTCTCGTTACTACAAGAAAACAGTAGCAGTGGAGGTCATTGCCTCTGAAAGTTTTATATCTGCTGGTTTCTCAAGATTTTCAAGGTTGAGTTGACAGAACATTTATTTTTGGCGAGTATGTTAATTGTGTGTCAGTCCTGTTACCACATTTTCTCAAGGAAAAACTGACAGATATTCTATAACTCCATTATAGTTTGAAAACATAAGTAGAAAGGTGCAAAGAATTGTATGTTCTATATCTGGATTTCCTTCACTTCTGTCATTAGAGTCATGAAACCACCGAAAATGTCAGTCATGTTACTGTCAGTCCTGTTACTTTTACTGTCAGTCCTGTTACCAATAGGGTTAGAAAGTAACAGGACTGACATAGGGGTATCTGGGTTGAGTGACATTTTTACTGATAAAATAAATGTGTGAGCCTGTATACATACACAGAAATTTCAAGGGTTATGTAGAGTCATGAGATTCACATAGAGATGATTGGTTGGCTGTGTTTACATGAAATCTCTGCTACCTAAGCCATTTCAAGATGTTGCCATATGGGACAAACCGGTATATCAACTTGAATATTTGGTAATGCCAACTGAAACCCCTTTCAACCCGATAGTCGCAGCCCGGGACACCATTGAAGACAAATACTCAGATCAACACCATATAATAACATCTGATACCATCATATCACCAGGAATTAGACCCCAGAAGTAGGGACATGAAAATTAGAAGGCTTGGAATAGAACACTAACGTTTGAGCCACCCAAATGTCAGTTTTGGAATTCACCAATAATTGTTGCTCAACAGCATCCAGTTGAGCAACAATTCTTGGTGAATTCCAAAACTGACACTTCAAAATTAATTTAAGATAAGGCAAAATACAACGAAGTAATTGAAATTCTTGAATGATTGTTCCATAATGCAAGCCATTATGAGGCTTGAGGCCTCATATTTAAAGGTCATAGGTCACAACACATGTGCACACCAATTCCTAATAAAATTCGTTGGACTGAACACCCCCTCCCCCCCCCCCTCCTCCGCACCCGAAATTTGAAACTTTCAGCTTAATTGGTCAAACCATCTGTAGTCTACACCCAACAGTCAGACAGACACATACACATGCAGACAGTCTGCACATGACATATCATGTAACTCTATGTTCATGTCATGAAGTTTTCCCGGACAGCGGTAACAGGACTGACATTGTGTCAGTCCTGTTACCACCAATAATAATGATGTTTCATTAGCTCAACTTTACTTTGTAAAGTTTGAGCTATTGCCATGGCTTGGTATCCGTCGTGCGTGTGTGTGTGCGTGATTCGTCAACAATTTCCTTTAGCACGGGCTACAGTTCATACCTTTTGTCCGATTATTATGAAATTTGTCATAGATGTTGACATTGACATGTAGATGGGAACGAGTCATATTTCCGCTAAAGGAAGCCGTTCACACTGAACTATATGGATATATGTCCTGCGTTTGTAAACCATAGTAGAAAAGGGGTTAACTTTTTTGTGGTCGCCTACGATACCTCGCGGTCTTCAGTGGCTTGCTCGGATTAGTCACGCATGCGCAGTCCCAATATAACCGAATGAATTCGCCAGTTTATTTTCTGCTACCAAACCGAACGGATGTCTAAGGGAGTATTTTTCCGAATTTGTCGTTTAAACAACTAGACAACAAATTCAATTTATCGATACAATAATTACTGGTCGCCTACGCGTTAGTTTTTAGAATTATTGTTTCGAATTCACGGACCGTTTCGCTTCAAACATACAATTGTTCCGTGTTTTCGAACAGGCGGCTGACTTAAAAAATTTCAAATCTGAAAATCGACATTTCGCCATAATCAGCCGCCATTTCAAGGCCTTACGAGGCGCATAGATTATTGTGAACAATTCATCTATGTAATTATTATAGAACCTATAAGGTATGATATAATTTGTCTGATATAAATGCCACGTGATTCGCTACCGGAAGTCTCCTAATTTCGTGGGAATTTATTTACGCGTGGACATTTATTTAGCAATAATTACCATCGCTACTGACGCTATCTATCATAATGTTATGAACTACATTCTTTCTCATATTACTTTGTTGTTTTATGGTTCAATACAACTGATCCAGATGTGTTGGTCACATTTGAACTTAAAAGTTGATTACAATTTACATCTGGGTTTATCAATTCAATGTAAAAACAGTAGTGTCATTATTACTTTAATAAATTGATATTGGACAAGTGTTATAATTATGTTCATGGTTTGATTCTCGTAACGGAGCATCACCTTCAATGTAACAATCTCAGCCATGTGCTAGCGGACCGGGGATCGCACCCTGGTCAGGGTATTCTGACAGAAATCAGAACTCGGTCCGATACCAAGTTTGTCAGGCTAACAAGTCCCATTCGAGATTACTGAATAAAATCCGAATGCAAATGCCGACTTTCCCCATTACAACACTTGTTCAGGTATGTTGTCGTGGGTGCACTACGCTGTGCGATCGGGTGTGGACAATAAAATCTTAATGGCTGACACATGTACACACCTAGGTGTGTGCATGTTACAGAACACTAACTGGAGTCGCTAGATCTCATCTAAACAACATGCTTTCACAAAATACTTTGTGTTTTCTGTTTTAATACTGTCACACATGTCTCCTATGATTTAGATGTGTTGGTCGACGCTTGAAGTTATCAGACTACAGTTTATCAATATCAGAAAAATAATGACTGTTGTCGTACTAAGATTCGTTAGTGTCATTAATTTCAGACAGGGATTGACATCTGACAGGAGTCAGAATTCTGTTGAGTACATGATTCGATTCTCGTACAGTGCTTCAACTTCACTGTCAAATTTTGAACTGCTAGCATTTAATGATTGCAAGCATGACACTAAAATTAATCGTGATGACAGTTTCACTATTGTCTCAATTCCAGATTTTAGTTATTCTGAATTGTATCCAAAAATTAACCCATCCTTTCAAAATTGCTGGGTTGTATCTCGACTAAATGGTGTCTCCTTCCGGAATACAAACATAATTGCTTTCCTTCCTGTGTAGGTTTACCGAAAAGAAGCGGGGGGGGGGGCTGGATTACTACGATTCTGGATATGGCTCTAATTGGGACACAAAATTACAAAATGGGGTGCTCCGGTTTGCATTCTCTAGAGTAAGGCAAGAAGCTTATCGTCACTCTGACGGTGTTTAATCATGTTTTCACTATCTACAAATATATTTGAAAATACTTTGGTTTGAACAACCTTTCCCCTTCTTGATTCAATTATGTGAATGATTCCAGCCTGACAGGTATTTAGAGTCGTGGTGACTTGACCCCTCCAGGTAACTGGCCCAATGGCAATAACTGGCGACCGTGGCCTGGATGACGTTCCCCAATGAATAACGATATAATAGCAGTGGTATTCCAAGACGAGGAAGGTGGGGGGGAGACATTATTTATGGCAAGTAACCATATCAAATGTGAGCTTGGTACAAGAACAGGCTGTACATCCAATACAGCATGCATTGTTCATAAAGGGCATGGTAGGTGTTTTGAAGGTATTCATGGACTAGCTGGAGTCTCAATGAATTTTTAAATATATACGTGTCCCGACCTTTCATACCGTTGATATGGCGAATATACTTCACACACGAATGAAGCATATTTACATGGAAAGCATTTCTATTGCTACGTGTCCCACGACCACTGCCAATAGCCTTTCCGACAAGAGGCCATCAGCATGGCTCTTGATACTTCTATTGCCCATATCAATTTGATTATCTGGCACATAGACAATAAAACAGGCAAAGACGTTTGCGCTGTCCAGCTAAGCTTTCGAGGAAGCTCATTGACCAGCATTACCGACCTTTCCTAAGACGCAGGCAGGGGACCACCCTGTACGAGTGGCATCCCATCCCCATGGCACAGATGCCCGATCATAAGGGCCTGAAGCCATGCTGCCAACTGCGCATTTTCGGTCTATGCTGGGTTTGTCCTCTCTTCCTTAAACATGCCATAAGCGGGACCACTTAGGTCGGGGGAGTTCCTCTCTATCTTGGCTCTTCAAATTAAAATAAAACATTAAAAAGGGATGTGTATCCTTTACTAGGAGGATGATAATTTCATTCGTTTCCTTCCTAGGGTCTTCCCCTAGTTTGCTGCATGCTTCACACTAACCGACCTATCACACACCTAGGTCGTTCTACTGCATGTTTGGGGAGGCAGAGGCTCAGACCTGAATATTCCGTATGGTGACCGTTAAAATTTACCTGTGTTCATCATCTGACTACATTGTACATCATTTGAACTGATTTCGGTTGTAGAAGGCGCACCTTCATTTCTTAGAATCGGATCGCGGTGGGTATTCCGCTGGGAACGCGGACTGCTCTCAGGTGCCTAGTGGTCGTGATGGCCTAATAATAGTAGTGTGTGTGGATTTAGGCTGAACATAATACTTGTGATTGCACATTTTGCTGTCTGTCTCCATTCCAAAGGATGGTGCTCGTTGGGAAATTTCTCCAAAATTAATACTCGTACCGACATTGTTTTGGCACCTGAGAGTAGCGGTTTGCTTTCTCATTGGATGCTCTGGTCACCTGCGGTGTTCGGCCATGTTCTCTGAGGGGCTATATATATATCTTTAATGATACATTGGATTGTGCCAGGGATCTCTGCTCTGGCTCCGACCATTGGATTGTTGGGCGCAGCTTTAGTAGGGTCTTCTGACATGATCTCATGATGACTTATATATCACCATGATATATCTATGATATCATTTTATATATCTATATATGCAAAAGATTTGTGTCACCGGGTTTCTGCAATGCTATCTTGTGATACATAGGTACCTCAGAGACATGAGACATGTTCTCTGTGGGGTTGTATATCTATATTTAGTGATACGTTGGATCATGACAGGGAGCTGTGATCTGGCTCCGACCATTAGATTGATGGGCGCAGCTTTGGAAGGGCCTTCTGACATGGTCTCATGAGGAAAACTTAATATATATATCCCCCGGATATATATATTATATCATTTTATATATATATATATACGCAATGTGTATATTGTGATACATAGGTACCTCAGGGACATGTGAACGTGTGATAACTGTTCTAAGGGCAGGACCAGTTCACGCTCCTCCGGTTACGTCTTGACGGTTCAACCAATTCGTGGGGATACGTCTGGTGGAGCTGCCGGGGTACTTGCGTACTGCATTTGGGAGTTTCGGTGGGGGGTGCTTTCTCTAGTCAAATGGATCCTTCCAATTTTACCTTTTACCCTCTGCCCTTCTGGCCTTGGGGGTTGGAAATAGCACCTTAAATCCAACTGCGAGAGCATTTGTTCCTCGTTCGAGCCATTCCCAGAGTGGGCTTCCCTCTAGTACCTTATCTCAACTTGATGCAGGCTGTTCTGTTGCTGGTGTCGATCCTGACATGCTTTCTATGCTTCTCATGGCGTCTGATGGCTTTGATGACGATGAGCAAGAATCTCGGGCCAACGGTGGTCCCCACTGTCGGTCGAGGAATCTGTCGTTCCTAGGGAACTCGCTTTTGCGTATGGAAACGACACAGGTTGATCTCTTGTGAAAACTTCATCACAGGATATGTGTCAAATCTTGTTACAATGAATTACAAAAAATTAGCACAACCGTACCAGTCTTTACCTCGGGCAGTACCAGTTCGGGCCCCCTGGTCCTGCATCAGCAGACCGTGGCAGGCAGAGTGCCGTTCTCTGAGAGTCGGGCAACCAATCCTCCAGAACAACAGCACCCGAGCCTTTAGAGGCTGTTCTGTGTGGGGAAGACTCGCTGTCGCGTACCGTCAATAGCGCTTTCTATTGGGAAGATATATATATACAGACATCAATCTCATCACACGAAATGAGAAGAAGATGAAGAGAAGAAAGCAGCAGAAGAAGACGTCTCTACTTGCTCGGTTTCTAGCTGGCACGAATGGTATGGCACTACCTGGGATGTTTCTTACAAAAAACAAGGGGGGGGGGGGGGGGGTACAAGCTTGAGCAATGCTGGAATCTGAATTTATGAGCTCTTTCACATAACAGATCAAAGCTGATTCATGACTAAATAATGACATGTAGATGGGAACGAGTCATTTTGGGATCATTCGGCCCAAAAACATGGCCGCCAGCAGGCATCTTTGATTTCACTCTTTGTATGACTAAATCCTTTAGCACGGGCTACAGGTCGTGCCTTTAGTCCGATCATCATAAAATTTGTCATGGCTGTTGAAATTGGAATGTAGATGGGAACGAGTCATTTTGGGGTCATTCGGACAAAAAACATGGCCGCCAGTGGCCATCTTGGATTTCAAAATTCAATCCATTAGCACGGGCCACAGGTCGTACTGTTCGTCTGATCATCATGAAATTTGTCATGGATGTTAATATTGACATGTAGATGGGAACGAGTCATTTTGGGGTCGTTCGGTCAAAAAATATGGCCGCCAGTAGGCATTTTTGATTTTACTCTTTGTATGACTAAATCCTTTAGCACGGGCTACAGGTCGTACCTTTAGTCCGATCATCATAAAATTTGTCATGGCTGTTGAAATTGGAATGTAGATGGGAACGAGTCATTTTGGGGTCATTCGGACAAAAAACAATGGCCGCCAGTGGCCATCTTGGATTTCAAAATTCAATCCATTAGCACGGGCCACAGGTCGTACTGTTCGTCTGATCATCATGAAATTTGTCATGGATGTTAATATTGACATGTAGATGGGAACGAGTAATTTTGGGGTCATTTGGCCCAAAAACATGGCCGCCAGCAGCCATCTTGGATTTTACTCTTTGTATGACTAAATCCTTTAGCACGGGCTACAGGTCGTAGCTTTAGTCTGATCATCATAAAATTTGTCATGAATGTTAATAATGACATGTAGATGGGAACGAGTGATTTTGGGGTCATTCGGTAAAAAAACATGGACGCCAGCAGCCATCTTTGATTTTACTCTTTGTATGACTAAATCCTTTAGCACGGGCTACAGGTCGTACCTTTAGTCCGATCTTCATAAAATTTGTCATGGCTGTTGAAATTGGAATGTAGATGGGAACGAGTCATTTTGAGGTCATTCAGACAAAAAACATGGCCGCCAGCGGCCATCTTGGATTTCAAAATTTAATCCATTAGCACGGGCCACAGGTCGTACTGTTAGTCTGATCTTCATGAAATTTGTCATGGATGATAATATTGACATGTAGATGGGAACGAGTAATTTTGGGGTCATTCAGCCAAAAAACATGGCCGCCAGCAGCCATCTTGGATTTTACTCTTTGTATGACTAAATTCTTCAGCACGGGCTGCAAGTCGTACCTTTAGTCTGATCATCATAAAATTTGTCATGGATATTAACAATGTCATGTAGGTGGGAACGAGTAATTTTGGGGTCATTCGTCCAAAAAACATGGTCGCCAGCAGCCATCTTGGATTTTACTCTTTGTATGACTAAATCCTTCACCACGGGCTACAGGTCCTACTTTTTGTCTGATCATCATAAAATTTGTCAAGAATGTTAATAATGACATGTAGATGGGAACGAGTCATTTTGGGGTCATTCGTCCAAAAAAACATGGCCGCCAGCAGCCATCTTGGATTTTACTCTTTGTATGACTAAATCCTTTAGCACGGGCTACAGGTCGTACCTTTAGTCTGATCATCATAAAATTTGTCATGGCTGTTGAAATTGGAATGTAGATGGGAACGAGTTATTTTGGGGTCATTTGGACAAAAAACATGGCCGCCAGCGGCCATCTTGGATTTCAAAATTTAATCCATTAGCACGGGCCACAGGTCACGAGTACTGTTCGTCTGATCATCATGAAATTTGTCATGGATGATAATATTGACATGTAGATGGGAACAAGTAATTTTGGGGTCATTCGGCCAAAAAACATAGCCGCCAGCAGCCATCTTGGATGACTAAATTCTTTAGCACGGGCTGCAGGTCGTACATTTAGTCTGATCATCATAAAATTTGTCATGGATGTCAACAATGACATGTAGATGGGAATGAGTCATTTTGGGGTCATTCGGCCAAAAAACATGGTCGCCAGCAGCCATCTTGAATTTACTCTTTGTATGACTAAATCCTTTAGCACGAGCTACAGGTTGTACCTTTATTCTGATCATCATAAAATTTGTCATGAATGTTAATAATGACATGTAGATGGGAACGAGTCATTTTGGGGTCATTCTGCCAAAAAACATGGCCGCCAGCAGCCAACTTGGATTTTACTCTTTGTATGACTAAATTCTTTAGCATGGGCTACAGGTCGTACCTTTAGTCTGATCGTCATAAAATTTGTCATGGATGTTAACGATGACATGTAGATGGGAACGACTCATTTTGGGGTCATTCGGCCGAAAACATGGCCGCCAGCAGCCATCTTGGATTTTACTTTTCTCTTCATGTCTTTTAACTAGTATTAGACATTCAACTTTCCACATTCCTAATCGCTCCATTGACTGTAATACATTAAATTATTCCCTTTCCAAGTTGAGCTACAGTGTCATTGACACTTTCATTTATGTGCAACATAGATCTAACTGAGGTCATTACTGGCTATTCACACCGCAATAAGAAAGTGTTTACACAGAAATTATGCGCAACTTCAATCATATTTTTGTCTCTACAATATTCTGAATAAGAAAATTTGGACAATGGTCAGTCCAATTGGCATTGGAAGGTCCATTATACTGAATATATGAGGCTTGATTTTTTTAGAAACCTGTTACATATCCTTTTGTAGGACTGCAGTTAATCAATAACAATATTTTTTGTCACTTGATGTGGATTTTGATCACCACATTTTGCCCTCTGAAGGTTGGTAACAGGACTGACATAAAATCCAGCACTATAATTACTTGGACTGTTGCCATGGCAACGATAATGGAATTCGTGCTCTGCTAGGTATTGTCCGAACGTCCATAGTGCCTATACTTTTGAAAAAAGTAAATGGACTTGATTTAGAAGACAATTTATTTTTTCACTATTGTGGCTCCAAAAAATGGTAATTTTGAGATTTTCACCCAGTTATTACTAGACTGTAGTTGCTTAACTATACAATGATAATTCCGTCCGTGGTCAGAACTCTTTGGAGACATTTTGGATGAGAGCCTTGATGCGACCTACTGGCCTACCTGTGGCAAGTCACCATATCCGATGTGACCTGGCATGGTCGCAGTGTTGAAACGATTCATTGGCTAGCCAGTGTCTCAATAAATTTCCAGTAATTCAATGTTTTTACCTCTTTTGATAGGGTATATGATTTCTCATTTCCATGTGTTCACTGTACCCTAATAGACAACATCTGAACTGTTATCCTCAGACATTAGTGTTTATCGATACATTCATATTCATTGGTCCATTAATAAGGACATATTATGGTATCAGTGCCTCATTTCCACAATACCGTACGAATGTAATATGATACAAAATGGTGAGCATGAAACATGTATGGCCAGCCGTAATAGTTCCATACCAATGGTATCAGTGCCTCAAAGGCACAATGACATAAGCACTGACTATATCAATATGGAGACTATTTTCACTGATACCGCCATACTTCTGCGCTTTCAATCCGTGAATAGTAAAGGCGAACTAATACGCATATATATTGTTAGTTGCCCCAGAGGCACTGCCAATAGCCTTTCCAACACTTGGCTCTCTACCTTCTATTCCACATATCAAAACGATCAAATGACAAATAGCCATCACTCACGTGTAAAGCACAGTTACATGAAATGCATTTATATTGCGCAGGGCCGCTGCCACTATAATTTCCAACAGAGACCAACACATGGCTTTTTTCCTTCTATTGCCTCATATCCAATTGATTATCGGGCAAATAACAGAAAGGACAGCATTTGTATTGTCACACCTATTAAGTGCAGTTACATGAACAGCATTCATATTTATATTGCGCACGACCACTGCAGGCCTGCGTATTGGAGGCGAACGATGGTTCTGTTCACCTGGAGGTTGCGAAATCTAGGTCGCGCCAAAGTTGTATACGTGGCTCTCGCGATACTGATTATAACAGTTTGTGTAACATATCCCCGGGTTACCTAAGCACAAACCAGACAACCGACAAATACGTTACGGCTTACGCATAATTTTGCATTCTGCAGGCCTGCCGGTGCCAATTTCAAAAGAGTCCAAAACATGGCTCTTCTTCTATTACTACATATCCATATGATTATCTGGTGAATAGAATACCTACAAGAATAACACAAATGAAAGCATTTGTATCTTCACACATATAAAGCGCTGTTCCGCAAGAAGCCTTTAAATTGTGCACTACTGCCCAGTACCAGTTGACTGGCGGGTGCTAACATCGTTGATTCGGAAAACAAATCTTCAAGGGCGAACGCCATAGCACCTGAGCCTTAGGGTGGGGAAGACTCGTCATGTGCCGCTAACAGCGCACCAGCCAACCAGACTTCAGTTCTTCCCAGATGAAAACACAGCTTCGCGCTCTCATTTGCTCTCGCTATTCTGAAGACAGATGTAATTGCGCCCGTAATATAATTGTTAGTTGGGTTTTTCTCAAATTAAATGTCATTGTGGGATAGACCTTGATACATGCATGTTCCATTGCACTTTCACATTCCCATAATTTAGCTGAGATGGGAACGGTTTTAAATATACCTTCCAATAGTTTAATATTGACTCAACGATTACAGTGACCATGCACATTTTGTCAAGAGGGAAGAGTGCAAAGTTTAATGCTCGTGAATATAAAATTACAAGTGCATACGGGTGCGAGAGCAATTGCTCCTGTCTCCTGGGAAGGACTGAGACTTCTGACTCTTCCCCACGGTCCGTGGCCCACTCTATTACGAGAGTGGGTCTTGTCCCCCTGGAATCATACTCCCTCGTGATATGTCCAGGCCTGTTCCACCATCGGCGAACTTTCCGAACGTGTATAAAACATTCTCCTCACCGTAAGCAAGGACACCGCTATGTTCTTGCACACGCGAAATCAGATCTCATCGTCCTCTTCGCCGAGAAAAGACAGTATCTTACCTGCGGTTCAATTTATAGCTGGTAAGATCACGTGGCCAAGTAACTAACGGAATTTTGCCTTATTAACCTTGTTTTTGCAATAACTAACCAAATGTTTTGTATATTACGCTTGCTTGCTAATAACTAACAGAATGTCTTGTCTTGCTTATAGTCGAACGAGATTCAACTTTGATAGCCACACACCGTGCAGGTTGCTCAAGAAATAATCGCGGTAATACGCTGTATTGTCATAGTTGGGTGAGGTCCCGTTGGTCCATGGTCAAACAATTTGAGCAAACGTACCAGTCTTACCTCAAGCAGGAACCATTCGGTCCCCCCTGGTCCTGCTTCAGCAGACCGTGGGAGGCAGGGTGCCATCCTCGGAGATTCGGCAACCAATCCTCCAGGACACAAGCACCTGCGCCTTTGGAGACTGTTATGGGTGGGGAAGCCTCGTTGTCCCGTGCGCACAAAGCGCACCAGCCAACTGGCCTTCTGACGCTTCCCCTCGGCGCTGTGGCCCACTCCATTACGAGGGTGGGTCTTGTCCCCCTGGAAACGTCATCCCAAGTGATACGTCCAGGCCTGCTCCTCTGCCGTCATGGGATCCTAGTGGTATGTCATCGACGTTTATGCCAGCTTGTCGGGACCACCTGCATTTGGGAGTTTCGGTGGGGGGTGCTTTCTCTAGTCAAATGGATCCTTCCAATTTTACCTTTTACCCTCTGCCCTTCTGGCCTTGGGGGTGGGAAATAGCACCTTAAATCCAACTGCGAGATCATTTGTTCCTCGTTCGAGCCATTCCAGAGTGGGCTTCCCTCTAGTACCTTATCTCAACTTGATGCAGGCTGTTCTGTTGCTGGTGTCGATCCTGACATGCTTTCTATGCTTCTCATGGCGTCTGATGGCTTTGACGACGATGAGCAAGAATCTCGGGCCAACGGTGGTCCCCACTGTCGGTCGAGGAATCTGTCGTTCCTAGGGAACTCGCTTTTGCGTATGGAAACGACACAGGTTGATCTCTTGTGAAAACTTCATCACAGGATATGTGTCAAATCTTGTTACAATGAATTACAAAAAATTAGCACAACCGTACCAGTCTTTACCTCGGGCAGTACCAGTTCGGGCCCCCTGGTCCTGCATTAGCAGACCGTGGCAGGCAGGGTGCCGTTCTCTGAGAGTCGGGCAACCAATCCTCCAGGACAACAGCACCCGAGCCTTTAGAGGCTGTTCTGTGTGGGGAAGACTCGCTGTTGCGTACCGTCAATAGCGCTTTCTATTGGGAAGATATATATACAGACATCAATCTCATCACACGAAATGAGAAGAAGATGAAGAGAAGAAAGTAGCAGAAGAAGACGTCTCTACTTGCTCGGTTTCTAGCTGGCACGAATGGTATGGCACTACCTGGGATGTTTCTTACAAAAAACAAGGGGGGGGGGTACAAGCTTGAGCAATGCTGGAATCTGAATTTATGAGCTCTTTCACATAACAGATCAAAGCTGATTCATGACTAAATCACATTTACATGAAATCTGTTTTGGAAGAGTACATTCCCGTCAAATTGGGATATTAAATTTATTGCTTGTTGCCTCCTCCTGGGCTTGCATTCTAATCCAAATAGTTCAGTTGAAGGGCTTTCCTTGGCGGAAAAATATAATTTTTTAAATTATAATTAATTTTTCCTTAAGGGAAGCCCGAAACTGAACTATCATAGATCCCTCCCATGGCGGTGCCATTCCCAATCCCGCGACTCGCAAATCTTATGATTAAGTCGGAAATAAAACTGACTAGATGAATTGTTAGAACGCGGGAGTTACACGGGACGCATTCATGCGTGGCTAATCCGAGCGCTGAATGACCGGAGTAGGCAATAAACGGACAATAAATTTTAACCCTCCTGATAACACAAGGCCGGAGATAATAATCCAAATAGTTCAGTTTCGGGCTTCCCTTAAGGAAAAATTCATTATAATTTTAAAATTTATATATTGCACGCATACTATAATTGTAAGTTGGGTTTTTCTAAAACAAAATGTCATTGTGGAATAGACCTATGTCTAGTTGCACTTTAATATGCCATCGTTGAACTGAGATGGTAAAGGATCTACATAAACCTTCCACTAGTTCACTATTGACCCAGCAATCACAGTCTCCATTAGTATTTTGAGATGAGGGACGGGTGCAAATTTTAGCACCCGTGATTTGATTTGCTTCCTGCATCAGTGGGGATGTGGCCGGTGGAGAAGACGGGGTACTTGGGACCTCCAGGACATTTTGACCCGTGCCGGCTACAGCGGTTCTGGGCGCTCAAGTTGCCAAATCGCGTGCGCACGAATCGACACCGGCCAGTGGCCTTTGGCACGGGCAGTGGCTGCACCCATCGAAGTAGCCAAGTCCGGTCCCCAAGGCCACTCGTTCAATGAAACGGGCCTTGCCTGCCATTCAACCGTCGGAGAACAATGACCTCTCCCCACCCTCCAGCTTGGTCAGGGTATTCATCTTGGTCCCGACCACTTGCACTGAACGGGGGGGGGGGGGGGGGGGGGGGGGGGGGGGTAGTTTTGAACCTCTAATGCGGGGGGTGTTTAACCCCGGGTTTAGCCATCTCCAGCGCGGGCCCTCCTTCTGTGTTTTGTTGCCCTTTAAGGTGCAGTTCGTCTGTCGCTGAGGTGGAGAGTGCGTTGGTCTCCTTACACCCTTACACTCCAAGGTGTCTGAGACCTTCGAACTACATGTATGCGACAAAGAGAAGAAAGAAGAGAAGGAGTATCTTCTCCAGTTATACTTGCTCAATTCGCTCGCAAATATGAATTTGGTGGCACCACCTGGTTGTTTCTTCCAAAACAAGGGGGGGGGGGGGGGGGGGGGAGGTACACATTTGAGCAATGTAGGGCTCTGAAAATATGAGTTATTTTCACGTAACAAATCATAGCAGATTCATTAAGAGTTCATATTTCTGTGCAATCTGTTTCAGACGAGTACATTCCCCTCTAAATTTGGATATTAACTTTATTGCTTGTGCCTCCTCCTGGGCTTGCATACTAATCCATATACATGTAGTTCAGTGTGAACGGCTTCCTTTAACGGAAAAATCTTATTTTCATAAGTATAATAGATTTTTCCTTAAAGAAAGCCTGAACACTGAACTATCATAGATCCCTCCCATGGCGGTGTCATTCCCAATCCCGCAACTCGCCAATCTCCTGATTGAGTCCGAAATAAAACTGAGACAATTCACTCGAGTACAGCATTTATAATGGGGGCATTCATGCGTGACTAGTCGAACAAGCACAATAAGCGTCGGGAGGCGACCAAAAAGTTAACCCCTTTCCTACTGTGGTTTTACATAGCAGTGACATATATCCATACAGTTCAGTGTTCAGGCTTTCTTTAAGGAAATATGTATTATACTTATGAAAATAAGATTTCTCAGGCCAATACATTTTTAAAAGCATGTGCACGATCTTATAATCTATTTTTTATTTCAGAGGGACATATAGGATCAGTGTCCTCGAGACTGCATGCAATGATATAAGGGCCTGCAGAAAACATTCTGTTATTTAGTTAAAATAAAAAAATTTCGTCATGCAAAACAGGTATTGAACTTCCAGAAACCCTGGCCATGCCTTATGTTATTGAGAGTAAGTGTGAGAATATTAAGTAATCAGTTCTGTAACCCGCCATAATATCGGTGGTAAATGAAAGTAACAAAATTTATATAAATCATTTAAAGTTGTAACTGACTTCTGACTATTTCAGCGATACCACAGTTTCTCATCTAGAATGTTTGGAACCGCATCTGTTTGATGTAAGCCACCTCACTGGTTTGACAGCTAAGCACATGGAGTCTATAATGCAACTCATATCATTGTTTGACCAAATACAGACGTGGCCCACTAAATCTTCTCACAAGCTGGGCAGCAGGTAGGTGCTGTAACGATTCATCAACAATTCAATGTATCATGATTAAGCCTACAAATATGTTGCTGGACATTTGCTGAATGAGGGCCCCAGAGGGTGAATTTGGTGATACTAGCATCTCCAAATTCATACTCCTGGGACCTCAGTCTGCTTGGCCTCGTCTGCTATAGGGGACCTAAACTCAGATTTAGTTGATGTGCACCCATTGGGTAATGCACTGTGTCATCTGCCAATTTGGGGATATAGAGAAATTAAACTAAAAAAGAAAAGAAGCTTTCTAAAGAAACTAAATAACTTGTTAATTTGATAATAGATATACTTTCCAGAGAAGATGATGCCTAAGCAGAATGAGGTGAATATAGTGATGCTAGCCCACTGTGCGGGGTAACATCGCTAAATTCACCCTCTGGGGACCTCATTCTGAAAATGTCCAGCACCATATTTTCAGGCCTGATCACGATACACTTTCATATGAACCATATTTTGTCATGTCTTGTGATAGAAAAATGTCAAGTGCTTCATGAAGAAGGACAGGGGCCTTGGTGGCTCAGTCAGTAAGATGCATGGCTCATTAGACCAACATAAGCCACCCAGCAATGGCGAAGCTGGTTTGAATCCAGAATTTGTGATCCACACAAAAGGAATGTAAAATGATTCATGTATCAGGACAAGTTTGACAGTTGGTTTCTATGTGAAGTTCACTATCTGCACGGTCTTTCCTCCACCCTTAAAACTTACAACACTATGATATGGCCTAATGCCTGAAATGACAATAAACCTCAAATATATCAATTCTGGAGGGAACTTATAAAAGAGTAAAACTTTGTTATCTCAAGCAAATCATTTGTGAACACTGATTCATTGTATCGTTATTCATGTTGTATCATTGATCATGTATCGTGATTTGTATTGTATCATGACTATGTATATTTTTACAGCAGGAAATTGGAGGAGCAGGAGATTATGAAGAAAGGTCAGGAATCCTTCAAAAACGATCTGATGCAGAAGCTAGATGATGATATCAGTAAACTGCTCGATGAGGATCTCGGTGGTGCAGAGTCAGTCTCTCAAGATCTCAACAAGATTGTTGATGCATGTCTTGAGGGTTCAGAATTACAGCAAGCATATACTGATGCTTCTCATCATAAGGTACCTACCTATCTACTGTATTGAGATGGCCCCCATGGTACCAGCTCACTTTACCCTGCCCCAGCAGCCCAGCCCCCTATCCCAATCTTAACATACTACCTTAGTTTACGAAGGTGATAGTTATCCCTTACTCATCATGGGAAATACCCATCGCATGGAAATGAATAGTCCTTGAATTTCGGACCTTGGAATGAATAGTCCTCGAATCCGATGATTTGAAACTTGAATAGTACTTGAATTGAACAACCAGTCCTTGAATAGTCCTTGAATATTGAGAAAGTACAGAACCCTGCCCATGGCTCCTCCCCTACACTTGTATAGCTTTTAAATATTGTTAACTTTCCATCCATACATTTTTATTTGATTTCCCCCTCCCCCCAATGCCAATATTGTTAACTTTCCATCCATAAATTTTTGTTTGATTTCCCCCTCCCCCAATTGACCAACAAAATTTAATTAAAATTATAATTATAATTATACACCCATTCAAAATATTACTGGTTTACATCTGTCCGTCCATCTGTCTGTCCGCTCATATATCTCAACCATGGGTTATCGGATCTCGATGAAATTTGGTATGCACGTTTTGGCATCAGGAAGGCTTTCAAAAGAGGGTTCATTGACATTGTTCCCATTTTACATTCAAGAATTATCCCTCTTTTGTTAGCTCAACTTACTTTGTAAGTTTGAGCTATTGCCATGGGTTGGCGTCCGTCGTCCATGTGTCTGTGTGTCCGTCAACAATTTCCTTTGGCGCGGGCTACAGGTCGTACCTTTGGTCTGATCTTTATGAAATTTGTCATGAATGTTGACATTGACATGTAGATTGGAACGAGTAATTTTGGGGTCATTCGGCCAAAAAACGTGGCCGCTGGTGGCCATCATGGATTTCAAAATTAAATCCATTGGCGCGGTCTACAGGTCGTACTGTTCGTCTGATCATCATGAAATTTGTCATGAATGTTAATATTGACATGTAGATGGGAACGAGTCACTTTGGGGTTGTTCAGCCAAAAAACATGGCCGACAGCAGCCATCTTGGATTTTACTCTTTGCATGACTAAATCCTTTGGCACGGGCTACAGGTCGTAGCTTTGGTCTGATCATCATGAAATTTGTCACGGATGTTAATATTGACATGTAGATGGGAACGAGTCACTTTGGGGTTGTTCAGCCAATAAACATGGCCGACAGCAGCCATTTACTCTTTGCATGACTAAATCCTTTGGCACGGGCTACAGGTCGTAGCTTTGGTCTGATCATCATGAAATTTGTCACGGATGTTAATATTGACATGTAGATGGGAACGAATCATTTTGGGGTCATTCGATCAAAAAACATGGCCGGCAACAGCCATCTTGGATTTTACTCTTCGCATGACTAAATCCTTTGGCACAGGCTACAGGTTATACCTTTGGTCAGATCATTATGAGATTTGTCATGGCTGTTGATATTGACATGTAGATGGGAACGAGTCATTTTGGGGTCGTTCGACCAAAAAACATGGCCGCCAGTGGCCATCTTGGATTTCAAAGTTCAATCCATTAGCACGGGCTACAGATCGTATCTTTTGTCGGATCATCATTAAATTTGTCATGGATGTTAATATTGACATGTAGATGGGAACGAGTCGTTTTGGGGTCATTCCGCCAAAAAACATGGCCGGCAACAGCCATCTTGGATTTTACTCTTTGCATGACTAAATCCTTTGGCACGGGCTACAGGTCGTAGCTTTGGTCTGATCATCATGAAATTTGTCACGGATGTTAATATTGACATGTAGATGGGAACGAGTCACTTTGGGGTTGTTCAGCCAATAAACATGGCCGACAGCAGCCATCTTGGATTTTACTCTTTGCATGACTAAATCCTTTGGCACAGGCTACAGGTCGTAGCTTTGGTCTGATCATCATGAAATTTGTCACGGATGTTAATATTGACATGTAGATGGGAACGAGTCACTTTGGGGTTGTTCAGCCAATAAACATGGCCGACAGCAGCCATCTTGGATTTTACTCTTTGCATGACTAAATCCTTTGGCACGGGCTACAGGAAGTAGCTTTGGTCTGATCATCATGAAATTTGTCACGGATGTTAATATTGACATGTAGATGGGAACGAATCATTTTGGGGTCATTCGATCAAAAAACATGGCCGGCAACAGCCATCTTGGATTTTACTCTTCGCATGACTAAATCCTTTGGCACAGGCTACAGGTCGTACCTTTGGTCAGATCATTATGAGATTTGTCATGGCTGTTGATATTGACATGTAGATGGGAACGAGTCATTTTGGGGTCGTTCGACGAAAAAAAACATGGCCGCCAGTGGCCATCTTGGATTTCAAAGTTCAATCCATTAGCACGGGCTACAGGTCGTATCTTTTGTCGGATCATCATTAAATTTGTCATGGATGTTAATATTGACATGTAGATGGGAACGAGTCGTTTTGGGGTCATTCCGCCAAAAAACATGGCCGGCAACAGCCATCTTGGATTTTACTCTTCGCATGACTAAATCCTTTGGCACAGGCTACAGGGTCAGATCATTATGAGATTTGTCATGGCTGTTGATATTAACATGTAGATGGGAACGAGTCATTTTGGGGTCGTTCGACCAAAAAACATGGCAGCCAGTGGCCATCTTGGATTTCAATGTTCAATCCATTAGCACGGGCTACAGGTCGTATCTTTTGTCGGATCATCATTAAATATGTCATGGATGTTAATATTGACATGTAGATGGGAACGAGTAATTTTGGGGTCGTTCGGCCAAAAAACATGGCCGCCAGCAGCCATCTTGGATTTTACTCTTTGTTTGACTAAATCTTTTGGCACAGGCCACATGTCCTCCTTTTGGTCGGATCATTATGAAATTTGTAACGGCTGTTGACATTGACATGTAGATGGGAACAAGTCATTTTGGGGTCATTCGGCAATAAACATGGCCAACAGTGGCCATCTTGGATTTCAAAATTCAATCTATTAGCATGGGCTACATGTCGTAATGTTCGTCTGATCATCATGAAATTTGACACGGATGTTAATATTGACATGTAGATGGGAACGAGTCATTTTGGGGTCGTTCGGCCAAAAAAACATGGCCGCCAGCAGCCATCTTGGATTTTACTCTTTGCTTGACTAAATCCTTTGGCGCGGGCTATTTGTCGTAGCTTTGGTCGGATCTTCATGAAATTTGTCATGGATGTTAACAATGACATGTAGATGGGAACAAGTCGTTTTGGGGTCGTTCGGTCAAAAAAACATCTCCGCCAGTAGCCATCTTGGATTTTACTCTTTGCATGACTAATCATGTGGCACGGGCTGCAGGTCGTATCTTTGGTCTGATCATCATGAGATTTGTCATGGATGTTAGCAATGACATGTAGATGGGAAACGAGTCATTTTGAGGTCATTTGGCCAAAAAACATGGCTGCCAGCAGTCATCTTGTATTTTACTCTTTACATGACTAAATCCTTTGACACAGGCTACAGGTCGTATCTTTTGTCGGATAATCATGAAATTTGTGATGGATGTTAACAATGACATGTAAATGGGAATGAGTCTTTTTGGGGTCATTCGGGAAAAAAAACATGGCTGCCAGTGGCCATCTTGGATTTTACTCTTTCATAACTAGGCCTTTCAACTTTCCACATTCCTGATCACTCCATTGGCTGTAACACATAAAATTATTTCCTTTCCAAGTTTAGCTACAGTGTCATTGACACTTTCATTGATTTTACTTTCTACTGACAGAACCTCAAACCCTTTCCACACAATTAAACAGACATAATCATTATAATTAATCGTATTATTCTTTGAGGTGAGCTGCATATACCATTGTTTGTTGCTATCTGTATACATATTGATGTAATATAATATCGTTAACTTTCCAATCGGTACCCTTAATTTACTAATTAAAGGCACAGGCGGCGTTCGTTGCAGAAATATTCATATTTGTTCAAATCGCCTTCAACAGAAGGAATATTAAAATATATATAGTTTTGTTCGTATGCCAAACATAATCAGCACGTAAATAGTATATTGTACGACTGTGTACGTAAACAAGAGCCTGCTCGTGTTACAGAAGTTGTGCTTCTGTTTGTGCTTCTGTTTACATAACACAGCGCAATTCTATTGGTTAATCATACACAAATTATATAAATACTCTTTATTATTTCCATATCAGGAAAACAGTAACAAATAACGCTCTTTATGTTTACCATATCCGGATCTAAACAAAAGCCAGGAAACGTAACGTTTTTTGCTTTTGTTTACATAACAAAGGAAAACAAATTGACAATAACATACTGTTTATGCCATATTTCTGATTGGTATAAGAACAAAGTCTGTCTATATTTTTACTATTCTTTCTGTTTATGGTGGTTTTTGACGGAGGTGAATATTTTAACAGCATACCCACCGCCAACGTTGCCCGTATCTTTAAGTAGTACAAGCCACAGTTGCACCTAGATGTCATTCCCACAAAGTTGTTGAAATCTTGCAAGTCTTTTTTCCTACCAATTCTCATGAAACTGATAAACATTTTATCTCTAGAAACAGGGGTTTTCCCGCATCTATGAAGCATGCTATTGTGACACCACTTCTTAAGAAATCTGGTATTGACACTTATAATTTTAAAAGTTATCGCCCGGTATCCAACCTTTCGTTATTGTCAAAATAACTTTAACTTGTAGTAACATGGCAAATTCGTGCCCATTTGGCTAAAAATGAATAGGCAGAGAAATTTCAACCAGCATACAGAGTAAATTGTAATACTGAGACAGCCCTGCTGCATGTACGAAATGACATCCTATGTGCATTGGATCGTCGTGAAGTGTCGTGCTTAGTGTTCTTAGACCTCAGCGCGGCCTTTGACAACTATTGACCATGCTGTTCTCTCAAACAGGCTGGAACATCGAGTGGAAGTTACTGGTGTTGCACTGGAGTTGTTTAGGTCATACCTCTTGGGGCAAACGATGAGCGTTAAAGTAAACGGTTCTTGTTCGGATGTTTTCCAGCTGAGATACTGTGTGTCCCAAAGACCAGCACTGGGCCCGATTCTATACACCATATATGTACTTCCGTTAGGCGATATAATTCATCGCCATGGACATAATTTTCACTGTTATGCGGACGATACACAACTTTACGTCCACTTTCAGCCCGATGATGATCTTCCCACCTGAGATTTTATTCAACAATGTGTTTCCGACATTAAACTCTGGATGTCACAAAACTTTCTTTAATTGAACTCTGATAAAAAACAGAAGTTTTATATGTTAGTTCAGACCACCAATTGTCAAATTTTATAAAGCAAAATATTCTTCTTGGCGATTCTGATGTTCCTCCATCGACTGCGGGCTGCAATTTGGGATATCTCATGGATGATGATTTGTGAGCAGATCTATGAGCATGTCACTCAAGTCTGTAAAACGGCATATTATCATCTCCGAAATATCCGAAAGTGCAGAGTGTAATCAATGGAAAAACAGCAGAACAATTGTTCCACACATTCATCACCAACAGACTGGATTACTGCAACTCATTGTACCCCCTTTTAAAAAAAAAGGGGGGTATACTGTTTTACACCTGTCCGTCCGTCTGTACATCCGTCCGATGTCTGTTCATGTCATAACTTGAACAGTAGTGCTCGGATCTCAATAAAATTAGGTATGGATGTTCACTACTATGAGGACATTAAATAGAGGGTTTCATCGTTTTGTTCGGATTTTCCATTCTAGAGTTATTCATCTTTGTTTATCTGGAAATGTTGGCTTTTTGGTCTGTCTGGTGTCTGTTCATGTCATAACTTCAACAGTTGTGCTGGGATCTCAATGAAATTGGTATGGATGTTCACTACTATGAGGATATTAAATAGAGGGATCCATCGTTTTGTTTGGATTTTCCGTTCTAGAGTTATTCATCTTTGTTTATCTGGAAATGTTGGCTTTTTGGTCTGTCCGATGTCTGTTCGTATGCGTGTGTTCCACTGAGCTTTTTGCAGAGTTATGGCCATTTACACCTAGAATACCACACAATTATATTTTTTTCAAATGCTTACTTTACAGTCCGTATGTCTGAGTATATCAGTCACAGGTTATAGGTATGCCCACACTAGGCGGTATGCCACAAGGGGGTATGTACCGGACGACAGTCCATCTCTTGTTATTATATGGATGTAAGCAAGCTCTTATTGACAAACTTCAAATAGTTCAAAATTGTTCAGCAAGAATGATTACCCGCACAAAGAAATTTGATCACATTTCCCCAGTTCTTGAAAATTTGCATTGGCTACCCATCAGACATCGGACAAATTTTTAAATGCTATTAATGGTCTACAAATGCTAAGTACTATAAGCTAGCACCATCCTACCTGGCTGAATTGGTGGCACAATATGAACCGGCCTTTCCTCTTAAGGTCTCAAAATGCGTGCAATCTTGTACTGAACCCCAGTGACCTCAAAAACATGCGGCGATCGGGCATTTTCGGTAGCTGGGCCATTTCTTTGGAACCAACTACCCATTTCTATTAAAACTTCACTAAATATTTTGGAATTTAAATCAGCCCTCAAGACTCATATCTTCCAAATTGCTTTCCCGCCTAATGGACAAGAAGACCCGATGAAATATACCGCACAATTTGATGAAACCATGGCATATGTATATGTATATGTATATATTTGCCCATGTGAAGCCTGAGAGCACCCCTGTGAATTCGTGGCTCAAAACTGCATTATTATTGTTATTATTATTATTATTATACGTCATCCAAAACCATTCACTTATCTGCAGGTGGCTCATGATTTAGGACCTGATGTGAAAATCGTTATTTCAAGGTTTGTGTGATATATTTTTTTTATTATTTTCAGAAGCTTCCTCACATTTCCTCAAACTTGGATACGAGTGATGAGGAAAAGATACAAAATCAGACATCAGAAAATTCACCCACTTTTGTTTCATGCCGTAATTCATCTGAATCTGTCTCGGACACGAAACAGTCAGGTTCACCTGAACCAAAATTATCACCACGGGAGGCTACATCCAATCAATCAAGTTCACCAGAAAAAATTGCTGACATAACAGATCAGTCAGTAGAGCTGGCAAAAGGTGATGAAATTAATGACCTTCACCTGCTGCAGTCAACACATTTACTGATGGCTGCATACAAGACACTTCATTGTGTATTGTCGTCGAATAAGTATGCTGAAATGTTACTTGTTCCGAAGACTGATTTGCTTGCAGAGGGGAACAAAGCCCTCTTGGATGGTACAGTTGTGCATAAAAATGATGAGTTTAAATGCATTTTGAGAGAGATAATGAAGGAGATGGTGAAGAAAGCGACTCTGACATCTCCACTGAAAAGGCTCGTGTCGATGGTCGAGTTGGAGAGAACTCAGTCGGTGCTACATAAGATGATATTTCAACAGAAAGCTGAAGAAGTAGCAGGGCTGCAGAAAATACAGAGTAAGTATATTAATCCCTGATCTATCAAATACATACTTTCATCAACTGAATAATAGTGCTTTTCATTTCACTCTAAATCCTTTTTGACAAAAAATACATGCCTTCACTCAGTTTCTGCTATAGGGGCAGCGGATTCCTTGTCCCTAGCCCAAAGTTACCCTCCTGACATATTCCTTTGCCCGATCCCCAGATAATAGCCACCCCCACCACCTGTGTATCTGCCAACAGGGACTGATAAATACAAATAATTATACCCCCACTTTCGAAGAAAATGGGGGGTATACTGAATTGACTGCGTCTGTCCGTCACACTTTCTCCCTCCGTGTGTCCGTCCGTCCGTCCGACCTCATAACTCGAACAACTATGAACCGATGTCAATAATTTTTTGTATGCAATCTCATTAGGACCGCCTCTCCACATGATGCTAATTGCGGTGCGGTCCGACTTTCTTTTTTTAAGTTATGCCTTACTTTTCGACTTATTTTGACTTAGAAAATTCTGTCCGACTTAATAACTTTAACAAATATGAACTGATTTCAATAATTTTTGGTTTACATGCTTCTCACAACACACTCTCTACATGATGCGGCTCAGGGTTGGCTCGGACTGTTTTTCCTAACATTACACTTCATTTTCGACTTATTTTGACTTAGAAAATAGAAAATTTTGGGATTTTATTTTTGTGGATGCTATCAAGTTAGGAAACACTCGACAAAAGCCATCTTAGATGTTAAGGTTGCGTTTCATTTTCTACCCTTTTTTGGGTTTCTGCAATCATTCGAACAAATATGAACCAATTTGAATATTTGTTTCTGTACAAGCTTCTTGCGACACCATATCGATATTATTAATCCAAATTTTTCTTTAAAGTTAAAAATCTTTTTTGTTGGGTTTACGGATAATGCGGGTTGAATTTGCCACGGTGGGGATATGCTAGCATGCGAGTGCACACCTCTTGTTTTATTTACCTGCTAACACTGATCAGTATTGAACCATTTTGTGGAAAAAGAATGGTCTTCAGGCAGGGTTTCTGCTAGCATATCTCAGTGCCCATAGATCAGTCTCAGTCCCCCCGTTGATGGTGATCTGTTTGAGACATACATGAACCTGAAGTTAATCACAATCTATCTTAAAAACTCCTGCTGCAATGGTAGTGTGGAGATTAAATAGAATGCTGAAGAGAAGGGTGTCAATTGAGCACAGTATGTTCGAACGTAACCTCTGAACTAAAAGTGCTGCAAACTATTGTTGATAAAGTAACACCATTGTGTTATTACATGGACCATCATATACACTTCATGAAAATACTTGTTCCTATTAAATACAATGAGAATGGATTGAATTCATATGTTGTCCTTATATTGATTTAATGAATATTTTGCTTAGAATCTGACTATTTATTTGTATATCCTTTGTGTACTTTGTACTGGAACAGACTTTGTGTGTACCAGCTGCATAATATTATCCAAAAATGGCAACCACATCATGACGTGGTGCAGTGTCAACTCAGTCAACAGTTTTTTTGATTACCTTATTTCGAGCACAATATATCCTACCACCCCAAAGACATATAAGTTATGGGTTGAAATGAATAGAAACTTACCCGTAATTGGTCCAATGTAATTCACGAATGTCAGACAAACACTGGCTGTACTTTATGGTCCCCTTGGAAAATATTTTCAGCCGGTGTGGCCAGAAATGTCTGACCAGAAATTTGTGTTGGAGCACAACCATGAAAACCATGAAAAATTGGACCACCAAAAGAAGAAGCTTTTACGATAACATGAAGAAAGTGTTTCTCAATACAAGTCAAAACAGAATAAGTGAACAGACAAACAAAATGTGACATCCTGTCAGCCTCTCTGATGAACTTGTTTGAATGTTTCTTGAACAAAACACAACAGATTATGTGTCCAAACAAACCGTAATGTAACATTGGTACAGTATCTCTGATGTACCTCATTTTAATATTTATTTTAGGTGCCCTCGATGAGGCATTGAACAAGACGCAACAGAATAAGCGTCCAGACAAACAGGAATGTGACATCCAGCCAGCTTTTCGCTCAAATAGTGATCAGAATATTCCAGAAGAGACTCCTTCATCTGTTCCATCGATGCTGGCACAATGCCAAATGGGAATACAGACCAACTTATTGCAGTATCTCACCAGGACTAACAGCAGGTGAATAATTGAGACATAAATCTAACGAATCTATAGCCTGGGACTTAAATCTACTGGGTGACGTCACTGTACACATAACACTATGGCACAGTTTGATTTGGTGGCAATGGCGTCACGCTGCCATTTAATTTCAATGCCTAATTAGTTTATGTTCACACTTCAACTAGTTAAATAAGCAGGTGGCTGCACTTATTCTTTGGAGTTAGGAATTCAATAATTTACTGAAATAAAGTGGATATCAATGGATTTCAAATTCAATTTAGATTTTTCACTTCATAAATAATTTACACGGAGAAAATTGCGTTTTTGTTTACGCAATTTTTTTAATTTTATGTCACAAAAACCCCTATTTCCTTGCAACTGAGATAATCCAAATAATTTTCTAGACGTATATTCACTGGAGTTTTAGAAAGTATTTAGTCACGTACCAGTATTAATTATAATATATTCTGAAAATGTACAAAGGAACTTTCTGGTTGTTATCAACGATGTCTGACTCCACAAAGACACTCACTTCAGGCAGAGTTGGATTTAGTCCACAGTGGCCATTCCATTCAGAATGGGGGAGAGGGCAGGATCTTCACTCGTTGACACTAATAATTGACGTTAGTGTGTCTTTCTGTGCACTTTGTCTTTTGACAATTGATCTGAGCATGCATGGCAACCAAACCCTTTGATTTTTTGCCATGTGTTGTCAGTTAGATTGGCAGTTGAGTGCTTTGATATCATTGCTACAGTTTAGCTACTTTGAATGAACAGTGGCTAAGTTGAGTCTTCATCACATTGTATCAAGTCATAGATATACCTCACTGAGTATGCTTTTAGCCTAAGAGATAACACACCTGGATATCATATCGGGGTTTAAAAGATTGAATATCGGAATTAAGGCATGAAATTGTTTTTCCTCATACACTTTGAAGTACCGGTATAACCACAGCCACAGATATTCCATGCATGTAGAAATAACAATTGAAAGTTTCAATTTGATTCTCAGGACCTACAGTAATGCCCTAAGTAATCGACTCCTTAACCACAGCAGAATTATGGGTATCTTTTCAGGATTTAGTCGGAAATATGGCATGTTGCCATTCATCGGAAAGCTCAGAGAGCTTTCCAATGAATGGCAACAAGCCATATTTCCGACTAAATCCTGAAAAGTTACCCATAATTCTGCTGTGGTTAAGGAGTCGATTACTTAGGGCATTACTGTATATACAATCGCTTGTCAACAAAAAGCTATATATATATATAGCTTTATGGTTGTTTTTACCAACTTGGTCCCATAGTGTTTGTAGTTTAATTTCCAAAAAGTTTATAGGAGTCTGCTTTAGTGTATATCTATATTTTAACTAACTAATGCAAAACTCCTTTTTCAATTATAGTGAAGAGGAACCAGCAAGGCCTGGAAGAGAGCCACCAAGACCAGGAAGAGGTTCCAGTCTGCTTTCTACTGTAAACCCACCACCTGGGTCATTACCAACACCTCCGGACACAGCTTCACCAACCGAGAGACCATTCAGGATACCTCCTCCACCTGTGAAATGTCGGTCTCCCTCACCACCACCTCGGCCCATTTTTCAGCCGTTGTTAGATATGGGATTCCCACTGAGTCACATACAGAAGGCACTGGCCGCCACAGGTATTTCTTGTTTTATCTGTCATTGCATATGAAAATTTGAAAAAATTTCTGGCTTGGAAATGAAATGATTCATTTAAAGTTATTTTTTTGGTATACAAGTTGCTTGACACACTTTCTCGATTTTGGGCAAAATGCAGGTTTATCCCAATTTTTGCGTGAGTTATGGCTCTTAGTTTGTAAATTTTTCACGAGTATTGTCCTTCCAGCTCTTCTAATGTTTTTTAACCATTATTTGAATGACTGATCTTAAGGAAGAGAGAATTGCAGAGGTCCCTCTCAGCTGATGCCATTAACAGTTTTCATAATTTGTAGTATACTAATTATCTGCTGAGGAGGTTTCTCATGCATACAGCTTTCTTTGATTTGTCACAGCATAAACAACATCCGAATTCAATTTGTTCGACTTCAAATTTTGCTGATTTTGGGGTTTGCGGATGGTCAATTCAGTACTTGCGTTCCTACCAGCCCGTATTGGGTAAATGTGAAAAAAGTCTGTAAAAACTCACCCCTAAGAAGAGCATGGAGAAATCGATGAACTTTGTTCTTATATTCATTATTGATAGTTCGCCAATAACAAAATTTCTCATGTTGAAACCATTGTTATGTAAACCAAACTGTTACAGTGATTTGTCAAAAAAAATTGCTAATCATGTAGTAAGTTTAAATATTTCAATCTGAATATGATTTTCAGAATATTTTTCAATTATTTGACCTTTTCAATGTTTACCATCTAGTTTTGATTAATCCTTGGTTTCTTATTGGTCTAATTGGTCTTTTGTCTGTAATTCTACTGTTTACATAGCAATGGTTTTGAAATGCGAAATCTCATTATTGTGGAGTAAATTAATAATGAAAATAAGAACATGTCAATCTATTTTGCCATGTACTTGTTGATAATAGTTGTTTTACAGACTTTTATCTTATTTCACATGAACCCATGTTGAAGACCTTGAGTCCCTTTAAGTCATACTCTTATTCAGCTTGTCTGTCCGTCTGTCTGTCCTTAAACACAACTTTGTCTGAGATTTTATTCCTACATTTGTCGGTGGTCCGTCAGACTTTTTTGTGGAGTTATCCCCGTTTTTTTACTTAAAATTTTTTGCAACACTCAAATCAGTATTTCAGTCTGTCTATCTATGTATGCGTTCGGCTGCCATGGGTGTATCCTTAGTCCCATTGGGAAAGCCCACTAGTTTTCATAGTTCCAGTAATTGATAGTTATAAGGTATACATTGCTGTCATCACATCAGGTTGTAACACACACATTGATGAGCTATAAGGGCACACTCAAATCACCATGTCCTCATATCACCCAGGACAATGAGGTTTAACCCTTTCTATACTAAATGGATTCTCCCACTCAGTTATAAAAGTATACATTGGAATGGTCTATTGTTCATCTAGATGAGTTTTCATGAAAAATGAGACAGATAGTAAATAAAATTACAGAAGCAGACCAATTTCTTGGAGGAAAATTTTCAGATGATAGTTCAGATGGCTGTTTGTTGAACTTTTTATCTGAACATTTCCTAAGGGAGTATATAGTACGGTATATAAAGGGTTAAGAGATGGTGTAAAAAACTTTGGGTCATGAGAGTTTGTGAAACACAGTGGGCACACCTGATCGATAGGACTACTACTGAATTTATTCTTATTGTTGTGAATTTGTGCAAGGTTTCAATGTAAGTCACAACAAAGGTTCTAGAGCTATTGTTGTGGCGGATAAAACCGTTATCTCCAGCAACATTGTGGGGTACATAGAGATTTGTTATTTCTTTTATACTCTTTTTGAACCCAGAGGTGGGAGCTGAGGGGTTCAAAATCCCCATCCAGGCATCATGTTTTCCAATGTTGCTGGAAATAACTTATGTTATCATTCTATTATTCCAGAAATCAGCGGGCATGAGGTATCGATTCGGGGAATTAACACGCTCGCTACATGGATGGTAGAGCACCCTGAGCCGGGACAGAGTGAACTCATTTCAGACAGCCAAGAAGCTGTTGCTTCTGCTCCTCTCGCACGACTCGAAAGCTTCGACATAGATAGGACTGAGAGGTTAGTTCAAATATTCACTGCCAAAGGCAAAAGCTATGTAATAACCTGGTTCATGAACCCTTTTTAGCTCACCTGAGTCAAAGCTATAGTCATTACTCCTCGTCCGTCCGTGCACCCATCCGTCCACCGTCCGTCTGTCAAGAATCTTCTTCTCCAGAACCATAAACCGAATAGGTTCATATTTGGTGTGGATGAAAACTATCACCATTATAACACCCCCAGAGGTACCCAGAGCCAACACAGCAAATTTGGTTTAAATCACTCTAAAATCCAGCAAAAACATATGTAAACAGCATTTGATTTACAATAATAAACACTAATCTTAATGTGTGCAGATCAGATATTCTGACAGCCAGCTTTTGTTTAGGTAAATAATACCTGTCTGTTGTATTACCATTGGGTCTGTAGTTGGCTTGAAAGGTCTTTTGACTTTGTTGGGATTAGTTCTAACAGGGGCAGCTATGAGATTTAATATCAAGCCACTCACCCCAAAAAACGTTACCCCCCCCCCCCCCCCCATAAGAGAAATACTTGAGTTGTTGTGTTCCGAGTTGGTACTAGTTCATAGATTCGCATGATTATAGATTTGACATTTTATCCGATATTCTTTAATATGTATATATCGAATGTTAACCCTTTCTGTCTATGTTAATGAGGTCTATGTCTATTTATTAAATTGATACCATCAAGGAAGAACATCGATGCCATGCTGATTAACCTTTCCCTAAAGTTCCTTGCTACGCTTGAGGAACATGGGACCAATGAATTCACTTTGACTCCTAAAATATATGCTCGGAAATCACTTTACCAGATTTGTTATACTATGGTCAGCCAGTCAAGAAGAGTCTATAATTGATTAGAGAGCCTAAAGTTTCTTTTGCTTTATCCTTCATTTTTATATGCCTGTTTGAAAAAAATGGCCATATTTTGTGATTGGTCTGTCTGTTCATCCGTCCATCCGTCTGTCTAGATGTCTAGCTTTTCGTCCGACAGTCAGTTAGCAGTTTTGATTTCCAGATGTTAACTTTAGTTAGGGTTATTTTATTGGAACTAAATTTGGTATGTGAGTTTTCCAGACCAAATTACAGGTCAAGTTCGAATTTGGGTTCGTTCCGATTATTTTTTACTGACTTATGGCTCTTTTCGACTTAGCATTTTCAATATTTGAGGTTTCCGGATGATAACTTTAGTTTTGGTTATTTTGGTATGTGAGTTTTCCAGACCAAAATACAGGCCAAGTTCGATTATGTCTTCTGTTCGAATATTTTTAACTGACATGGCTTTTTTCGACTTAGAATTTTCAATATTTGACGTTTCTGGACTTTAGTTTGTTTTATTGGAACCAAATTTGGTATGTGATTTTTCCAAACCAAAATATAGGTCAAGTTCGATTATGGGTTTGGTCTGATTATTTTTTACTGACTTCTGCAGACTTCTGGCTCTTTTCGAATTAGAATTTTCAATATTTGAGGTTTCCGGTTTGATAACTTTAGTTTGGGTCATTTGATCGGAACCAAATTTGGTATGTGAGACTTCCTAAATGAGCTTCATACAGGTACAACAATAACATACCTTGTTTTTTATATACATGAATCATTTTGTCTCAGCTTGTATTTCTATATTCTACATTTCTACATGTTTTTAATATGGTACAAATATTTACAACTATGAAACATGTGCACCTGCGATTATGCGCTTGATCTGACTTATTAGTGGAGATATTCCCCTTTTTCAACTTAGAAATTTTTCATGACATGTATAATTTTAATAATGTAGCCCAATTGCACTGCGAAGGGACTGTCCCACCTCTTGTTTACACTGTTTTCTTTGAGCCTGCATTGACCAGTGCCTATTCTGTATGTTGCAATTTATGTACACTATGTCTAGTGTTGAAACGATTAGCGATTTTAAGGAATCGACTAGTCGCCAGAGGTAATCGACTACTAGTCGACTAGTAGGACCCATTCTAAGAGTTCCCGTTTCTATGCCCATATGACGTATAAAATGGGCCATGTGGCATCGCAGTTTCGAGTATCCAACTCTTCCGTGTCCGAACGTTCAAACGGAAAGCACGTGAACTATGTAATCTCCGTTTTCTCGTGAGTCTCCCAATTTTATGTATTTTAAACCCGGCTCTCCTGCAACCTCCATATAATCTCACGGTTTGGGGAATGCAGGTAATAAAAACATTTTATCTAAACAAAAATTGTCGCCGGTAACCTGGAAATAAATAGGCAAGTCTCGTTTTGTAAGTCTCGCTAACGAGATGTCGGGTGTGTTCTATTGTCTCTCTGAATTGGCGCCTCATGTGTAGAATGATCTAGAATTTATTCAGTTACTGAGTTGGCTTTACCAGCTTGAGTTGTCGCGAATTATGTTTCGTATATCATTGAAGCCATTTTGTTGCATCATTACTCTAGTAAATTACACGTGCGACAGTGAGAAGTTATCACTGGTCAATTGCGTCCCATGGACCTAGACAGTGTTCAGTTGGCAGCGACACTTTGAACATGTCTTTGATGATCAACATAAAAGAAACTGCGCCTACACGTGCATACATTGGATTCAGGTCAGGTCATGGAGTTCACCGCCCGTGCATGACTGGCAGTGGCATCGTTAAAGGAACAATGCAATAAGGCTTTAAGTTAATATGTGTTAACTGTTACAGATTACATGATAATATGGCCATGCAATGGCACTGCTGTCATGATAGCACATAGGTAGTCGACTAGCAGATTTCGGGATCGACTAATTTAATATCGCATCGATTTCGACTAGTCGATTAATCATTTCAACACTATGTCGATGTTATATTCAATGTAAAGCACACTGAAACTAATTTACTATTATGTATACTGCACTATCAAATGGATTAAATATTAGTTTTAAATAGTCCATTGCAACAAAACATTTTATTTACAGAGACGAGGGAGATAGACAGCGATTTATGTCGGTTGAGGCACCAACATTATCATCTGATGAACACGAGGATGAGTTAAATGTACGAAGAAGACCTCGGCGAGCTGAGAGAACTCGACTCATTGATATACGCAACTTCCTTACATCAAGTAACTATTCACCTTCTATCAGAGGATATTTGATCGCACATGACTTTGTAAGCCCAGAGTTTGTATGCTTGTCTGGAATTGTGGAAAGTTTTGGAATTTTATAATATTGCTTCCAGGCCTGGAAAAGTTATGGAAAAATCTGGAAAAATAGCACCATTTTAAAGTTCACTATGGAAAAGTTTTGGAAAAATTCCCCCTCTACTACTGCGGGTCTGGAAAAGCCATGAAATTACAAAATTATCCTGGAATCTCGTTGTTGAAACCTGTATACAATATTCATATTGAATAACCGCGGTCTCAAAATATGAGTCCAAGAAAGGTTCCTCTTTTACGAAATCCAACAATAATTATATTATTACCGGAAGTGTTTTTTTTTTTGTGAGCACCAGTTAGAACTGCTTCTGGTCTCAAATTAAGCTATTTAAGATTCATCTCACATTAATTTTGAAGTCCACTTCGCTAAATCTGTAAAAGTCATGGAATTTCATTGCCTCAAGGTCATGGAAAATTCCAGAAAATCCTGTAAAAGTTTTGGAAAAGTCATGGAATTTCATCTCTGGATAAGTATATCAACCCTGTAAGTCACAATTATTGTTGGCTGCTTCACATTCACTATTTCCAATAGTTCCATCCTCACCATGATAGGATGTTTCCTAATTTTAGCGCATCCACTATCAAAAGAAATACCAGTAATCTTTTTTAGCATGCATGCTATTCCGTGGAGGTAATTTTAGTCACGCCACCTCGCTGGAAAGGTTCAATAAATTTTGTCCGAAATGTTGCTTTATTCGATAACTAGAGTAATACTGTATAATAAATTATCGTAAGTGAATTCTATATGTTATTTGTGATTTTTTCCCTATGATAGTTTGTAGTTTTAGCCTCAATAGTTTTAGTCAGTTTCCTAAATTGTTTTAAACAATCATAGAAGATAAAAATAGAATCATTAAACGAGATTTTTTTTCGAATTCCTGGTGGGAAATTTGTATATTTCCATCTACTCTTCTGTTATGATGTTCATTTTTGTAGAAATGAAATAAGATGAAGTTCCTCTACATCACAATCTTTGTCCCATTCTGCTACCTTGAAGCATTCCAGAGATACACTATCCGTATTGCCCAATGTGTTTAAGGGCCATAACTCTGTAAAGCAAGCACGGACAAAAGTATAATAACATTGCTTAGAATTTCATTGGGACTTAAATTTTACCATCAGAACCAATTTATTCTAATTTATTTGAAGCTTGTGAAAGAAGAGACAGACCAGAAAGAAGAATGGATATTGGAGAAGCACGACCTCTGTATGACCTATACGGAGACTTTGACGACTTACAAGAAGAGCTATATAGTGAGGACAGTATGGATGATTTGTTTAGTTTGGAGCCACGTGAGATGGAATCTAGATCAATGGCAATTGACCTGCTTCGATCACTGGTCAGTCTCTCACTTATCATCCATGTATTTAGATGACTAATTAGAAAGCTGTTAAACTCTTTGATAACTGACAGCTTACTGTTGAGTACTAGTATGTACTAGATTTCTTGTGGAGGGGGAGGATATAGCATTGGTGACTCCTGAACAGGTTAAACTCAAGCTTGTTACATGTGATTAGTACAGATCACTATGACTGTTCAGATTATGCATTGTGAGATCTTGAAGCACACGCCTGGAAATAAGTGTCCAGTCACAGTCAATGACTGGCCGAAAATGCTCAAATAACCGATGCATGTTTAAAAATTGCCTTCTGGGTAAGTGGAAAACAAGTAGATTCTAGTTTTAATGAATGAATGTGCCATGTTTCTCAAGTATGCTCCACGTGGTTATGTTAACAAATCTCTTCACAAATTTATTTAACATGCACAAAATTATTAATGACTGGCACAAACAAATTGGTGCCTCTCATTTTGTCTGGCACCAACATTTCAGTTATTTCTAGGCTTGAAGAAGTCATGGCCAGTGTTATACACTTCCCTCACATTTCCATTGATTCATTTGTGGGAATGATCAGCTAATAGGAATAGTAACAAGCAGCCTTAAACTTATCCCTACAAATGAATTCTTAGAGTGTTTCTCTGCCTGTTGTCTGCATATAGTAACTAATCATGCCTACAAATAAGGAATCAATGACTTTTTTTTACTTACATTGGTCATGAGTCCAAATTAATCTGTCGGAAAAAAAACCCATTAACCCTTTGTATACTAAATGTATTCTCCCATTCAGTATAAAAATATACATAGGAATGGTCTGTTATTCATTTGGAAGGGAGTCCAGGTAATAAAAGCAGACGATACTGGACGACACTCAGAAAAAAAAATAATTCAAGAGCAAATGATTCATATTCATTGGTGAGAAATGTTCAGATGATAAGTTCAACAAACTTTTGAACTTATTTTCTAAATATTTCCTATGGGGTTAATTAGTTTAGAAAGGGTTAATATATCAAAAAACCCAAATAACCCTTGCATAACTGGATTCTTGTTTATGAGTTGTTAATTGAATTTTGGCAGGTTGATGGGCCTTTTCAACCAGACATTTTGACTATATATTCCATAATATTTTGTATTCCAAGTGATATCTTCGAACAAGTACTATTTCAAGCAACCCAATTGGAGAATTACGACCACACAAAGCCAATTTCCCCATTTCTCAGGCCAAAAAAAATGGAAAAGCATGCATTCGCTGGGGCACATGCCAACTCTGCATCGTCTATATCTGAGTTTAAGAACATAATTAATTTTAGTTGTGCATGGCCATGATTGCCTGAACATATATTCATAAAAGTTCCATGTGTTTATTTCATTATTGAAGTATGATTGACACATTGGGGGTGTGGGGTTGGGTTTAGTTGGGGGGGGGGACAGGTGTTTGATCTCACTTGAAAGGACAAAAGTACTGCATTTCGGACCAATTGAAAATTGTCATGACTGATTGATTATCATGTTCACTAAAATAAGGTGTAAGGTGTAACAAAAGTACATGTTTATCAGTTGCCTCACAATTCTATGTTCCATTCTTTTGCTCTGTAGCGACAAGAAATGGAGGAGCCACAGACCATATCATGTGATTTATGCATGATGAAGACTATAGACTTCAATCGACATATGAAGACATTTCACCCAGGGTGTGGAAGTGAGTATCCTTCTATAAATAGTTCCTTGTGTGGGCAACTTGAAGATGTAAGACCTGATACTCTTTTGGAAAACGAATTAACTGGATGGCACAACTTTTTTATTTTCTAAGTTAGTAGATATTTATTGTGTCCCTAAAAACTTGCAGAATCCTTACGAACACTGAAGTCGCAAACCAACTTATTAAATTGGTGTTGCCTAAGTAGGACATTTTTCACTAAAATTGTCAATAAATATTAACCCTTCCATGACTGCAGCTTCTTGAAAAACCCAGTGCATACTCTTATTTTTGCAAGGCTCCCTATGGCACAGGATATTTAATGCTGCACCGGCGCAGCTCCAGTCATGGCAGGGTTAATATTTTGACGAAATTTTTAGTGATAATTTTCTGGAAAACATATTTGATTTATCCACTACCGTACTTTAATCACTTCTATTGAATGTGTGTCTTATCTGCAAAATGGTATTCTCTATTGAATTAGCTTCAGGAACCATACGTATTGTGTTTGTGACTATTTTATTTGTCATCAAAAAGACAATTTCTCCCTGATAGGAGCAGCAATCATAGGTTGTCCTTATGTTCATTTACTGGCCTCTTTTAACCCTCTAGTAATATCAATGCTTCCCTACCTAACACCGTCCAGTGCAAGCCTGATTATAATTTTCAGAAGGGTTTAGGTCAAAATGACCTACACAATTGTTGGGTAAGTTATTCTGAAATCGAGGAAGTCAAAACAGTGGGAAATTCTCAGATAATTAAAGAAACAATATTTTATCCCTTTCATGACGGGAGCTGCACTGGTGCAGCATTAAGTATCTTGTCCCAGTGCATTCTCTTATATATGCAAGTCTCCCATAGGGAGCCTCGCATATATAAGAGAATGCACTGGCTTACAAGTTCAAGGTAAATAGTTGGCTGGAAGGTAGAGATCAGTCAATACCTGTGTTATTGGCAATACACCAATACAATATTTCTGTCTTTTTGATATTGGCCAATACCAATATCTATACTAATAAAACTCCTTGATTGAGATTCAAGGCTTATAATCAGGTTTGTTCCAGTGCCTCAATTTCACTGCTTCACCTTGCCTCCATTTCTTCACATTTCCCTCCATTTCTTCACATTGCCTCCAATTCTTCACCTTACCTCCCCTGCATCACCCAGACTTTTTAACCCTTACTCTACTGAATGTACAGTAATGCCCTATAATGCCCTAAATAATCGACTCTTTAACCACAGTAGAATTATGGGTAACTTTTCAGGATTTAGTCGGAAATATGGCTTGTACTGAGAGCTTTCCGATGAATGGCAACAAGCCATATTTCCGACAAAATCCTGAAAAATTACCCATAATTCTGATGTGGTTAAGGAGTCGATTATTTAGGGCATTACTGTATTCTCACACCTAGTAATAAATGTATGTATTGGAATGGTCTGTTATTCATTTGGATTGATGTTCAGGTAATAAAAGCTGTCAAATGCAGATAAAAGGATAATACAAGTGTAGAAGGATACATAAATTAATTCATTAGTGGGAAATGTTCAGATAATAAGTTCAATAAATGACCAGTCTGAACATTTCCATCATTTACAATTTAATGCTTTTGGAACCGACAAATTGCATTCTACATCTAAGTTTATTATGAGCAAGGTTTTCTGCACTGAACTTTTTTTGCCACCACAAATAGTATAGACATCAGAGCTGTTAAGTTTCACGGATTGTCCATGAGACTCCCGGATAGCCACTGCAAATCCACCAAATACAGATAATCCCCCAATTTCTCGCGGATTCAGTAAAACCCGACATTCAAAATCCCCAAAAAACGATGCTATTTTAATTCTCTAATATTCGTGCTTTTGCAGGGTTTTCCCCATGACAGGGATTTCCTTATTTCTGGTACCGTAAATACACACATATTATCATTCACAGAATGTACTGACAGTAACTTTTGAT
This sequence comes from Siphonodentalium dalli, assembly GCA_032622095.1. Taxonomy (NCBI): domain Eukaryota; kingdom Metazoa; phylum Mollusca; class Scaphopoda; order Gadilida; family Siphonodentaliidae; genus Siphonodentalium; species Siphonodentalium dalli. The sequence goes on from CP136063.1 coordinate 153,900,155, forward strand.
GTTCCCTCTGATTTTAAGACTGATCAGTGGTGAACTGTGACTGATATTAATTGATTTTCATACTATGGCATACAATACGTATAATCACAAGTGTGCAGGTGTATTGTTAGGCCCCATTGATGAACATGTCTAAGTAACGGATACTTTATGATTTAAGTTCACTGATTAGTGGTATGCATTGCGAATGGAATGTGTCCATTTTGATTGTGGGTAAAACTGTAAGACGGGGCATTTTGTACTTTCAATTTCACGCATACATGTCCAGTTGTAACCTGTGTAACTCGTGTTTGTTTTAACTTATTTTAAATGATGTTTCTGCTTCTTAAAATTTTTTAATAAATGATGGAATATTTCATTTCTTTTGGGGGTTAAACCGTAAGACAGTAGAATTCTGAGTATTTTTACTTAGTTTATACGAAGTGTCTGTTCTATCTCTTCAATAAATGGTCGTGGTCTCTCGATCAACACAGGTGATATTTGTGTTTTGAACCGAAAATTAGGTTGTCACGTTTTACAGGTGATCGCCCATTGCAAGTCATATATAGAATAAACCAGTCGGTGAACACGAAATGAGGTCAGAAATTGGAGGTGGTCCCTCCTGCAAAAATCTCCCGCATTGCTCTTTTCAAAACTTAACATGTCTGATAGACATGTATTGTCGCAGTTCCAGAACATGCATTCGTGAATGAAAAACACGATCTCTTTGTCATGCCCATGCTTTTAAATTTTTATGATCATAGTTTGTTTGTTTCTGTTTCTCATTTCAACTTTTTTATGTTTGAGAGTTGCAGACAATTTTTAAACAATAACACCACTTGCTAATGTTCACTTTAAAAAAAATAGAACTTTGAATGCGTATTGCAAGATTATATATTCTTGGTTAACCCTTTGAACCCTGACCCCACACAGCAGTCGACACCCTGACCCGGGGATCCCAGTGGTATTTCCCCTTAAATTAGACAGTGTCTTGTGACATGATGTTGGTTGTGTTAAAGTGGGGGCATTAGTCTGAAACTGTGCAGGCATGTTATGCATGGATCACTGATCATTATAAGATTGGGAGACTTTGCCACCCGATATCTCCTTAGTAACGGTTACTAGGCAAGTACCCGGAATTGACAGGAAAATGCAATTATGGCTTATATATGACCTATATATCGCGCCACATTTTGTTTAAAAACACATCTTTTTGTGAATGTGCGAATAAATCAACTTGATATGTGGGAGACCATTTCCCATATGTGGCAGAACACTGATTAATATATGGGAGGGTAATTTAAACTGAAAATATTTGTCTAAATTATGTCTGTTCTACAAACATGTGGAACATGAAACTATATGGCGTAAATATAGCGCGACAGTTTGCTTAAAACCTTATATGTTTTTGTATGCTCTGAACATGTATTTCTACCGACACTAGTGATAAACTATTCCATACACACCACGGGCACCGCTGACTTACATTGGGGCCATTTAAATATAAATCTGTGGATCTGACGCTGGTTATACTATATATAAATTTGCTATCAACTCATGTCGTCACTGCTCCGAAATATCGGTGTTACGGGATATAACACTGTACGTGTGCACCGAAATAACTGTGTTACGTGTTCAAAGGGTTAAAACAAACATTTTTTAAAGAAACTGATCACTGCCTATACTTAATTACACTCCACGCAAGCTCAAATCATTGTTTGAGGTACCCATTTTGACATTTGTTGCAATGCATTTGCAGTAATTTCTTTTATATATGCCTGTTAATTAGCCAGCATGTCTTGTCACTTGGACCGCAGTGCCACCTATCGCCGAAAAGTGCAATTAATTTACTGACATCTATCATTGTATTGTTGCCCTGTGGCTACCTACATGCTCTTACTACCAATTTATTCAAATTTGAGCTAAGCATTCAGCAAGATTATACCCACACGACAGCTTGGTTAGTGAGGTTGTGAGATGAGGTTTGAAATCATGAGTCTCACACCAAAATCACAAGAGTTAACATTTCAGTTCTCACCTTATTATCTCCACTACATCATCTTTGTTGGGGTAAAACTTAATTCTTTATTTATGTGTCCCTCACATTAACTACCTCACAGTTCTTTAATTTTTCTTGAAATACATGAATCACTTAGTTTAAATAGTTTTATATTATCAGAATAATTGAAACTTAAAATTGTCTGTTTTTCTGTGAAATTATTCCAGATTTGCATGGTATGTATGACATCATTCTACTACACCCAGGAACAAAAATTCATTCAGCAGTACATATATTCTGTGTATACACTTATTAAAGTTATAACTATGGAAACAAAACAATGCATGTCACATTGTATATACTGTACATATATGTAACTACAAATGGGTGTATGTCACTATAATATCAATATAGCTGAACATACACTGTTTCAGTATTGTGTTGCTCACTACATTTTCTATTTTAAATGGATTATGTCTCTACAGATATATATATATTTTATAAATTAACATTTAATTATCCTTGCTTGAATTCACTTGGGTACGGTAGATAAAACCAGCATTGCCTTACTAACATGCGTCATATATCCATCAGTATAACTAACATCAGTGTAACTGTTCTAAGGTTCCAGTTGTAGATGCAGTGAGGTTAAGTTATTGTAGTGGTTGTGCTGATTTGAATTAAGCCATGCAAAGTCAATTTCCCTTTTCTAAGTCCATAAAATTTTGAAAAGCATTCGCGTGCGATTTTATGTTTGTTTTTTTGGTGCACACGCTAATGAAAAATTCCACCATAAGAAGACGACAGATAATATAAGTGTATATGATTCATTGGCATGAAATCTTAATAATAAATTCAATAAACTGACATAGGCGTATTACCATTTTTTATGGAACTACTTGTCAATGAGTATTAGTAATGAAAGGGATAAATAGAGGCATCATGGTCATTTTCATGTCAGGTATTTAATTTGGCATGATTTCTTTCAATAACATTATTTTGAGAGAGAATTAACTCTAGATAGTGATTGCGATTTTGATTTTTTCTAAAGTTTATATTTAGACGTTGATGCATGTAAGGACTTGTTGACCCTGGTTAACCTCCCTGAAAATTACATATGTGTTACATTATCCAATTTGAAAGCAACATAAATAGCTTGTGTACAGTGTCTTTATTTCACTCCCTTATGTGGTATATGTTGTGTGTGATATTCTTGCAGATGTATTATCTCTTCATATAACAAATTTGAAATAGTTTTGTGGGTATAAAATAATAATTATGAATTAAAGACCCATATCTGGAAACGCTTCTATCAATTAATATCGATTTTATTTAGAATATTTTCTGATATAATGCAATGATTAAAAAGGACACATATTTGTTCTATTTTGAGAACAGACCGTTCAGGCGATATCAGATAGTGATAATTAGATTGCTCTCATTGCTACGCACCGAATGTCAAATGTCTCAGATTGTTTGTTTGTATTGTTATATTCTATAGTTACAAGTGATAATGAGTATAATTAACGTTTATTATACCCCCTTAAAAAAAAAAAGGGGGGTTATACTGTTTTGCACCTGTCCGTCCGTCCGTACGTCCATCCGATGTCTGTTCATGTCATAACTTGAACAGTAGTACTCGGATCTTAATGAAATTTTGTATGGCTGTTCATTACTATGAGGGCATTCAATAGAGGGTAACATTGTTTTGTTAGGATTTTCTTTCCATTCTAGAGTTATTCATCTTTGTTTATCTTGAAATGTTGGATTTTTGGTCTGTCTGGTGTCTGTTCATGTCATAACTTCAACAGTTGTGCTGGGATCTCAATGAAATTTGGTATGGATGTTCACTACTATGAGGACATTAAAAAGAGGGTTCCATCGTTTTGTTCTTATTTTCCATTCTGGAGTTATTCATCTTTGTTTATCTGGAAATGTTGGCTTTTTGGTTCGTCTGGTGTCTGTTCATGTCGTAACTTCAACAGTTGTGCTGGGATCTCAATTAAATTTGGTCTGGATGTTCACTACTATGAGGACATTAAAAAGAGGGTTCCATTGTTTTGTTCGGATTTTCCATTCTAGAGTTATACATCTTTGTTTATCTGGAAATGTTGGCTTTTTGGTCGGTCTGGTGTCTCTTCATGTCGTAACTTCAACAGTTGTGCTGGGATCTCAATGAAATTAGGTATGGATGTTCACCACTATGAGGACATTCAATAGAGGATTCCATTGTTCTGTTCTGCTTTTCCATTCTAGAGTTATTCTAGTTGTTTGGTCCATCCAATGTCTGTTCAGCTCATAACTTGAACAGTAATGCTCAGATCTCAATGAAATTTTGTATGGATGTTCACCACTATGAGGACATTTAATGGCACATTCAAATGTTTGTTTTGTTTTTATTGTTCTATAGAACTTTACTCATCTTTGTTTATATGAAAATGCTGGTGTTTGGGTCCATCTGTCTGAGTATAGCCCTCATAAGTTATAGATATGCCCACACGAGGGGGTATGCACCGGACGACAGTCCATCTCTTGTTTGTGACAAAATTACACCAATATATTTCTTGTTTCTGTTAACAGTAACCACGATTGGTCATCAGCTAAACGATCACCCATGATTATACCAGAAAATATTTGAAATATAATCAATATTAATGGATAGAAGTGTTTCCGGACAGAGTAGACCGGCCCCCAGATCTATGAGGGTAGTGTCACACGAAAGGGTAGAAATTTTGACGCTATCTCCAATTATCCTTGTCCCATGGCGGTTCCAAAACACTAAGGTATCCAGGGCGGAACATGTGGAAAATATATTCTTTTGACCTTTTTGGTGTTTTTGACCTGCAAATTTCAGTATAATCAGGAAAACCAATAAAATAAGACAAATGTTGAATAAAATATACTTGATTATCAGATATTTATTCTATCTGGGTTGCTTAACATTTATGATGTGCAAAAAGTTATATTATCCAACAAATTTTGTGAAAAATTCACGAAAATGTCAAAAAAATGCATAAATTGCACTGCTTTTTCAAAAATGTTTTCCAGAAGATTTCATATAAAATTTTCATTTTTTGGTATAAAGCTCTCATTGGTGCATCAAAATTTTCAGCATTATATACCTGATTTAATAGTATCAACATCACAAGCAATGATATCCAAAAAGCCGAGATATTTCCAAAAACTTAACCCACCCCCCTAAAACTGATTTTCTATCTGAAAATACCTGTCAAGTCAGAATAGCCCACTTTCGTTCCGTTTTGTTAACCAATTCAGAGTCTTATCATATATCATGGAATTAGCATGTATCTGAGGAGGTTTATGTTATGGTAGAGTCTATTTTTGTTTAAATTTTTGATTTTTTTGGGGTAAATTAGCTAAAATTTTGATTATTTTTAAGTGAAAAATTTCTGAAAAATTCCCATGACTGTCAGTTTTATGGATACAGCTGCACAACATGCACCACAATATGAATTCTTCCCCAATATCAGACATGAAATGCTACAGTCCTTTTAATTCAGATTGTTTGGCTTTGGCAATCTGCTACGGCAACCCAACTGTGGGCCAGTTTGCTTCAGCAAATGGCTTCGGCATTGCTGATTGCCGTGGCCAATTATGAGGGCTGAATGCTATAATCACGTACCAGACCAGAATTAAGAAATAAAGTAAAACTTAACCCTACCACAAGATAGTGTTCTCAATGCTCTCAATTTTATGCTATACTAAACTCGAAAGGTTGTTTATACCTAAGTGGATAGAATTCATATCATAAATTGCAATAGTTCTGCCCACGGATTATGCAATCTCATCTTCATTGTCAATCTGGTCTGCGCGAAGCTGGCGTTGCACGGGCTCGGCGACCCGATAAAATTTGTATCCGGGGCAAGATACATTCACATACCAAATTTCAAGTCGATAGCTCCACCCGTTTTTGAGATCTGGTCTGCGCATTCGCGAAGCTGGCATCGCACGGGCTCGGCGACCCGATAAAATTTGTATCCGGGGCAAGATACATTTACATAGCAAATTTCAAGTCGATAGCTCCACCCGTTTCCGAGATCTGGTCTGCGCATGCGCGAAGCTGGCGTCGCACGGGCTCGGCGACCCGATAAAATTCGTATCCGGGGCAAGATACATTCACATAGCAAATTTCAAGTCGATAGCTCCACCCGTTTCCGAGATCTCGTCTGCGCATGCGCGAAGCGGGCGCCGCACGGGCTCGCCAATACGACAACGTCGACCGCCTGGTCAAACTACACACACGTACCAAGTTTCGTCCCGATCGGTAGAGAATCGTAGATTTGTATAAATGACATACAGACAAACAAACAGACATACAGAGGTCTTCAAATTTTATATGAGACTAGCCGATGAGCCCGACGTTGTCCAGGCTATTCAAAAACCAAATTTCAAGTCGATAGCTCCACCCGTTTCCGAGATCTGGTCTGTGCATGCGCAAAGCTGGCGTCGCACGGGCTCGGCCACCCGATAAAATTCGTATCCGGGGCAAGATACATTCAAATAGCAAATTTCAAGTCGATAGCTCCACCCATTTCCGAGATCTCGTCTGCGCATGCGCGAAGCGGGCGCCGCACAGGCTCGCCAATACGACAACGACGACCGCCTGGTCAAACTACACACACGTACCAAGTTTCGTCCCGATCGGTCGAGAATCGTAGAAACGGGTCTGCGCATGCGCGAAGCTGGCTTCGCACGGGCTCGGCGACCCGATAAAAATCGTATCCGGGGCAAGATACATTCACATAGCAAATTTCAAGTCGATAGCTCCACCCGTTTCCGAGATCTCGTCTGCGCATGCGCGAAGCGGGTGCCGCACGGGCTCGCCAATACGACAACGTCGACCGCCTGGTCAAACTACACACACGTACCAAGTTTCGTCCCGATCGGTCGAGAATCGTAGATTTGTATAAATGACATACAGACAGACAGACAAACAGAGGTCTTCAAAATATATATGAGACTAGCCGATGAGCCCGACGTTGTCCGGGCTATTCAAAAACCAAATTTTAAGTCGATAGCTCTACCCAGCCCGACATTGTCCGGGCTATTCAAAAACCAAATTTCAAGCCGATAGCTCCACCCGTTTCCGAGATCTCGTCTGCGCATGGGCGAAGCTGGCGTTGCACGGGCTCGGCATCCCGATAAAATTCGTATCCGGGGCAAGATACATTCACATACCAAATTTCAAGTCGATAGCTCCACCCGTTTCCGAGATCTCGTCTGCGCATGCGCGAAGCTGGCGTTGCACGGGCTAGGCGAACCGATAAAATTTGTATCCGGGGCAAGATACATTCGCATAGCAAATTTCAAGTCGATAGCTCCATCCGTTTCCGAGATCTCGTCTGTGCATGCGCGAAGCGGGCGCCGCATGGGCTCGCCAATACGACAACGTCGACCGCCTGGTCAAACTACACACACGTACCAAGTTTCGTCCCGATCGGTCGAGAATCGTAGATTTGTATAAATGACAAACAAACATACAGACAAACAGAGGTCTTCAAAATATATATGAGACTAGCCGATGAGCCCGACGTTGTCCGGGCTATTCAAAAACCAAATTTCAAGTCGATAGCTCCACCCGTTTCCGAGATCTGGTCTGCGCATGCGATAGCTCCACCCGTTTCCGAGATCTCGTCTGCGCATGCGCGAAGCTGGCGTCGCACGGGCTCAGCGACCCGATAAAATTCGTGTCCGGGGCAAGATACATGCGCGAAGCTGGCGTTGCACGGGCTAGGCGAACCGATAAAATTTGTATCCGGGGCAAGATACATTCGCATAGCAAATTTCAAGTCGATAGCTCCATCCGTTTCCGAGATCTCGTCTGTGCATGCGCGAAGCGGGCGCCGCATGGGCTCGCCAATACGACAACGTCGACCGCCTGGTCAAACTACACACACGTACCAAGTTTCGTCCCGATCGGTCGAGAATCGTAGATTTGTATAAATGACAAACAAACATACAGACAAACAGAGGTCTTCAAAATATATATGAGACTAGTCGATGAGCCCGACGTTGTCCGGGCTATTCAAAAACCAAATTTCAAGTCGATAGCTCCACCCGTTTCCGAGATCTGGTCTGCGCATGCGATAGCTCCACCCGTTTCCGAGATCTCGTCTGCGCATGCGCGAAGCTGGCGTCGCACGGGCTCAGCGACCCGATAAAATTCGTGTCCGGGGCAAGATACATTCACATACCAAATTTCAAGTCGATAGCTCCACCCGTTTCCGAGATCTCGTCTGTGCATGCGCGAAGCTGTCGTCGCACGGGCTCGGCGACCCGATAAAATTCGTATTCGGGGCAAGATACATTCACATACCAAATTTCAAGTCGATAGCTCCACCCGTTTCCGAGATCTCGTCTGCGCATGCGCGAAGCGGGCGCCGCACGGGCTCGCCAATACGACAACGTCGACCGCCTGGTCAAACAACACACACGTACCAAGTTTCGTCCCGATCGGTCGAGAATCGTAGATTTGTATAAATGACAAACATACAGACAAACATACAGACAAACATACAGACAGAGGTCTTCAAAATATATTTGAGATATATATATATGTGTGTATATCCTTTATAGACCTCGAAAACGGCTCAACCGATTGAGCCCAAACTTGCTACCTAGAAGTACTTTTGTCCGGGAAGTGTCATGGACGGGTCAAATCGTGACCCCGACCTGACCTTGACCTTCAAAATGGTCAATTCAAGGTCAAATTGGGTAAAACTGGCAGATTTCGACGAAATTTTATACCTAGAGGTACTTTTGTCCGGGGACTGTTTTGGATGGGTCAAATCGTGACCATGACTTGACCTTCAAAATGGTCAAATCAAGGTCAAATCAGGTAAAACTGGCGGATTTCGACGAAATTTGATACCTAGGGATACTTTCATCCAGGGAGTGTATTGGACGGGTCAAATCGTGACCCCAACCTGACCTTCAAAATGGTCAATTCAAGGTCAAATCGGGTCCAATTTCGCATGCGCCCATGTCCTTGCTCAATAATAGCTCATATAGTCATGTTTCTGGCAATAACAAAGCCATGTGGCGAATCCCTCCAGTGGCGGGCTAATCTGCTAGTACTATATAAAATGTGTTTACAAAGAAAGAGACCATCTTTAACTGATCAAATCCTTGTTGATGCGTTCACAGACACATTGCTCATCGCTCAAAGAGCTCGAGGGCACCATTTATTTGGGTGAATATCTGAAAACTGTACAATTTGATGTTACTACCATTGGCCCTATAATTACAGAATTGTGTGCAACGGGAGCAAACCAAATAATATTTTTTCCAGGTGACGTCATATTTATAATGAATTTCAGGCAAAAACCTGGATCAATTTTGAGCTGTTGGATTTTTACAGAGCCAACTTGGGGCCATGTCATGAAATTGCTGAATGTTACTTTTCAACATTCAACACTATATAGATCATTTTTTTCCTTATAATATAAGATAAATTCAACATATTCAATCTTATTTGAGTCCATGAAACATGAACATAACAACTATAGCTGGAAGATGGACTTTCTTCTTTCAAACTTTAAAATATAGACCACATTTCACCTGTTACCAATTTTTGTGTCACTCCTGTTACCAAGAGTATAACAAGGCATTACACTAGGGTGTAGAGTAGCCTTCTTGAGAAACCTGCCACCAGAGAGAAGTTCATTAAATAGGTAATCCCAACAAAAGTTCAAAAGGCGGTGATTTGAAATCATTTCTGCAGACCGGAGCACATTGCTGAACAAATGAAGAGAGTATGTTAATTGTTTGTCACTCCTGTTACCGCAATATCATTTCTTTCCATCATTTCCCATTTATCAGGAATATATGTTTTATATACTATATTGAGTCTTTTGTGCAAATCATAAGTCATTAGTTATCAAATCCTGGAACATTTTTCGAAATTTTCTATAAACTACCATATATGTCACTCCTGTTACTGTCACTCCTGCTACTTTTTTGGTAACAGGAGTGACAGTAACAGGAGTGACAGATATGTGCAACAAACAGTTATTGCCACCACCCCTTCTTTCTGGCTAGTGTTTGTCCATGTAGATCAAGAAGATAGGAATTCAATATAATCCATTTAAAAAAACAAACTTATAACAACATTGTAAAAACCAGGTGTGTCACTCCTGTTACCAAAATGTCACTCCTGTTACCAATGTCACTCCTGTTACCAGCGCATATTTCCATTTTGCTAAAAAAAATACTCGTCCAACTGGTCCAAAGAAAACATTTATTATAATAATGGGATTGATACAAAGTGTAGACACTTATGCATATGTGATCAACTGAGAACTCTTGAGTTCATGGCCTACAGAGTAATCAGTTTTGCACTTTTATGCAAGAAATATGCGAATTCACCCAGAGTATAGGGATTTTAAACATATTTACTATGATGAGCTTATTCAAGCTTAATTATTTCCTGGAAGTAACAAAAGGTAATAACAATAAATACATTTTAGTTGGGTGAAATGGCCGCACTTGGTGTAAGCTGATTGTTGTTTGTTAGTAACAGGAGTGACATGTTTTACTACCTACCTTGAGTGAGTCATGTTGCCATGGCAATGGGAATAAAATTCCAGCATGCCGAAGCAAATCCTAATTCATGGTAAGTCATCAGGTTCAACATGAAAATGTTTTTTTATGTGAATTTGAACTATGACAGACAGGGAGCGGGAGGGCAACCCATCCGGTCACAATTGGTAGGCTCCCTGGACTATCGTACGGGATGCCAATTCGTACCCTCGGGTCGTCCGTTGGCGGGTTGGCGTGCCCAGGTATGGCTGTGTTCTGCGCTACTAACACTCGCTCTACGCCATCCATCGCTACAAGTCAACATCTCCGGGTCAGCACTGCTGGGGGTTCGCCCTGTCCATACATTGTTAATCCCTCCATGCCTTCTGCCCCAGCTTGGCTTGGAATGGGACCGCAGTTCCCAAGCATGTTTCCTCCTTATTATCCGCCGCCACCTCCGTGGGCTTGGCAGACAGGTTACTGGCCGCCTTCTGGCCAACAGCTGCCAGTAACTTCGGGTTTGAATCCAAATGCCAAAGAATTTGTTCCCCGACGGCATTCGAGCAGGAGGCAGGCATGCTTCGGAACTGATACCTACTAACCTTCCATCACCAGTTTGGTCGGTTGGATATCTGGATCCGGACGAGCTGTCGCTCCATCCCCGAGATGAAGAGGCTCTGGACATTCTTCAGGGGTCCCCAATTACCAGACATAACGAGGAAGCTTGTTGTTGAGCCTTGAGCTTCTAACAACCCATCGCCAGTTCGGACAGATGGAGATCTGGATCAGGATGAGCTGTAGCTCCAGTCTGAGGTGAAAAGGCTTTGGACATTCCTTTGGGGTCACCAATACATGCGCTCACGAGGGAGCTCAGATAGTTGTTCGGGGTTTTCTGATGCAGCCAAGCGTCGCCGTAACCGTGTGGTTATGCCATCGGACTGCAAACTTGGCGACATGGGATCGACCAAGCTGAGAGGTATTCAAAAGTTTTATTGTTCTCGGATTGTGCAGAGTTCAACTCCTTGCTTTATAAGGTGTTGCTTCTTTCAATGTGCCATCCAGCTCCTGCTAGGTCATTGTCATTGCTGGAATAGAGTTCGCCTGTGTCGATAGTCTTCAGGAATATTCTTTGGATGATGGGTCAGTCATATCACTAAGGGCAGTAATGATACACTGGGTCACTATATGCAGGGTCCGCGCTGAACCGAAATTTACTTTTGCCAAATAATTTGCCAAAATGAAAATATTTTTTGCCAGGTTATTTTAGCAATTGCCAATTGCTATCCCTGATAGTATCATTTTCTGCAACCTTAAGTCTTATGTTTCGACACTCGCGGTTTGAACGACTTTTGATATCTATAGAAAAGCAGTTAGTTAATAATTAGTTATACTCGCATCTATATTGTGGTTTATCATACAACAATAAGCCAATCACCGAATACAATGGTAGAAAGGTTTCTCCATCAGAAGGGCACATCACAGGAGGATTAGTAATCCCTCCAACCATCAGAACTAATGCTATATGATTAACTGATCTTAATAGAGGTGTTAACTTTCCCTAAACCTTATAAAACACCACTAATATAATTATGTTGTAAGAGTTTCCTGAAATTAATAGTATTATTGATTATTGACCAATATTTTTCAAATTGCTTGAGGAATTAAAAAGTGACTTGCCAAAACTTTTGCCAAATGAAAATATTTTTTGCCAAATGTGAATTATTTTTGCCATTGGCAAATTTGGCAAGTGGCAGCGCCAACCCTGACTATATGAATTGCCACCGTTAATATTCCTGACTTTAATACCACCTATGGTTGACAAATATCCATATATAGGTATAAAAAATATCTTGTAAATATGGTACATGTGGGTTATATATATTTTACGAGGGTGCATCCGCATATTTTTATCTGCAGGTTGCATTCAATTCTAACTAAAATTCAGTTTCGTAATTAATAATAAATATATGAGTCCATTATACATACTAGACATATGCTCATCTTCAGAACGCAACTGATTTCCTCTCATCACAATTCACATTACTCAATGCAATGCACATTCTCATAATCAGGAAGTTATCCGTGATCAGCCTGTTGGGACGACTATTGGATTTAATTACATGATTTTGTGACATGGTCTCGGCAGTTGAAGTGAGGTCTATATCAGCCATCCCGCTCGGGCTTAATGGGCGACACAGCGCGTCAGACTTCTGTGATATCGGCCTTTGGTTCTAATACGTAATTCTTATTGGCACTGTTGTCGGTACACAATGGTTTTGTTTTTCCTGATAGTGCTTGGTTCACATAGTGGACTCATTTAATATACAAATAAACAGCAAGGTCCATTGCTGACCTCGGAGATCGCCACTGCAGGATAATGTTGCCAGATACTTCCCCTCGTGCGCGATATTCACTAGCATTGGGTGTAGGATGCCAGATCATATGATTCGCACTTCGGGCGATGGTTATCTCAAGAACAAGGTGCAATCGGAGGGGCACCCCATCCGTCCCAGAAGGGGTACCATGAACCATCGACCCGTCGGGGGTCAGCCAGAAGAGCAAGAATGGTTGCGGGCACACTGCGCCTGGGTCTCTGTATTTTACTAATCCAACCTGCCATCTGTTTCTGCTGGTTTTGGGCTGGTGCCACAATCACGGTGCATGTTTCCTGTGATTTCTCAGTTGGGTTTAACTTTGAAGCTGGCCAGTATTTCAACATATTGAATATCGTCAGGTTGGAAATGGAAAGCCTTATTGAAACCGTGACACCTATCAACGCCAGGCTCCAAATGCATTTACTTTTGTGAGCATCGAATGCTGAATCAAGTTAGTCATACGGCACTGAACTTTGAAAAGTTTCGCGAGAATCTTTACGAGAATAGTTTTGGTGATTCACTCAAGGCTTGCAACCACTTGTTGAATACTTTAGCGGACAGTTGATTAGAAGTAGCATTTCTCGGTCACTCTGATTTCTTCTTGTCCTATTCTCTTATCTTATGCTCAATGACATGAGACACATTGACAGCGATGGTTGTATTTTGAGGCTTCATTTAGACCGATAAATTGTTGAATGACTGCTTATGGTCCATAATGTTCAATGATTCATTTAAGGATTCTCTTGTTTCGTATTCAATGGTTCATAACAAATGTCCGTAATTGTGTGTATGCGCGATCTAGTGTCCACGCGCTGGTGTCTCCATTGGTAATCACGGCAGTCATCCGGACTCTGTAAGCCTGTAATTCGCTCAATGGTGTGGCTAACTCAGGAAGGCAGGGACTTACTCGACAGGACATACTCGACAGGACACATGCCAATGAGGTCATTCCACGAAATTCCTTTACTTCCTGGTTATACGGTCAACGCAACGTTTTCTTTTTAGTAAACGCTAATACTACACTGCCCTATTTGAATCTCCATTAGTGGGTCATCTTGGCACATTTGATAATTCTGGTGCTTTCCAAAAACAGCATTGTAGTGTGCTCTGTCATCAAAGGGACTCTAGGTTTCCTACAAATTTTCTTTTTGTTCCAAATTACATGTATGGTTCCCTATATGTAGGAGTATGTCAGTATATCCATTCGACTTCTTCCGGCTATCTTACAGGGTTGGGGCAATCAACTATTTCGGCAAGAATCTCTTTCCAGTCACTGGTACAGATTTTCGGTCCATGATATCTCAATCCTTATAGACAATGGCATATCTTGGATTAGTGGGGTGTCTGGGCCCTTTTTTTCATCGGGCTAGAACTCGTACTAGGACACTGCCCCCCTCAAGAATTGACTTTGGGATTGGTTCTATTGTTTTTATCGGGGTCTCCTTTATAATTTGAGGCCTTTGCCTCTGGTTGTTTCTTCGTGTCTCTTATAAGGCTGCACATGGCCCGTCATGGGTTAGCCCGTTAAATGCATTATTGCGAAATCCCCCTCAATTTTCATTTTCTATTCCATCAGGAAATAGATAATTCTTCCTTTCCGGGGAACTCTGAGCTCCCTCCCATGGGTTTCGCACCCACCCCGCTCACGAGGAATGTCCTAATGGGGAAAAAAGAGAATGTGATGACCCGGCGATTGGTTTTGTTGTATCGGAGATCACGTGGTTGGATAGTACAGGAAGTCAGGAAACATAAAATGTACCATATAATTTTCATACCGTTTTCAACTCAGGGGTTGTTAACCCTTCCTAGTTAAATTGGGAAATATACCATATAGTTCAGTGGACAAGATACTTCTAGGAGATATATATATATCTTGTATTCTTTCCACATGTACTTGTACCTATATTCCAGGAAATTGTGACAAAGGTTACCGCAGTAACGGCATGTACGTGTCTGGGTGGCCTGGTGGCCCTTGTGGATCTGGTCGGCCTTACTACCTTCTATGTAATGCCTGTCGAGACTATTACATGGAAATGTATCTTGGACGTAACAATGATCTTGGCGTCTCAAACCGACCGAACAGTGGAGGACAGTTAGCTAGTGCCCCTGATCTACTGGATGGAACCAATTTCTCCATTTCAGGTTGGTTATGCAAGTGAAGTAAAAAGAAACTGTGTCTTCAGGCTATTCATACCCCACTTTTCAAAGAAAAATAGCAAAATAAGGGAGTATACTGGATTGACCCCTCATTTTATCTAGTCGTTCAGACTGAGCCTTTAGCCATCCCATCCGTCCACTTGTGCAAATATCTTATCCATGGGTTTTCTGATCTCAATTAAATTTGGTGGTCCGTCTGTCCATTCGCTTTTCTCATTTCCGGATGATAACTTTAGTAAGTCTGAACTGAAACTGACGAAATTGGTTTCAAATCTACGCATTTTGTGTTCTGATCTTTTCTGTTTTTGCAAGTGTCTTACGATTTGTTATCGGAAAAGTAACACACGTAGGGCCCCAAATAAGCACTGTGCAGGGGAATTTTCTCTTGTAAATAAATTAAGTACCCGTATGGCATATTATTATATAAATTGTAGCAAGAAACCAAAGGCAAAGCACTCGACCGTCACTTTATAACTGCGACAATACACGACAAAGATCAAAGCGTGCTGACGTCGTGTTGTAGCCATTAAGTGTCAGTCACAAGACAAAGCACATCAGATTACATAATCATGTCAATCATTAATGCTGATAAATAATGACCACATCCTCTCCTCACTGTGATTGGTTGAATCCAATTGTTGACACAGAAGTGCTGCCCGGAAATACCTATACAGTTTCAGCCAGTTTACGGAATTCAAAAAAGCTTGTTCGATCTGTATTTAAGTATTCATCAATAATCATAACGTGTTGTCTCGTTAGTTAGGTATAATTATGTCTATTAGTAAAATTATATGGAGAATAAAACAAACTTTGACGACAGACTGAGATAGAACTCAAGAAATGTTATAGTTTTACCAATTAATTATCACGAATTTGACATGTGCGACCGGACCGTTTAGTGGGAACGGAATAAAGTTATTATGCCAAAAGACCTCTTCAATGAAATAGAGTCACCCAGTTACCCCACCAGAGTAATGATCAAATTAATTATTTCCAATGTAAACATAAAATCATAGTATCACACAGCTGTGTGTAAACCAATTAATATACTGTATATAATCAATAAACAATTCCTAGTACGCAAAACATGCCCATTTTGCGGGACTAAAGAAAAGGTTCGATATAAACGAATCCCGTCCTAAGGTTTCGAACCGGACCGAATCATCACGGCGGTTTCGAATCGAACCGAACCTCGAACGGATCGCATGGGACTAGTTCCGCCTGCCCATTTTCACCCAATTTATGGACCTTTTTGTTAAATTTGCATTTAATTTTTGTTGCTGGATGATAACTTAAATAGTAAGACCGAACTGAATGGAATGAAATTTGGTATGTGAGTTTAGTAGCCCAAAATACAAGGAGTTTTTTTCGAAACAGATGTACAATTTCAATGGAATTTCTCAAATTTGTTCTATTTTTATTTTGCTTACAGACAGTACAGATTTTAACTTGGAAAGTGAAGACTGCACTTTATCAGGCGTTGAGTTTGAGAAGTTGATGCCGAGGCTGGGTCTCTCTGAGCGGAAACAGTCGGCTGGACCAGTAAAGATCCAGGAGTCTGACCCACTAGGGACAAAAACTATTTCTGTGCTCAATTCAGATGACATAGCATCCTCTCTCTGTAAGCTATTTTCACATATTCTGCTACATATTTTTTAACCCTTTCATGTTGGGAGCTGCGTTTGTGCAGCATGGAAGATCCTGTTCCATTGGCATGGTATTCTCAAGATTATATAAGGTTCACTTCCAAACAGTGAATATTGGTGTGTATCTTGTAAATGATTTAGACACCTATTTGTGTGCAAAGAACATGATATATTAACCCTTCCATGACTGGAGCTTCCTGAAATTTTAAGAAAACCCTGTGCCAATGCATTCTCGCATATAGGGAGCCTCGCATATATATGATAATGCACTGGCTTACAAGGTCAAGGTAATGTTTTAGGCCAATGTATTCTCTTATATATATATGCGAGGCTCTATATGGGAGACTTGCATATATAATCCCATCCACTTGATAAGAACAGATGACCATGACCTGCTATCAGTTTGACAGGCCTCGAGTGCATCATAAGAATAAAACTCACAGATGGCTGACCTAGTTACGGGCCTCGCAATCAATGCAGGTGTTAGCTACATTGATATGTAATACTCATGCTGTGGCAGTCCGTATAGCATGTGGACGTTTGGGACTTCAATGACACCGACAATGCAAGCATGTGTAAGAGATAAGTGATTGTCACTATTCGGTTTGACATTTGCGTGATCCGTGTACTGATTTCAGATTAATGGGATTTTCACTAAGACATGAATCCTTGTCGGCTTACTCGACTTACTGGCCCTCCTATTTGATTTAACTTTCTAAGAAGCTTCAAGCGGGAGTGCGTGGCATTTGTACTCATGCAGGAACAGCCTATTTATGTTCACGAAAATATTTCTGCTTGTTTTGAATCAATGATTTATATGTTATGGAGCATCAAATTTTGTTTGTACTTCGTATACTTGACAAGAACTGGGTATATCGGTATCGGATCGTTACCGGCCGATATATGGGAGAAAAATATCGGATATCGGCTTTTACCGATAACCTCAATACCCTCACATCTCTAAGCTACACACCAATATTTCCCACAAAGAATTTCTGTTTGGAAGTGAACAGTGAAGAAAATTACAAGGAAAAAGTGTCTCTCATTCCTGCTTTTCCCAGATTTGAATTCCCAGGAATCAGAACTTAAATATTTGGTAGTGTAACTGTGAGTTCCTGGTCCCAATTTAACCCTAACATTCATTTAAGGTATGATCAGTAGTGGCTGACATGTATAGTAATCAGTATTATTAATGGATATTACTTATATAGCCCATTCCACAATAACTTCGCTTTAATGCACTTTATAATCTCACTTATAAGGTTAAGGCTTATGAGCGCATCAGGATTAGCATACTGACAATATCAGTCAACTCAAGACTGTGAACTCAGTTAAATAGTGAGTAACTGTAGTACCAGTTTGATGCCAAAAATCTACCACAATGGCATTTGACGTTCAATTATGGAGAGGGATTCGCACATGTGATGTCTTCATACCATGACAAGCAAACTAATGTTATGTGTAATGAATATTTCTCCTGCAGGTTCATCACTTCAAGTGAGTAAATCTGACAGTAAGCACAGATCTCTGGGTGAGCAGGCGGCTTCTCTGAAAAGCTTAGAGGACGGCAGGATGGCATTACAGAGAACACTAGCTGCTGCACAGATTCTCCTGGCACGGACTGTAGTTATGAAGGCACTCTCTCTCCTCTCTACTAGGTGTGTTAATCCAGCTATAATAGATCCTGAGCCAATATATGGAAGCCATCCCCCCCCCCCCTTCTGCGGAATTTTGAAGACCCAATTATTATTATAGAGCAAGACATTCCGCATCCTTTAAAGCATGTTTGTCATAGATCTGAGAAGTGTTGCATTCAAATTTTATGGCACTTTTTATGTTTTTATCATATTTGTCTAAGTTGTACATTTTGTTGGGGTAGCGGTAGATAATTCCCCTGATACTGAGCATAGTGTTACATATATCGAGGTTTGGTCTGTTTCATTTTGAAGGGGTGTTATCATATAATAGTAATAATCAACAAAATTAAACATGGATATATATTACTGTATTTTTCGCGAATTTAAATTTAAATTGACAAAGCCACACTGACAGTATTATGAGGGTGATAATGGTTTTAATGTTGATGTCCATAGTTATTCTCCTAGTTTTTTGTAAAGAGTAATGGCTAAGTCAGTTTTTTTATATATATAATGGTCAGAAATAGAAAAATCTTATGCATGGATGGAATGTCAATATACCAATTGTCTTGATGGGGTGAGGTAAGTATTTGGTTATACCATATCATTCTCCTGAAATGTCTAATATGGAAATGGTTTTTTGTAATTAGCTCACCTAAGACGAAGTCTCCGGTGGAGCTATAGTCATCACTCCTCGTCCGTCCGTCTGTCCATCTGTCCGTCAACAATTCTTTGAACATCTTCTCCTCTGGAACCATAAGAACGAATGGGTTCATATTTGTTCCCTAGGTGACTCTCATTCAGATTTGTTCAAATGAGGTCACTGGGTCAAATAGTTGCGAAGCCAGGGCCATAACTCTTTCTCACCATAGTAATTCTTTTAAACATCTTCAGAACGATAAGACCGAATGGTTTCATATTTGGTGTCGATGTTCCCTAATTGACTCACATTCAGATTTGTTCAAATAAGTTCACTTGGTGAAATAGTTGCGAAGCCAGGGCCATAACTCTTTCCCTCCATAGTAATTCTTCAAATGACTTCTTCTCAAATACCTTCAGGCCATATGGGTTCATATTTGGTATGAAGGATCCTTGGGTGACTGGGGTTCAGATTTGTTCAAATCAGGTCACTGGATCAAATGTGGGCGGGCCAGGGACATAACTCCAAATTTTTTTTTTAGATTTAACTCTTTAACCAAAACAAAAAAAAGACAAAAAATTTGTATTTAACTCCATCATCAATTATATATATATATATTGTTTAACATTTTTTGAAAATTGAAAAGCTAATGCCATTACATTTCTGAAGGTTGTGCCCCCTGGCCCTTCACTCAAGTTCACTGCTTGACAGAGAATCATTAATAAGAAGCATTTACTTTGGCTGTAACTGTATGCGGGGTATGCCTACACATGTCAAGTGAAATCTGACATTTTTATAAACATTCCCTGGAGATCTGCTAGAGGTCATTAATTCCCAATTACAACAACAATCTATCATATGTATTGTTCAAATCTTTCAACAGGACATTTAACACTCCCACATCCACCACCTCTCAAGAACATATTTGGTAAACTTAGAAAAGTGTCCTTTGAAAGAACCACCAGCTCTATTTAGCTCATATTTAATATTGAGGCTCCTTTGGTGATTGAGATTCAGATTTGTTTAATCAGGGTCACCGGGTCAAGTAGATGCAAGGCCAGCTACATTACTCTTTCTCTCCATAGTAATTCATGATATGTCTTCTATGCAAGAACCAAATGGCCTATTTTGCTTATATTTGGTATGAAATTACCTTGGGTGACAGATTTGTGAAAATGGGATCACAAAGTCAAATAAGGGCAGAGCCAGAGACATAACTATTTCACTCCATAGTAATTCTTAAAATATGTTTGCAAGAATTAGTTGGCTTATTTAGCATGGAATGTTCTTGTTTGACTGCAATTCAGATTTTTTTAATTGGGGTCACCTGGTCAAATAGGGGCCAAGTGAAGGACAATTTCTCTCTTAATATGCTTCCTTCACAAGGACCATCAGGTCTATTTTACTGATATTTAGTATGAAGGGTTCTTTGGTGTCTGGGATTCAAATTTATTCAGATGGGGTCACCAGGTTAAATAGGGTGGGACCAGGGACATAACTATATGTCTCTATAGTAATTCTTAAAATGTCTTCTCAAGAGAGGTTGGACTATTTAGTTTACATATAGTATGGAGGATCCTTTAGTGACTGATTCAGATTTATTAAAATGAGGTCAACCTGTCAAAAATGGCGGGGCTATGGGGAGTTAACACTTTTGTATCTAATAAAATCATTGAAATACCAAATTCATTAAAACATCTACCTTGGAACCACCTGACTGATTAATCTGACATACATGTATGGTTTTTGGGTCCATGAATAATTGGGCTTCAAACATGTCTAAATGGTTTTATAAAAAGGCGCTTGTGAGATTGGAAATTTCCAACAATTGAGAAAGTTTGAGGTGTCGGTTGTAAAATTCCAACCTAAGACTTGGGAGTCTGGAGCCCGGTCTGGAGGGGACTTGAGCTGGAGGAGGGGGGTGATCAATAGTGTACAGTTGGTAATTTCAAGGTGGATTTTCACCAATCTACATACGTGAAGTCTCTCTAGCCACATATCCTGTTTAGATCTACTTCTTTTAAAGTGATTATGAAAAGTTCTGACTGTTGTGGTCTCCAGAGTCCCAGTCTTATCAGTCTTTGCAGTCTGGTGAGCGACCCCACAGTCATTGACTGTCTTGTTTGATCAAATATTAAAAATGATTTGATACTGAGAATTCACAAAAATAAGCATTCTGCAACTGGAGCTTGCATTGTAATGAATTTTTTTTTGGAATTATTCCATTTTTTTGCATAACATCTACTAACTAATTGAAGTCTATCGAAAGAAAATGGCACCACATCTTTGATTGTACACTCAATTCAATAAATAATGCTTACACTTGCAATAATGTCACGAAATGTGACTCCTGAGGACAATGTGCAACATTTTAGGTGAATAATTTGTAATGTCTCTAAAAGGGCAAAATTTAAATATTCGTATTACAATTATAAGTCTAATTAAAGGTTTTCTTTATATAGGCTATTATTTGGAACAGTCCGGACTACATTGTTTAAAACTTTGAAATACACTTTTTCCAACACACTCAATTTTGAGTACTCAATTGTGAGTGCTCAGATTTAATAACAACTAACTGGTTGCTCTGAAGTAGTTCCATAGTCAGTACAAACATACAAAACATAGTGTGACATTTTATCTCCGTATTCAGTGTGGATGTATAGCAAGGCATTTGGATTCCCTTAATTTGGGCACACCATAATGGACCCACCAGGCTCACCATTGTTCGGCCCTATAACAGAACAATTTGAAACACCAAAAGAGATAATATCTTCACTCTTGGGGCTCAATACCTGCTTCCAAAATATTTGAAAAATTATTTTCCTTTTGCTAAAATTGAAAAATTTCTGATGTTTTACATTTTTATTCATATATATGAAGAACACATGTCTTCATCTGTTCTTATTTGGGCACAATCCCTTATTTTGAGGACACCATTTCCTTATTTGAATTTAGGGGAATTTAACCCTTTACCCAACAGTAATATGACTAACGTCATTACCTCCAGCCAACAGAACTTTCTGGTGACGTCAAAGTTATTGGGAAAAAAATGTATTATAACTAAATTGTATGGTGGCTCTTGTTTTATGAAATTATGTTCATCTGCATGGATGTGACTGGGAGTAATTTTTTCAGAGTTGTTAATCCCCCTCCCCAAGCATGATAGTATGGTGAATATTTATTAGGTTTTATATTTATATTTTATAACAATAAATGTAATAAACAAACAAAAGGTAAGTTTTGTTTTATCAACAGATCAATGTGACTTTCAGTTTCAATTTCTCTGTAGGAAAAGCACATCACGAAATTGGGTGATTTATTAATATGTTAAGCAATGGCTATATGGTGAAATGAAACATAAAATAAATCATCAAGTGACATATTAATTCTTGGATAGTTACGTGTAAATTCAGTTACAATTGTCTGCATTATTATTCCACACCAGTCCACGTTGTACCATCGATTACGGTACATCGCACGTGTGTTTTGTTTACTTTTGTTTCTCCGGTTTTTGACCTTGACATTGCAGTCAATACATTCGCACAGCACAGATCTTGTGCAATTAATAAATTAAATAATCTTTTCGTGCCTACATTGTATCTTACGATTCTCTTAGTTAAATTTTGAGAAGTAATTCGCGGTAAATGCCTCGCGCACTATTCCGAATTGATGCGCGCCCTTTCAATTTAAAAATAGCCGCGTATGCTCGTGAACTCAGTGTTCAAATAAAAGTAACTAATGTAATACAATGTCATTTCTTTGATTTTTCACATCATGATATGGCCAATTTACTGAAGTATTTCGCAGTGTTAAAGCGCGCAGAATAATAATTTTATTAATCAAACGAGAGAACAAAACGGCCGATGCACATAAATATCATTCTGCTATGACGTCGACAAGGTTCCTAGATTTTTTCATCGTCATCAGCTGATCAATAAGTTCAATGACAACATTCGATAAATGGTCAATTGATACTAATACTAAATCTAAGATATATTCTGTTTGAATTTGCAATGAATGTCATTTATGTATTACCGAATGGGTAATAGTTATAGCCATGATAAATGACAGTCCCCATTGTGCGCCCCAATTTCCAACCACGTGTTTACAGGTACATATTGTTTGCGCACGTTATCAGTGGGCGTTTCTTGGCAGGAGTGTTTTTTAAATAAACCATTTGGATTGAATCATGTGTCCATTCCTTTGTATTTTTCGATTATAGTGTGGAGAATATACTCAAGATTATGTATTTGTCAATGCGCTTTAACAACATAATTTATTTGGGTACTAATCCAGGCAATCCCTGTGCCCACAATATTGGGCTGAATTGGCGTGACGTTGGGACGTGTAACTGAAGAGAAAATCGAAAATGTTGTCGAACTTTCCGATCAAAACTTTATTGAATTCTCAAAATTGCTCACTCAGTGTATTAAAATTAAATATTATTCATATGATCTTGTGATGAATGAGGGGAAAAATCAAATCAAATGACAGTTTTATTTGAGAACATATCTAGAGCCAAAAGAGTTAGAACAACACGGCGTCCTTAGTAACACCAACACTGCAACAGCGCATGTGTCTTGGAGTTGACTCGGAACTGTATTTGCTTCGCTGGTAAAATCATGATATTGGTCTTTTTAATTCAGGTGCATATTATTAATAGCTCAAAAACATAAACAAGTCAAATAAATATTTTATTAGAAATAAAAATAAAGTTTGTAAATAAAAATCTGTAGAATAAAACTATATTAGATGGCTGTACACAGATCACAATTGCCGAGTACATTGATTTAGTCGACTTGAAAAATAGCACCGCGACGACGCAGTTTTGGTTTTATTACGATTTTATTATGAAATGTCGATTAAATTGTACAAAATCTACCACAAAACCCAACAAAAACATAAATATTATTAATGTAACATCCATTTTATTGTTTACATTAAAAATAAGATCAATTTGTTGTGTTATAATGCAATATTTTTGTTGTAAACTATGACCGAAAAAAATTTAAAAAACTCCGGGCTCTCTGGGGCTTTCTGGACGCTACGCGGCCGGGCACTCTGGGCTCTCTGAACGCTAAAGGGTTAAAGGATAGGTGTAACAGAGATGGAGTTAATCCACTCTATACTAAATGCATATTGACGATTAGTTCCCTTATGAAATGTTGAAGTTATTATCTCTCAACAAAGAATATTATTCCTTCTGCACTTATATATTTCTTTTCGTCTGCTCATTTTTACTGTTCACCCCTCCAAATGAATAATAGAAAATTTCAATATATACTTTTATAACTGAGTGGGAGAATCCATTTTGTAAAGATGGAAAGGATTAAAAGAAAAACAAAATTGTTTTCAGTGGGACATCATGCAGCCTGTCCACTGCTCTTGAGTATCTGGGACTCTCGGACATTATGTTAATCGTCAGACTGATGTGTCTGTGTGCAGCTGGGAAAATTAAGTTGCCAACGACAGATGGAAGTCCACGGAAGTCTCTGGAGTGTCTGCAGTATCTAAGTACAGCGATCGGGGCGCTAGTCAAAGATAATCCTCAGTCTCTTAAGCAACTCATCCAGCTCTGTACCCAGGTTTGTATACAGTGTATACAAAGTGTTCTTCCACTTAAAGGGGTACTGTACACTAAATCAGGCCATTCGTGGGACATCTCCTTTTATTCTCAACAGAATATATGCAACAAATGAGTGAATTTGGGCCATGGATTAGTGCAAATTACCTCATGTGCTCTATGAATGAGGCAAACAACATGTTAATGACTCCAGCCAGTCATTTTCACATTAATTACCATGATAGTTGCATCGTTCATAGAGCACACAAGTGTATTTTGCACTAATCCATGGGTCAAATTCATTTGTTGCATATATTCTGTTGAGAATAAAAGGAGATGGTCCCATAAATGTCCGGCTTTAGTGTACAGTTCCCCTTTAAACTAGCTTGTGATATCAGATTTTCTAAATGCTGGTTTTAATCCATTGAAGATCGGTTTCATTACTCTTCTATAGCGCAGTTTAAGCCAAGTGACATGCTCAATTAAAATTACTAATGTTGTTGATAAAATATCTCTTTGTGTTCTGAAGTCTACATGAATTGTCAAATCAAATGAAATTTAATAAGAAAATGGACAATTTATCACAATTTTTACATGTGATCTCATCTTTTACCAACAAAAACAGATGTGATTACTTGTAAATCTAGGTGATAGTACTTCATTGTGACTGTAAGATATCACTCTTTCCGATAAATATAGCATTCCGTATTGATATCTAGGATAATGCAAATTACAGTTAAACGAAACATCCCGCCCAAGAGTGTGGGCATACACTATAGAAGAGTAATGGAATTGATCTTCGATGTATTCAGCACTTAGAACAACAGATAACACAAGCTGGACTATATAGAATGCAGAGCAAAAATAGATACCCATTGTGGTCAATTATGGCGCTATCATGATTATAAGATTTAAGTTGTATTTAATGACCTGTGAATTGTGTAATGATATAATGCAAGTTAAAATCAAACTTTGAGTTCTTATGAAAATTGATGATGATGAATCTCTTCATATTCCATTTATATTAGAAACAACTTTAACCTCCCGGATATCATTGAGCCAACTACATTTCCATCTATTTCTTGATATAAATAAATATTGAAATGTTTTTTAGGAGTTATTTATGGCTGCTATCGGTCTGAACAGTAGTAGTATTGAAGAAACAACATCTAGGAGACAGCAAGCTGAGAATAAAAACTCAGAAGTGCCAACATTTGCTGTTACACAAGCTCTTGTTGGACTGCTAGCAAAGCGGGAACTCAGATCGACCAAGAGTCTTTCAGGTATGTAATCTCATTATAGTGCACTTTATGAAGAAAATGGGGGTCTTATACCGGATTAACTTTGTCCGACTGGGCATATATTTCTGATCTGAATGAAATTTGTTATGGTTGATCATCCAAGTACCTATAGGTCTGGTTATTTGGTTTTATAAATTGAAGTGAAATCATGGAAAGCTGAAGTGTTTTATATGTTTTAGCAAATTAAACTATACATTTATATCACTTTTAAAGCAAAGTTTCACCTTGGGTGGTGGCACAGCCTGTGAAATATGTGCTTGACGGAAAATAAATTTAAAATAAACTTAGGAAGATAACTCTAGAATTGAAAACGAACATTACATGCCCTTCTCCATAGCAAAGCTCCATACCAAATTCCATTCATATTCGATATCCCATGGCTGAGATATATCCATACAGATGTACAGACATCCAGACAGATAGACAGACAAAGTCAATCCAGTATACCCCCCACATTTTTCTTCGCAAAATGGGGGTATAATAAATTCACCTGGCTAAGTAGTGGTTAACAAAACAATATTGGAACAGCACATCTCATGGGTATACTCAAGACTATTGAACAGCTACATGTTCGATCATATGAAACAAATAGTGGGGATACCCATTACTTTCAAAACATATTAACCCTTTCTGTACTAAATACTCATCAATGAGTAGTTATCCCACAGGAAATATACCGATAATAAGTTCAACTAGGAAGGGTTAACAAACCCCTGAGTTGAAAACGGGACGAAAAAGGTACATTTTATCATGGTTCATGACCTCCTGTAATATCCGACCATGTGATCTCCAATACAACAAAACTCCATGCCATATTAATCTTGTTCCCTAGTTAGCTGGAGGGACACAGTCTCTCCTAACAACCGAAGCTAAGTGTTGGCAGTTTTTTGTGTTATACAAAAACATTATTTCCTTTGATTATTATTGATTTTGTGCAGTTGACACAAGACTAAGCGAGTCCGCTCGTGTTTTTATAGCGTTTTTATATTATCGTAATCCGGCTTCGTGTGGAAAAAGTGTTTTCGTTTTAAAGAAATCTTGTTTTCCATATTTTTAAAAAGCCGATAAAAAATGAACTCTGAGCTCCCTCTCAGGGTTTCGCACCCACCCCGCTCACAAGGAATGTCCTAATGGGGGAAAAAGAGAACAATATTATCATGGCATGGAGTTTTGTTGTATTGGAGATCACGTGGTCAGATATTACAGGAGGTCATGAACCATGATAAAATGTACCATATCAATTTTCGTACCGTTTTCAACTCAGGGGTTTGTTAACCCTTCCTATTTAAATTGGGAATATACCATATAGTTCAGTGGGCAAGATATTTCTAGGAGATATATATCTCTGGCAAAGATATCTTGGACACTGAATGAACTAATGGTTATATATTTCTTGCTTGCAAGATTCTAGAAGAAAAATCGAAAATCGTTACAAAGTACCTAAAGAATGCGCACAGTCAAACCCGATCTGGTTCAACTTCCGCTTGACCATGACATGTGACAGTCCTTTCGTTATAAAAGGCCCTGTCAGGTAAGTCTGCGGTCTCTTAATTTCTTCTACCTCGCAAGATAAGTCCCTATGTTCATCTGTTCAAATTTTAATGAACGTTATCTTGACTATATTGTTAATGACAATGCGACGTTTCCTAATTTCGTGCAATGACACGTGTTTCCAATTTTCGGAATTACGTCTTCACAATTGATCAACAATCTTTTATTCTACAATACTGTCTCGTCATTTTGCTAGAAGGTTTGAGAATTCCTCTCTTTGAACAATGACAGTGCTCCGTGGATATATCATTGCAATAACCACTAAAACAATTTTGTTTTGTTTACGAGAATCACTCAGAATAAATGTCGTTTTTTGCTTCGCAAACGATGCCTTTTCCCGTTTGGGCTTCACGCTCTTAGAATAATTCGGGTTCTCGTCGGGATTTTCAAACATGTACCGGTTGCAATACGGTGTTGACTTATAAACTATGCTCCAGTTTGGAGTGGTCACTTTGACTGAAAATTCCTATCAAAACAATTTGGAAAGAATATTGTACAATATTTCTACTCACGGATGCCAGATAAACTAGCCAATGTGAGGCTTGTCTCTACATTGAATAAAGTATTAAATTCTTTTACGATGACAACTTTTTAAATAGTATTTTCCCTCTGACGTGGCACCTTCTTCTACTTCCTCCATACAGCCTAAGGGCTTGGAGTTGGTTGGTGGTCATGCCTCCTCTACTTTAGTCGCAGCCTCCACAGCCTCAGCTGAGAAGGCAGCGTTGGAAGTTCAGTGGCAGCTTCCGCTGGTCCTGCCTCCGGCGTGTCTGGGTTCATTCCTTCGCTGTACATGTCGGCTACTTGCCATAGCTACCACAACGCTGGTGGTCCAAAAAGCTTGCAAGCCCCGGTACTATCGACCCATTGCCTGCCTCGCAGTTCAATGTGTCACCTGCCACCGCCTCCATTCCAGGGGATTTCACCGCACGGGTTCTGACCTGTCCTCCATTCGTCTTTTACGGTTTCCGTCCCTCCTGGTCCTGGGGCAGGCCAGTTTTTCCGCCAAGGAGAAGCCCTTCAACTGAACTATATGGATTATTATCCTCGGCCTTGTGTTATCAGGAGGGTTAAAATTTATTGTCCGTTTATTTGCCTACTCCGGTCAATCAGCGCTCGGATTAGCCCACGCATGAATGAGTCCCGTGCAAATCCCGCGCTCTTAACAATTCATCTAGCCAGTTTTATTTCTCTCCTTGGACCTGATCAGAATTTGAGGCCTTTGAATCTGTTCTCTTGGGTGAGGATCACCATAGCACATTTATTCAGCATTGGCGCCGCTTTTCGGAGAATAACCTTACATTCGTGATTGTAATTCTCATCAGAATTTACGTCAGGGATTGCGTGATTCATTCCCTCTCATCAGCCAAGGTCTCGGTCAGTCCTCCTCTCCTCTGTTCAGGTATGGTATTCAGTCCCGGGGGTTCTGACCAGGAGTTCCACTAGTACCATCTCCAAAAAAACGGATCA
This sequence comes from Siphonodentalium dalli, assembly GCA_032622095.1. Taxonomy (NCBI): domain Eukaryota; kingdom Metazoa; phylum Mollusca; class Scaphopoda; order Gadilida; family Siphonodentaliidae; genus Siphonodentalium; species Siphonodentalium dalli. Next base: position 153,929,011 of record CP136063.1, read on the forward strand.
TGCCATCCTGACTAGTTCTCAGGGTTGGGGTGGGCATTCTCCACCTTCTCATATCAGAGTCATGTAACGTTCTGCAGATCTAGGGTCCAACTGGACCAACGTTCCAATAGACACGACAGTGATGGGTTTTCTTCAACATCTCCGCAGTCGCATGTTAACCAAGTCTACATGGCTGTGTCGCAATGCCGGCAGTGTTCCATCACACTCTTTAAGTTAACATTAGTTCAGGCCTGCAAATTTGAGGCCTGGAGGTTATCTCAACATGACACTGCCGCGAACGAAAAACTGGTGGCGCCAAAGTTTTATGGTGGTCTCGCGATAACTGATTCTCACCTTGCTATGTGACATTCAACATTTTTCAGGTATTTCATTGAGTTGCCGGATGCCCATATGTGGTTTATAATGCCAGTTGTTGTGCTTCTAACAGTTTTTGTAACGATTCTGTTAACCCATGGTATGGGCTATGGTACCTAAGCACACACAAGGTGAATGAAATATTATCCGTTCCACATAATTTTAAAACACCTGCAGGGCTGTTAGTTACATCAACGGTAGCCAGAATGTTCCAACAGATCCATTAGCTGTATCCGTTAATCTTCTGGGTTGACAATACATTTCAATTTCCAGTTACTTGGCTTGTGGTACCAGAGGTGGACCCTGTCTTGGTCACACCTCTAGGTGTATGCTTTTCCTTTACCGGCCATTATTCCCAGTGTCCGGCCGGGTCCCAATATGCACAACTCCCTGTAAATGTTCTCATGGTGTATCCCTGGTGCCCCATTTGTCTGTGACAAACAGGCTTCTCCTCTCTCCCCTGGGTCCCTCTGCAGGGCTCCAGATGCATATAATTTTGCGAACATCAAATGCTGACTCACGTTATGTCATCAAGCCCTGAAAAATTTACCATTTCGCTAGGATTGTTGCGAGAGTCGATTCAGTATTTCTCTCCGAATCTTAAGGCCTGCTCAGGCTCCTCCCCTTTGACCAATCGTCCCTGGGGTGGGGGAGCGTAATAACCGTGTTTCTCATAAGTTTGCTGCGGTCCCATCTTTCATCCTCAGAATTGGAGGGGGTCGGTCTCTATATCCTATTTAGGCCATGCATGAATGAGTTAACTCCCTTGCCTATGACCAATATTTAACCAAAACACCTTCACTAGATGTGAACATTAGGGCACCTGAAGTGCATCTGTTTCCTTTTCGGAGCTCAGTTGCTTTTGGAGTTCTGAGCTACTGCGTATGGGACACAAGGGTCTATATTTACACATGTCTACCAAGAACAACACTTTTCTTTACAGGATGCAAATCTATTCCGCTTCAGCAGTTGGGTTTCATAGGCTTAGTCTGAGTATCTGCCTCGTGGCCTCCTGTTCAAGAATTCTAATTATAACCATTAGTTTATTCAGTGTCCAAGATATCTTTGCCTGAGATATAATATTTTTTTTCCCAAAATATGTATCTCCTAATAAGTATCTTGGACACTGATATCATAGGGCCATCCCAGTTGGGATCAACATTCCCGCCTCGCGCACTCAGTCAAAAACGCATCGAACACACAGCAGGGAGAAATTAAAAAGACCGCAGACTTACTGACAGGGCCTTTTATAACGAAAGGACTGTCACATGTCATGGTCAAGCGGAAGTTGATCGGGTTTGACCGTGCGCGTACTTTAGGTACTTCGTACCGATTTTCGATTTTTCTTCTAGAATCTTGCAAGCAAGAAATATATAACCATTAGTTCATTCAGTGTCCAAGATACTTATTAGGAGATAAAAAATATTATATTTTACTTATTTTGATAAATATTGTTTCTGCCACCTCTAAGCTGGAGCCTGTTGCAGTCTTGTCCATAATTGAATAACTTTATTATAGTTTTCATCACATGAAATATTCATGCTCTAACAATTTAATTTGTTTAACCTTCCAGATTCTGCTGATATGTTCCTCTCTCCACTGGACGACCCTCGATCCAATCATATACAGTTAATAAATGCGCTGTCAGCATGTGTTATATCTGGGCGGCTGATGGCTCAACATCGTCAGTGGGCAGCTAAGCAACTGGTTCAGGCTTTGTCATCCCATGCCTCACACAAATCAAAGTCTGTTGCACTGCAAGTTGATTTATCTGGAGATCTGCCTCAATGTCCAATATCAAAGCTAGAGGCTCATCAGAACAGCTTGATAAGTAGTTGTTGGTGTCGAAAGAAGAACTTACTTGCCACCAGGTTAGTCATTCCTTACTGTTTAAAGCATTTTAAAATCTTCACTGCTGAATGATATAGTGTGCTGGGCCGTTGATTTTATAGTTATTTTCCAATGGAAAATTTAACAGGAATATCACAATAACAATAAAACTGACTTCGTTCAAAGGCTTTTTTCATTCACAATCCTGTAACATCCATCATACACTGTTTCAAACCAGGATATTCAATCTTTCTAAAAAGTAGAATTTCTCCCTGTTTCGTTGAACATAAGTAAAGTTAATCACACTCTGAAGTAGGTCTGCATGTACTACGGAACATATAGCACACTTTTACGTCCGTAATTGTTTCACACATCACACATCACAACAGCAAAGAGGCTTAAGGCCATGCTGGTTTGGAGATTCAAATTATATATAATTACTAAAAATGTGAATTGTTGTTTTATTTCACAGTGGACATGACGGAACGATTCGAATTTGGAGTCTGCCTAATAAAACCCATCAGATTCTTCAGCAGACATGTGTGTTCTACCGTGGAGAGCAGAGCTCGGGAGAAGACCTCGATGGAAGCCGATTGGCTAACATATGCTGGAGTAGCTGTCGCAAGCTTCTAGCTGGTTCTATTGACAACCTCGTCAATATCTGGATTGTAGGAGGTTAGTTATTGCAAGGACTGGAGCCCTATGTTTTTGAGCTCTAAGGATAATGTATCTCTTCCTTTCCGTATTACTTTCAGTATTGAAAGGTATTAAATAATAATTTGAGTCACAGAAAATAGGTATTAGAAGTTTCTGTCACTATGTTTCGCGATCTAGGACATATCTTTTTCCACGAACTGTTTTTATACGCCTGTTTTTAAAAATACTTTTGGTTTCCGGATGATAACTTTAGATAATCGCAACTGATTGGAATGAAATTTGGTATATGAGTTTACTAGCACAAAATACAGGTCAATTTTGAATTTGGGTTCTGTCTGCCAATTATTCTGGCCCTTTGTTGTAATTACAACAGGCATCGTTTGCACGCCCCAGCGATACTCTTGTTATTACACTACAACATTTAAAATTATCTATTAAAACAATTCTGACAATGTGTAACTGCAAAATGCTTCACTTGTGTTTTTTAAATAGTAACTCAAAGGTGTTTTCAAAAAGAGCTTCTTTGATCATTTTAATTTTAGCCAGGAAGACTTATATTTGCCATCAATACACCAATATAAGTTTGACTTCTGATGCTGCGCTACTGGGTTTCATAGCAATGACTCAGTTTCAATTTAAGCGATGAGCGACTGTAAAGTTGTTCACTGTTATCCTATGCCAGTTTGTTATATTTGAGCAAGTTTACTCATACCGTAATCGCCTTTTTAAACTTGATGTGAAATGGGCACTTAGTTGTTGAGTAATCATAAGTTCAAGTCAAAGTTTGTGAATGCTTGCATTCATTTCCTGGTGCTCTAGTGAAGCACCTTTAAAATAATAACAACTGCTGGACTTGTCATAGCTCAACAACTGGGTTAAAGTGTGAATGTTCCATAAGTGATTAAGACCTCCAGGGATTAAGCACTATATATAACTTAATTACTATCTTTAGACTTTAGTCTTTACTATTTATCAGTGTGTGTGCGTGTGAATTCCCCAGTTCATTTTTAAAGTCTTTATAATTAATAAAACTGCTCTGTTGATTCTGAAAAGGATTTCTTTGTATAAATATTTATCCTGTTGTGTTTAATTAAAATATCGTTCAAGCTTAACTTTTAAAGATGGTCTATCTCTTCCCAGCAAATTTAATATAGATTCATGGTATAAAATCTTATAACATTAGTGGGACAGTTATATGGGCTATTATTAGAACAGAAATACGTGCAAAAATACCAAGAGAGAGCCCTCCTGTTGTTGGCACTTTCAATCAAAGGAAAATTGCAGATGGGCCCAAAGATTTACACGAAATTATGATCAAAATAAACAAATTTATTATGACTTTATAAACAAATAATATACCGCATCTTCGGTTTTATCTGTAATTTATTCACAAAATAGCTATTTATAGTCTTGAAATCGAGATTTATAAAAATTATGTAATTGTAATTGTGGCCTAGAAGAGATAGACCATCTTTAAGTTAACCTCTTCACTGCTGAATGACTTTATAACGTGTGCTGGGCCGTTGATGTTATGACCATGTTTCAATGCAAAGATATAATAGGAAAATATGTGAAAAACCTAAAACTGACTCAATGCAAAGGCTATTATTATACACAATTCTGGAACAGAATACACTATTTAACCCTTTCATGATGGTAGCCGCATTGGTGCAGCATTAAATACCCTGTGCCATTGCATTCTCTTATATATGCTAGACTACGATAGGGAGCCTCACATATAAGAGAATGCACTGGCTTACAAGTTCAATGTAATTATTGTTAGGCTTATGTATGTACTGGCTTACAAGTTCAATGTAATTATTGTTAGGCTTATGTATGCACTGGCTTACAAGTTCAATGTAATTATTGTTAGGCTTATGTATGCACTGGCTTACAAGTTCAATGTAATTATTGTTAGGCGTATGTATGCACTGGCTTTCAAGTTCAATGTAATTATTGTGAGTCTTATGTATTCTCTTATATATGCAAGGCTCCCTATGGGAGACTCGCATATATAAGAAAATGCATTGGCACAGGGTTTTCGCATGGAAGGGTTAAGACATCAAGATATACTTGTTCCAAGGCACTAATTTGTGAGTTCCCTCCCAAAATAGCAGCCAAGAAGTTAACCCTTTCTTCACTAAAAACTCATTGACGAGTAGTGTTTCCTTAGGAAATGTTCAGATTAATATATTCAACAAATGACCATTATGATAGGCTGTTTGTTGAACTTATTATCTGGACATTTCCCGTCAATGAATAGGAAGCATTCTGCTCTTGTATTATCTGTTATTCTGTCTGCTGTCTGCATATATGTGTCCTGAACCCCCCTCTATGTTGATAATAGACCATTCCAATATACATGTTTATAATTGGTTGGGAGAATCCATTTAGTAAATAAAGGATTAAACAGCTCACTAAAAGAAATTCTTTATTATTTTAGGAAATCGAGGTCACCTGGATATACAGCCAGACTGGGTTACTGCACTTGCTTGGCCGGCTCGTAAAGGAATGATTGAAGGAAGGCTTGGGTTGTGTAGTGGAGACTGTCTCCTTGTTGGACGATTAGATGGGACTATCGCTGTCATAGAAGTATTGGATAGCTCTACATACACCCGGAGAGAGCTGGACTACTGTACTAGGCAAGATGGTATGTTTAGTGTTCATACAGGGTCCTTGTTTCTGGAAAAGTTATGGAATTCAATAGATAGAACGACACAAGTGTGAACTGGTTAACGTTTTTGCATGATGTTGTGACGCGATAGCAAAACGAGAACCATAGTTTTACCTCGTGGCTTAACATATTCACGAAATTGTGTTGTTCTATGTTTATGGCACACTCTGAAGATTGTAGTTTTTAGTATGCTGAAATATAGATTGATATTGCTTTATTTAATTGAACAAACTTGTGATTTATATGTAGACTATAGTCTATACCTTATAATTTAGTGAATACATGTTCTTTTACAGTTGATGTCGTCAATGACGTTATAAACATTATCAGTCGAAGGACAAGACAAAAATTTTTATTGAACGTTTTGAATATCTTACGTATCATGTTGTATTCGCAAAAATAAACCAATGGTTATGAATAATTTCACTTACTGGTCATTGAACTGTCATGGAATATAGTTTTTTTTTTCTCAAGTTTATAGCCAAAATATTGTGTGCATGTATCGTTCAACTCCAATTCATTGGGAGTGCTACGTAGCACAACAAACATTTGATATATCTGTATACAGTGGTATCTCTCTGACATAAACACCTGCGATCTTGAAAAATACTTCTCCAAGTAAGTCAAGGTCGCCCACACACCCGCATGAATGATTGCTGACAAACGCCCAAAAATTATTTCCTTCAACTCCAATATTGGGCTCTGACGAAAAATACATACACATACTGTAGTGTAAGTAACCTTATTTCCGCTAAAGGAAGCCTTTCACACTGAACTATATGGATATATGTCCTGTTTTGTAAACCACAGAAGGAAAGGGATTAACTTTTTGGTCGCTTCTCGTCGCTTAATAGCTTGCCCGGATTAGTCACGCATGAACTGTCCCAATATAACCGGCTGTACTCGATCGGATTCTTCAGTTTTTATTTCCTACTTGTTGATGACAGATGGTTATAAGGGAGTATTGTTCTTGAATTTCGAGTTTACAAACTCAACAAATTCAATTTGTCGATACAATATAGCTTTCTAGGTTGCCTTAATTCTCGTTCATTCATAATTATCGGTTTAGAATTCATGGACCGTTTCGCTTCAAACATACAATTGTTCCGTGTTTTCGAAAAGCCGATCTTTTTCGAGTATTAAAATTGTCGCGTTTGCCATCGAACGGGTCTGAACGGCCTTCGTTACAATGACTTAAGACGCACATATATTATTGTGAGAGGTACATCTATGGAATTATTATCGAGTGTATCACGTATGATAGATTTGGTCAAACCGTGAATGCCACGTGGTTCGCTACCGGTCGTCTCCTATTTTCGTGTCGTTTCCATTCGCGGAGTTCTTTCAATAATTCCATCGCTACTGACCCTATATCTTTCATAAGGTTCTGCACAACGTGCTTTCACATAATACTTTGTGTTTATGTTTCAATACTGTCACAAATGTATCCATGATCCAGCTCTGTTGATTACATTTTATCAGAATGGAACTGTTCCCTGTAGTGTAGAATAATATTAATGGTTACTTTGTTACTTAATATGACAGTTGTAGTACTACGAATCGGTAGTGTCATTATTAATTTCAGACAGGGATTGATATCTGTCAATTGTCAGAATTCTGTTCATGGTTCGATTCTCGTAACAGAGCATCAACTTCACTGTAGAATTTAGAACTGCTATCATTTGATGATTACACACATGACATGCCATTGTCCCCCGCACATCATAGCTAATAATCAATCTCAGCCATGTCGGTCGATTTAATATCTATATAGTTATTTCTGCTCTAATGAACAATAGCTGCGATTCTACGCAAGCCGGTCTGGACCGGTGGGCGTATATTGCTCTCGGGTGCGTGATAATCATGATGGCTTAATAATAGTGATCTGTGGAGATTCCGACTAACATTAATAATGATGACAATTTCACTCTGTCTCAATTCCAACTTTTAGTTATTATTGTGAATTTTCTCCAAAATTAACTATGCTGACATTATTATTTGGCACCTGAGAGTAAAGACTATGTTCGTTATGACCTGTATAGATATATTGTCGTGGGTGCCGACACTCTCAAGAAGGCGGAGGGTGTCAGGTTACTACGATTCGGGATATGGATCTGATTGGGACCCCAATTACAAATCATGGGCACTCACGTTTGAACTCTTGTCGACATTCTGAAGGTGTCTAATCACGGATTCACTATCTACATAAATATTTGAAGGTTCTTTCGATCCTTTCCCCATCTTGGTTCAATTATGGGAATGTGAAAGTGTACTTTGCAATGGCGCTATCTCACAATGAATTGTTGCGGATAACTTTCTTTATGATTCAATTTCGTTTTCAGGCTGTCCTAGGTTTATTTGCATACCGGTCCACACATTGTCTCTCGTTGACTCAAATTCTTCGTGATCTCAGACTGACAAGATTTAGAATCGTGGTGACTTGACCCCTCCAGTTAACTGGCCAACAGTAAATGGCGGCTGTGGAATGTTTGCTTCCCCATGTGGCCGCGACGTTTCTCGCAGCATTTCTTGAGACCGTGGCCAAATTTGAGATGCCTGGATGAGGCCCCCAATGAGATATCACAGCAGTGGTATTCCAAAGAGGCAAGAAACCTTATCAAATGTGAGCTAGGTACACGAACATGCTGTGCATACAATGCCTGGAGCATTGTTCATAAAGGGCATGGTAGGCGTTTTGAATGTATTCATTGACCAGCAAGGAGTCTACATGAATTTCAAATATATACGAGTCCAGACCTTGGCTTTTCGCATTCTATTACTACCTTTCGTACCGTTGATAGGGTGAATAGAGTTCACACACAAATGAAGCACATTTTCATGGAAAGCATTTATATTGTCACGTGCCCCATGACCACTGCCAATAGCCTTTCCGCTGAGTCCATCACATGCCTCTTCATACTTCTATTGCCCATATCAATTTGATTATCTGGCATATAGAAAATAAAAAAGGCGGGACGTTTGCGCTGTCAAGCTAAGCTTTCGAGGAAGCTCATTGACCAGCATTACAGACGCGCTGTCCAGCTTAGCTTTCGAGGAAGATCATTGACCAGCATTACAGACATTTCCCCACAGGCAGGGGACCACCCTGTATGAGTGGATCCCAACCCCATAGCACCAGACGCCCGATCACAAGGGCCTGCCATGCTGCCAACTCTGCGTGCTTCGTTCTATGCTGTATTTGTCCTCTTTTCCTTAACATGCCTTGTATGGCTATTAAATTCAATAAGTCACAACGCACAATTTGGAGGATGATAATATCTTTTGTTTCCTTCGTGGAGCCATCTTTAGAGTGGATCTTCCCCTAGTTTGCTGCATGCTTCATACTAACCTACCTATCACACACCTAGGTCGTTCTGCTGCATGTTTGGGGAAAAGTGACATGTTCTGTGCCGAGGCTCAGACCTGATTATTACGTATGGTGACTGTGACAATTTACCCACCGTGTTTCTCATCTGACTGCATTGTACATCATTATACCCCCACTTTTGAAGAAAATGGGGGGTATACTGGATTGACTGCATCCGTCCGGCACGCTTTCTTCGTCCGTTTGTCCGTCCGTCGAGCCGTCCGCCCGGTCGTCCGTCCGACCTCATAACTCGAACAACTATGAACCGATTTCAATAATTTTGTGTATGCAATCTCATTAGGACTGCTCCGCATGATGCTAATTGTGGTTCGGTCCGACTTTTTTTTTTAAAGTTATGCCTCATTTTCGACTTATTTTGACTTAGAAAATTCTGTCCGACTTAATAACTTTAACAAATATGAACCGATTTCAATAATTTTTGGTATACATGCTGCTCACAATACCCTCTCTACATGATGCGGCTAGGGATTGGCTCAGACTGTTTTTCGTAATATTATACTTCATTTTCAACTTATTTTGACTTGGAAAATTCTGTCCGACTTAATAACTTTAAAAAATATGAACCAATTTGAATAATTTTTTCTGTACTGTAAGCTTCTTGTGACACCATATCGATATTATTAGTCCGAATTTTTCTTTAAAGTTAAAAATCTTTTTTGTTGGGTTTACGGATAATGCGGGTTGAATTTGCCACGGTGAGGGTATGCTAGCACTGGAGTGCACACCTCTTGTTTGTCCTGATTTCGTTTGTCAACTTTCTGAATATTTAACTATGGTCGTTTAATTAAGTACATTCCATAGACATGATCTGTGCGCCTTCATTTCTTGAAATCAGATCGCGGTTGGTATTCCACTGGGAACGTGGGCTGCTCTCAGGTGCCTAATGGTTGTGAAGGCCTAATAATAGTGATGTGTGTGGATTTAGGCTGAAAATACTAATAGTGATTGCAATTTTCGCTCTATGTCTCCATTACAAATAATAGTGATCGTTGGGAATTTTCTCCAAAATTAATACTCGTATTGACACTATTATTTGGCACCTGAGTGTAGTAGGTTACTTTCTCAAGGGTTGCTCGGGTCACCTGCGGTATTCGGCCATGAGCTCCATGTGCTTATGGCTGTTCGTCATGTTCTCTGTGGGGCTATATATATATATTTAGTGATACATTGGATTATGCCAGGGATCTGTGCTCTGGCTCCGACCATTGGATTGATGGGCGCAGCTTTGGTAGGGCCTTCTGACATGATCTCATGATGACTTATATATCGCCCTGATATATCTATTATATCATTTTATATATCTATATACGCGAAAGATTTGTATCACAGGGTTTCTGCATGATATCTTGTGATACATGTACTCTCAGGTGCCAAATAAACGTGCCGGCACGTTTATTAATTTGGAGCAAAAATACACAACATCACGATTATTGTGACCCATCACGTTTATTATTTTTTGGGGGGTAAATCCATCACATACTGATGATACTGTGACATTTATTATTTTTTTTGGGTGATAAACAAACGAATATAAGAATGTAACGAATCACGAGTGTGCTAATGTTAATACTAGAAGTCACAAACCACTAAATAAAGTTGTTTTTAGTAGACTGAGATGTGACATCGCTTCGATATAAAACCTATTTTGAGAGTCACGGTTCGCCCAATCTTTTACTTCGTCTACTTTCGGTTTGTAATAAAGCGCAAAACGTGAACTGGGCTGAGTTCACGGGACCCGAAACGATAGAAAGATGGCCCATGGATCACAGGACTTATTCTACAATTAAAATGATTTTGGACAAGAACTTCAATCTACTAGTACACAAGTTTCAACATAAATATATTAATCAATTGAATTATACAGTGAGTGAGTTACTTGAGTTAACTATCACTCTTTGATTGATTGATTGATTGATTGAGTGATTGTATTGGCAATGATAATAACACATATAAATACAATAGATTGTTGATATACATAACTTAGAAGGAGCAAACACATAGCATTGTACATAGTTTGTTCAGCATTAGATATCCTTTTATTTGTGATGTTGAAAAGGGGTTGTTTTGTGCAACACAACTGAAAATCATAATTAATAAACAGCCTTAAGATTTCCCACCCATACTTTTAAAAGTGGTGAAATGGTGTGTAATTTAATTTTTTTCTGTTTGGTTTGATTCATTATTCCGATCCCAAATTATCTAGTATTCTAAGCCATATAGAAGGTATCGGAATATTGAAATAGTCGGAATTATGAACCCTCATGGAAAAGCGGAATAATGAACCCTCGATCAGAATAATGAACCATCGGAATAATGAACCATCTATACCCGAAGACCCCCAACCTACAAGAAGAGAAAAAAGAGTCATGTGCAGTGTGTACTGTATAATACAACAATCAACATGTAACACAATCTATTCCAACTTTATATCATATGAGTAATATGTAATTTCACGCATGGTCTTACATAATGTATGAATGGGGTAAACAAGATAGTGAAGATACATGATGCATAATACAATGTACCTAAATGTCACATCCTCCGCATAGGTATGATTCCCTGTACTATATAAATGTATGCATAAGCCTTCATGGTTCGAGTTTTAAGAATACTACCATGAAAAGTAAAATCCGTAACCCAGCACACATTTATTGTGCACCAGCACTATTATTCTTTTTTTGGTAAAAATGTCACCCAGCACTTGTATTTGGCCAGCACTTTTATTTGGCACCTGAGAGTAGGTACCTCAGAGACATGTGATAACTGTTCTAAGAAGGAAGACAGGACCAGTTCATGCTCCTCCAGCGCCTCCGTTAAGTGGGGATGCTACCGGTGGAGCTGTCGGGGTACTTGGGTCCTCCAGGACGTTTTGTCCCCCACCGGTGCCAGCGGTTCTGGGCTAAAGCTGCCAAATCGCGTGCGCACGAATCGACACCGGCCGAATGGCCTTCGGCAGCTTAAGCGCAGAGCAGCGGCTGTACCCATAGCGGTAGACAGTCGAGACCCCCTGGCCACGCTCTTAATTCAGACAAGGCCTTGCCTGCCACTCAACCGTCTTGGGGTAGGTGAACAATGACCTCTCCCCACCCTCCAGCTTGGCCAGGATAGTAGCTTGGTCAGGACCACCTGCAGCATGCGGTGAGGGGGGGGGGGGGGGCTCCCTCTGATCCGATGGCTTGACTCCCTTATAGTTGTACAACACCATTTGGGCTATTGGGTTCTCACTTTGATCCCTGTGCCACTAATTGGGCATAAGGTTATCTGCCATTTGCTTTGGCAAACAGCAGTTAGTTAACTCTTAATGTTGGTTGTCTAGCCATCTTCAGGGTGGGCCTCCTCCAGTGCAGGTCGTTCTGTCACTACGGCGGAGAGTGAGTTAGTCTCCTTGCATCCCATGGCGGCTGGGACCTTAGAACTGAACGACGAAGAGTAGACAGAAGAGCATCTTCAGTTATACTTGCTCGGTTCGCTCGCAACTTTGAATTGGATGGCACCATCTGGGATGTTTCTTCCAAAACAAGGGGGAGGTACACGTTTGAGCAATGTAGAACTCTGAATATATTAGTTAATATCACGTACCAAATCATAGCAGATTAATTAAAGAATTCATATTTATGTGTAATCTGTTTCAGAAGAGTACATTCCCCTCTAACTTTGGATATTAACTTTATTGCTCGTGCCTCCTCCTGGGCTTGCATTCTAATCCTTATAGTTCAGTGTGAAAGGCTTCCGTTAGCGGAAATATTATATTTTTAAAAGTATAATATATATTTCCTTAAAGAAAGCCTGATCACTGAACTATCATAGGTCCCTCCCATGGCGGTGCCATTCCCAACCCCGCTACTCGCCAATCTCCTGATTGAGTCGGAAATAAAACTGAAGAATCCCATCACGTATAGCCGGTTATATTGGGACAGTTCATGCGTGACTAATCCGGGCAAGCTATTAAGCGACGAGAAGCGACCAAAAAGTTAACCCCTTTCCTACTGTGGTTTACAAAACAGGACATATATCCATATAGTTCAGTGTTCAGGCTTTCTTTAAGGAAATATGTATTATACTTTTAAAAATATAATATTTGTCAGTCATGGAAATTTACCTTCAATTTGGTGTACAAGCCCTTTATGTTTCAAAACGCATCACAGATTATTTCATATTCTTTGCAGGAACCAGGGTAACGGTCAGAAAAGGTGCATAGATCTTCCTACTCCTTTACTCTGGTGGACATTACACCTTGATTACATCTCAATTCTGAGGCATGACTGAATACACCACTTACCACATATATTTTCTTTCTACTTTGTTAATTTCTCCATTCAATCACCACTATCTCTTACTCTTCCCTGCATTCACCCAACAATCTTCCTTCCATCTAGATTTAAGAGAATACACTAGCTAGCTTAATTGCCATCTCCCCCACCCTATTGTTGTTTACTTGGACACATGGGGTAACTTTTTCCTGAGAAGAGCATTTTTTTTTATAAATGTATCATGGTTTGGTATCCTATCCCTCATTTAAACTATTGTATAGTATGGTGCATGTATAAACTATAATAATAATAATAATCAGTACGAAAAAATCGTGGTATATTTTTTATACAAACTGCATGGAACTGAAACCCGTTTCCCCATTTAAAATTTCTTATTCATTACTGTCATTTGTAACCATTTATTAAGCATGCGATGTAGTGCCACTTCAAACTCAAAAAAATATGAATGATAATTTATTGGGTGATTTTTGACAAAATGAGGCCTGTTTTATACGACGTGTAATACACGTGTAACGTTAACTCGTCGTCAACACGAGTTTTTAACGTTTGATTTATATGACGTGTTAACTTTACACGTGTAATCTAGACTTAACTGGCATAAACAGACTATGGATTGCGGTTTGACAGTTTCGCATCGGAATCATCAACACGTTGTTATATGGTACATATTAATTTTAGGCCTTCTATTGTATTTCATTCACGGTTCTTAAATGCAATGTGTGGAGTGTGATTTTGCCTTCAAAAGTTCAATGCCAAATGATCAAAAATGCACCAATGAGTATATACATATGAGTATATATGTCGATATGAGAAAGACATATACTAAATTGTGCAGTATACAAGTCCGACAAAGGATTTGGAAGCATAAATAGGCAGCAGTACTTGGTTACAATATCATAAAACCGCATCCCAGAGTATTGCAATAATTGCTCACAAATCATTATTTACCAACCATCCTATGATCCCAAGGTCAAAATGAAACAACAATACAGTACAGCCCGACCAAAACAAGTTGTCATAACTCTTCTGCGCATGTGCGATCGCCCTGGGGCTCAAAATGGGGTGAAATATTATGCCATATTGTGTTCCGTTACTCGTGTCATACCCGTCGTATAAATCAGCAACGCGTAATTGACGAACAAGTGATGAGTTACGCGTCCAGGCCAGTCGTGTAATACGACGACACGTGTAAGGACGAATTTCGACGAGTATCGTGGTTTTATACGACGTGTAATACACGATCAATTTCCGACTCTCTTATTTCACCAGGAAAATAGCCAGTTATACACGTGTATCACACGTCGTATAAAACAGGCCTGAATCGCATGGAATCTATCAACTAAATTTTATGGACATATGTTCTCGAAATATTGGCCTCGTGCAACTGAAATTAAACCCAGAGCTAGCTGAGGAAGAGGTGGAATGCTTCGTTGGCGTGTGCCCCAGAGATAAGAAATTTAATTTTAAAAAGCATGCTCGCATTCTTTAAAAATAATTTGGCTGAGGAATGGGAAATTGATTTTTTTGTGGCCGTACTAAAACTTTAGTTTGCATCATTTGCTTCCACTACCAACAAGATACTTCCAACAACATAACCTTCCACTACATATTTCACAGCAGAACTATTGACATTAATTAAACTATGCATGTAATTTGTAACATATACTAATATTGACTAAAGAGGGAATTCATGTGATGTCCGTCCTTGCCGACATAACGGCTTGAGTGCATAGAAATCTGGCCGCTTCTGGAGTACATGTAGGTCTAGGACTCAATTCGTCCCTCATTAAATTAAAGTTTACTTGTGTGCATTTTGCTACCAGTAGACATATATATATAGCAATTGGGGCAATACATAATTTCATGCTGTTATAATATGTGCATGCTGAGTGATTAAGGGGAATATTAGCTCATGAATTCAGCACAGATGATTTTGCATACACATATCTCGAGACACTGTTTACACACCAGTTCATCCTGAATATTATGACGTCATGGAAATGTTATTTTTACAGTAAACTCCCATGATCAGCCAGAGAAGATACCATGATTACAGCGCAGTCCCGTGGGCTAGAGTCACCAAATTAAACCTCTGGGAACCTCATTCTGCTTAAGACTCGCCTTGATACCCATTATTCACCTTGTTTAATCATTTTATCTGCAAATTAGGGGATATTGAAACTGAACAGATGGGGGGGGGGGGGAGTAACTAAAAACAATGTAAATTTGAGACTATAGATACTTCCCAGAAGATGAGGCCTCAGCAGAATGAGGTCCTCAAAGGTTGAATTTGGTGATGCTAGCCTGCTGTGTGGGGTAGCATCACTAAGTTCAACCTCTGAAGACCTCATTCTGCAAATGTCAGGCACGCTTACTATTTCCAGGCATCCTCTTGCAGTAATCTTGTTAAACAGTTGATCAGCCAATTTCTATTTATTTTGCACATGTCTTGAATATATAAAGCAGAAATTATAACTTAAAATGGATTTTAGGTGAAATTTACAGAGATAATGTGATATGTAATCACAGTAAATTTACTCTTTTGATGCCACCCGGAACCACAGCAGGACGTCCCATTGCCACGATATTGGAATAAGCTGGATTGCTCGCAATAATGCACATTTGGCATCAAAATCTTTTTCTAAAAATGTAACTGAAATTATACAGGCAGGTGTATACAAATGAATTTATTGTCAGTCATGAATGTTTTATCCTTTGCTGAGAATCCCTCACAAATGGAATTTATTTTTATTTTGTAGTGTCGGTGACCCACATAGCCTGGTCAGATGAAGACAGGAGATTCATTGTTGGGTATTCTGACGGTGTCATAGCTCTGTGTAGTAAAATGAGGTGTGAACAGCCGATAACAACAGATGCACATCAGGTAAACAAATCTATCAGAGGTGAATTCAAGCCACTAAACTCTCAAACTTTTAAAATGACATACAGAATAAATACATTTGACCTCGGGTAATTACTTACAGAAAATATTATGAGATAGTTATTCTTATTATGCCCCCATGACCGAAGGTAATGGTTGATAAACTGGATTACATGCATTCCTCCATCTGTCCTCAATGAGATTTGGTATGGACATTCAGAGGAGTGTTCAACGTATTGTTCTGGTTTTCCATTCTAGAATTATTTGTTTATCTGGAAATGCTGATTTTTATCCGTCTGCCTGAGTATCTCAGCTATGGGTTATAGGATCTTGTTTTACCAGAAATCAATGGATGTGCATATAAAGAAGGTGGCTGTGAACACATTTTTATTATGCCCCCGAAAAAATATTTCGCAAGCATTTAGTGTTTGTCTTTTCTGTACGTCTGTCCATAGGATTTTTCGTGTCTGCTTCATAACATCGCGTCGCTTTATTGGATTCTGTTGAAACTGCCATAGTTGTTCCTAATGAGGAGACAGTGTGTCGCGCACAAACCTTTTCCCAATTATTGAAGGCCACTGCCTTCGTGTCTGCTCCATAACTTTGTGATGGTGATGGTTAACCTATGGGTGAGAGTGTGTCGCGATATAAGTGCATTGTGGTATTTTATTGCACCTTTCGTGTCCGCTCCATAACATCGCGATGCTTTATTGGATTCTGGTGAAACATGGCATAGTTGTTCCTAATGAGGAGACGATGTGTCATGCACAATTGTTTTTATGTTTACCCATATCATAGTATGGTAAACATAGTGTCGTTGTCCGGATTGACCACTCGTCGTGCATCCATCCGTCTGTCTGTCGTACCGTAGACACTTTACGCATGGTGCGATAACTCGAACATTTTCTAACTGATCAGAACCAAATTTTGTATATGAGTTTCTCAGACCAAATACAGATCGAGTTTTTTTTACAGAGTTATGGCCCCTTTTCGCCTCAGAATTCATGCATGCTGTCATAACTCAAACAATTTTTATCTGTTCGGAACCAAATTTGGTATGCGAGTTTCTCAGCCCAAAATACAGATCGAGTTCGAATATGGTTTTGATCCGACATTTTTTAAAGGAGTTATGCCCCTTTGATTATTTTATTCATCTCTAAAATATATCAATTCATGCAGTGTCCAGATAGAATCTAATAAATCAGGTTTACAATGCCATGAAGTTCTCTTCTCACACAGAACAACAGAGATAGTATCCAGTTACAACATTTGACTCTCTCTTGCATTGAGTTAATTAACTGCAGGGAGATATGTTGGCCATATGATGAGATATCATAGATGGAATGTTTATACTATTATATTTTATATGCATGGTTATTTAAATTTTATTTTAAAGGCATAATCTGGTTTTATTGTTTAATAGCATTACTATTGGAGGTTAATAATGTGATTGTGTTTAGTAGATTTGTTGGAATTTTGTTGGTTGCATGGGAAGACAACTTTGGTTTTCAAATTTTTTAAAACTTGAGAGCTCTGTATCAGTCTATGAGAACAAAATAATTGTTCATAACACTTTTAGAACTGTAGGTCTAGTTTGTTTTATTTATATATTAATGGAAAGCTTTCTCGACATTGATTTCAATTGATTACAAATGTGAATTGAAATATTAAAGGGGCACACCAGGTTTGATATATTTTTCTTGTACTCTGCATGAGATAAAACTTTTTATGTGTACCCATACCATAGTATGGTACACATAGTGTCAACGTCCGGATTGACCACTCGTCGTTCATCTGGCATTATGGGATAACTCAAACATTTTCTATTTGATCGGAACCAAAATTTGTATATAGGTTTCTCAGCCCAAAATACATTTCGAGTTCGAATATGGGTTCGATCCGAGTTTTTTTTACAGAGTTATGGCCCTTTTTTTACTTAGAATTCACGCATGCTGCCATAACTCAAACATTTGTTATCTGATTGACACCAAATTTGGTATGTGAGATTGTCAGCCCAAATACAGATCAAGTTCGAATATGGGTTTGATCCGATTTATTTTAAAGGAGTTATGACCCTTTTATTTTTTAAATTCGAAATTTTAATTTAATTTTTTTTTAGATTGAACTCCTCTCTCAATTTAACACGCAAAAAATATTTAAAAACTTTTTATAATAAAAAAAAAATTATTTAATTAAAAAAAAAAATTGTCATTGACACTAAATTGTTTTAGTTGTATACCATTAATTAGGTGTGATGTCCTGTTTTGAAAATATGAAGATTTTATTGCAATAGTTGCATGTAATATAATGATATCAATAAATTGCCATGTGAACATCCAATATCCAGAGTATATGAGAGTACCTTTAATAGATGTCATTCAAAGCGAAATCTGTTATTAATTGAGTGATGACATATGTTACAGAGCTCTAGGGGGTGGTTGTATGAAGGTAAAGATAAACAACCTGCTGGCTGGATAATTGTTTATCCTATCTGTCAAATTGATTAATGGCTAAACCATTTCATCTCACAGTGAGAGGTCCTTGTGTGAATAGGTACAGAGTTATGAGATTTAAAACGACTCCTCCCCCACCCCAATACTTTAACTCCTTCTTAAGACAAATTATTTGAGCTTTTGATGTTAAGTTAGGTACTGATTTATGTATTACTGTGATCATATCTTTGACCAATTATCAGTTATGGCTAATCGCTATTGCCAAGGTATGGGTTAAACATCTGCCGATCGTGATCGGCCTCTCGTTCCAATTATTGAAGGTCATGGTCGCCAGACACTACCCTTGTGTCCACTCCATAACTCCATGTACATCACATGATTTCAACAAGGCCTGATGGTTAACCTAAGGATGATGGCGTGTCACGATATGTGTGCATTGTGGTTTGTCAAAGGTCAAGGTCGGATGGGTATTATATTCAAAAATACTTCATGGAACGCAACATTACAAATTATTGGAGGTCAGGGTATAAATTCGCTCATGAGTTGCTTCATTTCGAGGGCATCGTCACTCGTTTATTTGGTCTAATGTGTAGTCCTTTTCAGACGTCGCCTTTTTATGGTAAAAAGTATAAGCTTTTGTATGGTCTCAAATAGAGTACCATTACTAGCATTAAGACCGTAGTGGTTTCAAGTCTCAAATTATACATTTAAATTATAATTCTCACATTTCTGTCCTTTTCAGGAATAATCTCAATATCTCAAGTTCTTTTATACTGACTTTATATGCCTCAGAAAAACACTAGTCAAAGAAATTACTACTCTGGAAACAGAAAGGGGGTCCTTGGTTACTTCCACTGGCTTTTTGCATGAAAATCGCATTATAAGTATATAAAGAGAGCACACTTTTTACAGTTTGTTGAAAATAAAGTAATGAAAAAAAAAAATTTATTTTTCATGTTTGGTCAGAACTATTACACGAGTAGGTATGTTTTGATGCCAGTTCTAAATTACCAGTGTTCCCACAGAGCCTTTGATTCAAGGAATGGCCTGAAATTGACCAGGGGACGTTCAAGGCCTGGAAAACCTTTAAATTGCGCAGTGCAGTCCTGAAAAGCCTTGAATTGCTTGATACGATGAGCGCTTCAATTTCAAGCAAGTGTAATTTAATTTTGCACTTATTTTTCCTGGTTTACACCAACACTCCCTGACTGCGATCACAATTTTTAATAAACAAACAATGTATCCAGCATTATCATTGGTCATCGATTCTTTGTTGGCATGTTATGCTGTGTGCTCCGCCAATCCGAAGAATTTATGCATAGGTATCTTTGCAGAATTTCACATTTTTCGGTAGCAAAAATGTTGATATCTTCCTACATTTATTTTTTATAAATTTACAATTTTATACACCATAAAGGCAACAGTAAAGACATTGATTTCATATTTAGTGACTGAACACAATCTCCCTATGGGAGACTCGCATATATAAGAGAATGCATTGGCAAAAATTCAGGAAGCTCCAGTCATGGAAGGGTTAACAAACTGGATTGGACTATCCATTTGGTTTAATGAATTTTTTTTTTAATTTTAGTCAACGATTACTCAAATGAAACTGGACAAAGTTGGTGTTCTGCTCGTCAGCTGTGCTTCCAACGATCCTCTCCTGAAAATCTGGGCAATCGGCGGAGAGGGACTTGATTGTGTCAGAGTGTTTGAGCATGCTTCTACACTGACTGCAGTAGAATGGTGTGGTAGCCTTGGAATCGGGCACGACCAAAAAATAATGATTGCCAGGTATTTGACCCAGAGTGAAGCTACGTTATGATTTAAGATGACCCATTCAATTTTGACACAAAATTATTTTTTTTTAAAATTCTCGCTCACCAGGAAAATAAAATAGTGCTAATTACTTGCCATCAATGTCATTCATAAAACACACAGGCATAACAAAGACCACCAAAAACATTCACAATAATACAGTAATGCCCTAAATAATCAACACCTTAACCACAGCAGAATTATGGGTAATTTTTCAGGATTTATATATATATTTATATATATATATAAGCTTACAATAAAGTATAATTTTTAAAGACATATTGTGCACTTATTTCAGTGAATGGAACTGATAAGTGAGTACACGTCCAGGAAGAATGTAACATTCAACTAATATTGTGTTTAATTCCAACCACATCGATTATACAATTTTAGAAAACATAATGTCTAAATTTGCACAATTGTAAACATTTAGTTAGTCCTTAATTTGGGACGAGTTAGTCATTGATTAACAAACTAACCAAAAATTCATTTAAAGTCTCTTTAATATCATTTGCAGGTTTTATATTTTATATTTTGATTATGTTTATTGAAAATTTGCTTTTTGTTTGTGAGTCATTGGTCAAACTTAAATAACTAAATATTAGTAATAACAATTTAGAAACTTCAAATGTGAGTATATTCAGAATTTTTACAGTTAGGCCTAACAAAATTATACGTTTGTTTCCGCTAACGGACTGAAAAAAAATTGGGTAGGTAGGTAGGCAAAACTTCTTTTTTTTTTAAATCTTTTAATTTTTTCAGGATGCAATTCACTGTGTCATATTTAAGGAAATTTTAGACATTACAGGCCATATTATTGCTAATTTGCTTAGCCCATAAAGATAAAACAAAAACACAATCTCAGGGAGATATAACAAAGCTAAAATGGGACAATAACGTTCATTTTATCTGTTTTATAACATATCCGTAACGCAGGTTTCACTTCTGCATCAAACTCCCCACATTATTGTGGGCAGTTGCAGTGCATATTCCCGGGGCCGCAGATGCATAAGGGTGACCAGTGAATTTGTCCCACTGCATTCTCGTCCCACCAATTTTTTTCCCGAAAATGTGACCTCGTCCCACTTGTCGGTGATCTCGTAAAATCCCATAAAATCGGAACGAGGTCGCCATTTTGGGACGAAGTCACTAGCATTCCGCATAAGACACTATGTGTGGTGGGATGAGATGGTGGGCGGACGCTTATATATATTATTATTGCGGGCCATTGCAGACACTCTATGGCGCATAAGATACATTATATATTATTATTGTGGGCGGCTGCGGCGCATATTACCACAGCCACAGGCGCATAAGACACTGGGTGGTGGGATGGGCTGGTGGGTGGTCTTATATATATACCGTATATTATTATTGTGGGAGGGGCGCTTGCAGACGTATTCCGGTGCAGGCGGCGCATACGACAATACTCGTGAGTGCCCAATAAACATACGTGCGGAATAATAGTATGTGGTGGAAGTTTTAGGAAAATTAAAAAGACATACGGGGCAAAATAATAGTATGGGGTGGAATTTCGTGGTAAAAATATGAAACTGACTGTAAACATTTGTCCAAAAAAAATAGACCAAGCTGAATTAAGTAGCTAGGAGGAATCTTCTAAGATGAATTACTGAGGCTTTCATCATGGAGGACGTGTATTGGTTTGAGTCACCGAGCTTCTAATTTCTAAAAAAAAAAATAATAATAACTTTGAAACAAAATTCAATAAAATTGAATTGAATTCAATTGAATTCAATTAGATAAGTGGAAACCCTATATTTGTTAGACCTGAAGGTTTAAAGCTGCACTGAATCAAGCCCATTGCGACTGTATGATAAAAACGATGTATATGTACCACGAAAATTTGAAACTTGATCATTATTTGACCCTATCCAACGTACCAATATGAAATGTTCGTAGAAATAAATGTTATGCTGTGGTTAAATAGTTAATGTATTTATATTGTAGTGGTGAAGTCATCAATAACTAATGGATTAACCCATTCTCGGATCATAGATTGTTTTGTCAAAGTTAAAATAAATTTTGAATGAAAAAGCGTACCGCAGTTATTTCATACGCATTGACAATTTCACAACGAAACGATACCGGAAGTAGGTCTTGCACACTCGTCAACCGGTAATTCCAACGAATTAATTAATAATAGTTACAAATTACAATGGAATTATGCCTAATTTGTTTTAATTACCACAACAAAAATATCAATGTTGGTTTTCTTCCAATATAATAGAGATTTAGATATTTTAAAAAAAAATCTCAAAATAAAAAGTTTAGAGTCGGCGGTTTAAAATAGGGTCGGTCGGGTTAGCGGAAACAAACGTATATATTTTTTAGGCCTTATCTGAATTTTTCTCAAAATAAAACACATTGAATCTGTTGTGAATTGTTAACTTTGTATTAAAATATTGATGTTCCTCATTCTAGCGGTTGTGAAGATGGACGAGTCTGTGTGTGGACCTTGCCGATGCCATCTGCCAGCGATATGAATCTCGTTCCTGTTGGAGAATTCAGCCCCAGTGCTTACTCTAAAGTAAGTATATTGTTGCCTGTTGCAAAAAAAATATTACCACCAAGTCAGGGGTCGGATCGATAACTTCAGTTTGGATTATTTGATCTGAACCAAAGTTGGAATGTGTATTTCCCAGCTAAAGATACAGGCCAAGTTTGAATATGGGTTCCGTCCAATTATTTTTATATGAGTTACAGCCCTTTTTCGACTTAGAATTTGACCAATTTCATAACATTTCGGTTTCCGACCGATAACTCCTCTTTGGATTATTTGATTTGAACCAAAGCTGTTATGTGTGTTTGCCAGCTAAAAATACAGGCCAAATTCGATGATGGGTTTCTGTCCAAATATTGTCACATGAGTTACGGCCATTTTTGGACTTAGAATTTTACCACATTTTGGCATTGAAATTCAGAGTATATCAGATATTATTATATTCTGTGGTAGAACAATTCGTATGGCTAAATGGCATATTTTGCCATGCCCTAGCGATGCTCTTATCTTACAATTTTGTTTTGTGAAAATGAAAAAAGTAGGTGATTTATTTGCCAAATTGTGTAACCCTAAGGTAATTTTCTGAATACTGTGTCAATTCAGGAAGTTTTCTCTCATTTTTCAGCCATATTCAAATGATAACCAGTCCAATTCAGCAGCAGACATCTGTAATCTTCCAGTCGATGGTTACTCGGCGAAACCTGTGTTCACATTAAATGGTCACATGACTCCAATCAGTTCTCTAGCATTCAGTCCGAATGCCATGATGTTAGCATCAGGATGTCACAAAGGATGGCTTAACATTTGGAGTATACAGGTATTTTTATCTGAATTGGGTTCTGTAAGGCACAAATGCTGGCTCTATATTATACTGCTTGAAAATTTTAAATATTTCCTCCTTTCTGTCAGGGATATATGACTTGATAGCCTTGGTTGTGTTTATCTGCAAATTTCTGATGCTATCCAACCCTGATACAGTGATTACCGATAATCCTGAATGGAGCCATCGTCGTTAATAAAGTAAATTTTTCCCCTTTCTGAATTTATAGTATCTATCAATCATAGGGCCCTGCGAATCGGGGATTTTCATTCCGAATCTCGAATCAAATCCGGTAAGAGATTTGAAATCACATCCATTCTCGAATTGAATGTTATATCGAGTATCAACAGTGAAGAGGTGGAATAGTTCGGGAAACACTTAAATTGGTAGCTGTAATGAAACGAAAACCTATTAATAACTGATAGCCAATTGATTGAATATTACCTAACCATATTAATGCGTCTGCGTAATATGCATGATCTCATTTTCCTCATAACTACTGATGGGATGTGAATTATTGAATGTGATGAGTGGAGTAACTTTTTATAATGTGCTTTCGAATTTTCGTATTCGTCAAACTTCATCGATCTCCGTGTTGTACTGAAATCTGCCATTTGGCTGTAATTCCCTTGTGACATTCAACTCCTTGAGTCCCTGATTCATGTTGGGTTTACGTCATTCTTAAAGAGATTTATAATGAATTAAATAATTTAGTGGTCTATTTATAGATCATTTGCAACAGTGTAATCTGTATGTACGTTAGCACAAGAACAATGTTGGATTCGATAAAATTTGAATCAGGACAGCTGATTTTGAATCGAATTGAATCAAATCAGACAAACAATGCACCTCAATTATGCATCTGCATGTCTGCCAATATGGAGATATAGAGAAACTAAACTAAAAAAGAAAATTAACTTTCTGAAGTTTCTAAAGAAACCAAAAAACTTGTTAATTTTATAAGGATACTTTCCAGAAAAGATCACGCCTAAGTAGAATGAGGTCCCCAGAAGGTGAATTTAGTGATGCTCGCCCACTGTACGGGGTAGCGTCACTAAATTCACCCTCTGGGGACCTCATTCTGCAAATGTCCAGCAACATATTTTCAGTCCAGGTGATAACCAACATGCTAAGTTTGACAAATATTGAAGCTCTGAACCTTCATTTTATGTTCTCTGATTGCATAAACCTTCCATGACTGGAGCTTCCTGAAATTTTGTGAAAAACCATGTGCCAATGCATTCTCTTATATATACGATTCTATATAAGAGAATGCATTGGTACAGGATCTTTAATGCTGCACCAGCGCAGGTCCATCATGAAAGGGTTAAAGAATCGTCACTTTGTTCTATGATTTGTAGGATGGTGTTGTAGTACAGACAGTTACTGGGAATGGTACTGTAAGAAGCCTGTCATGGTATGCTGAGCACGGCCTGGCAGCCTGCTTCAGTCGCTGCAAGGTAAGCTATTAGTAGCGGCTTTCAACCTCATCCTATCCCATACCATGTTGGTAACCCTTTACTTATTCAATGAAATTGAAAACAATGCAAAAAATGTCTTATCTTTTTCCATATTATAACTTAAGACTGGTTAATTGCTATGGATCTTAAGCTTGGATATATAGATAGATATCTTTCTGTGTTTTAATTGTTTTCCTTTTGCCAATACATCTGAAAGTTGCTGAAATTGAATGATGAGTCTTATATTTTGTTTTTCCATATTATAATGTATGACTTTGTTTTGCAATCACCTTTTTCCTTCATCTTTAAGAAGAAAATAATGCATATGTTTGGCATAACCTGTAATTTTCCTGTAATGTATTGATCCGTATAGCAGAGTATATTTTAGGGCTAACCTGTGGTATAATATAAAATCCTAAGCAGCACTGGTTCATATGGCAGAGTGATATAGTATAATTTTGTGTTAACATGTAGTTTGCCTAAGATGCACTTGTTTCGTATATATGGCAAACAGTAAAGTATATTTTGGGCTAACCTTTAGTTTAACTATGATGTACTGGTTCATATGGACGAGTGATATATTTTATTTTAGGGCTAAATTTAACTGTGGTTGACATGATTATATTTCAGGATGTGTTTAATATCCACTTCACCCCGGAATTATATCTGAAGAACAGATTCCTTGCAGTTTGTCGAGGTAACCTGAAAAAGATTGGCATCATGGGAATCAGCCATGCTCCATGTTTCCGAGCCTTACTCAACCAGATACCTCAAATATTACAGGAACAATACTTCTATGAGAGAGTAAGTAGGCAACATTCCTAGGCCATCATCCCATTAAAATTCATTGCAAAGTCTATAAAGTTACCCATATTGGAACAAGAAATGTTTCAGATTGCTTGTGTGTTAGCAAAGTGAGTGTGCTATGAAGATTATTAGTTGCTCTAACTTGTTATATTTTACATTTCAGCCTTTAGTTAAGACAGGTGAACATCTCCTTCACAGCCAGTATCTACAGTGTCTAGCCTCCTTAGCTATCGGGCTGTCCCTCGACAAGGTGCTCGCTCTACCAGACGAACCATTGCATCATAGACAAACTACAGGTTAGACCAAAATATATTATATCATGTAATTGAATGGGCATCGGCAGTGAACTTGTTAAACCACAGAAAACCCCAAAATATATTTTATTGCTTTGCCATATATACGAACCAGTGTATCTTAGGCAAACTACAGGTTAACCCAAAATTATACTATATCACTCTGCCATATGATTCAGTGCATCGTACGTCAACCACAATTAAATTTAGCCCTAAAATAAACTTATTACTCTGCCATATGAAGCAGCAAATCATAGTTAAACTATAGGTTAGCCCAAAATATATTTTAATGCTTTACCATATATATATGAAACAAGTGCATCTTACGCAAACTACATGTTAACACAAAATTATACTATATCACTCTACCATATGAACCAGTGCTTCATAGAACTTTATACCACAGGTTAGCCTTAAAGACATATTATGGACTTGTGCGGGTGCATGAAACTGATCAGTTAGTATTCAGGAGCTATGCCAAGTGGAGGAATGTAGCATTGTACTAACATCGCCAAAAAATTTCAAGCAAATCGACCGTACCACTCCATAGAAAACATCGTCCGAACTACGCTCAATTGTAAATATTTACTTCTCGATTCGGAAGCAACTATTGGTGATAAACTAACGAAAATGATTTCGCCACCAAGAGTCACTGCATTTAATTAATATATAAGAATGACGGTGTGTGTTGTCAATTTGGATAGGATAATTGTAAAAATAACTACTTTGAGCAAGATATTCTCTATTTCTCTTTGATCACCCTACTGGAGTGTTTCACATCACTTTAAAATATACTCTGCTATACGGATCAATACATTACAGGAAAATTACAGGTTATGCCAAACATATGCATTATTTTCTTCTCAGACACTCTAGACTTTCATAAGCAGCACTGGTCACTTGTATTGGGGTTGTTTCATATTCAGCACTAAACATACCACGGAAATAGGAAATGTCTGTCTATGTCATCTGTCATCAGTTTAATATTATATTATAATATTTACAGGCCCAGCTTTGGTTGCTACAGACTGGCAATGGCTGTTGAACTTCTCAGCTGCTATGAATACTGCTGGTGCCCTCTATCATCGCTCACAGTTTCCGGACTCATTCAAGTTACTTTATAGAGAAGCCATAGCAAATAATCCGGATTCTCTCATGGTAAAGCTTTTGAATTTATTTTTCCTTTCCTTTTGCCTTAATTTCAAAATTGTCGAAAGCTGTGATTCAGAAATTTATATATATTTTTATTATTTTTTATATTTTTTTACTTTTGAATTTGTTACAGGGTATTGAATGTGGTTGTCATGATTACTCTTATATATATTATTTATTGATAAGGCAAACTTAAAGTACTTAATTTTGTTTTACAATGAACTTGGTTGAAATTCTGTTAATGTAGTTATACATATCTGAATGGTCATATGTTAAAAGTGGCAGAATTTACAAATAAAAATTGGGCTTTGTATACAAATTCTGTATTTTTGCTGGAGAAAATTATATCAACTTGGTGTAAATGTGGAGTGTATTTTATTATAGAAGATAAGTTCAATCTGGTTAACACTTAAATGTACTGGTATTTGTGACTATTTTTATTTATAGGACAATAAGAAATGGGATCTGAATATGGACCAGCAAATTATTTCATGGGCCAAACATCGTCCTGAAGATTGGCAGCTCGGTGGTAAATGCGAGGCTTACATGTGGGGTGGTGGTCGTCATGGGCAACTGTGTGAGGGTGGTCGACGATGCAGCATGTCACCCGTCAAAGTTCCATCATTCTCCTGCGCCCAACAGGTAAACGACTATAATGTATGAAAGACTCACAATGTTCAAGCCTCAAACTAAACCTGGTAATTGCTTACTTTTTTCGTATTCAAAAGATGAGATACTTATATAATGACTTATATACTCCTAAAATCCTACTGAAGTGACAGATATTTATTTGCAATTTTAAAATTTCTGCAAAAACTCTTTTTATTATGGTCGAATCGGAATAAATCTAACAATGAACACTATTGTCACTGCCTGTGGAAAAAGGAAACCTTTTTTATTTCTTTCTATGGTAATAATCTCTATTACTTCAATGAGTTTTTCCAAGGCAAATACAGTCCTTGGTATAGACACGCATAGTCGAAAATCATTGTCCTGTACCCAAGCAATGGACTGTAATGTATACAAAGTCACTCATATCAATTTCATTTTCAGATAAATGTGGTCAGATTTTCAAGATTACTTTTCTTAGTTTACTTGATGTTGTGAGAAATCTGACTGAAGATTGAAGAAATACGTTCTATTCTCTACCTGTTAACTTATTATTTCTGTTCAGATTATATGTGGACAGAATTGTACATTTGTTGTGCAAGCCAATGGCACAGTGTTAGCTGCTGGAGAAGGTAGTTATGGTCGACTCGGACAAGGAAATTCAGACGATCTACACACCCTGTCTGTGCTCTCGTCACTCCAAGGTCTGTTTAAATATCAGCCCTACTTGGCAGCCCTCAAAATTGGGAAACAATGTTCCATAGCAAATTTAATGCTGTAGCATGTTGGATTATGTATGTTGCCAGGGTATTGCTTATTGTCGTAGGTAATTTCGAGGACTGTATGTGGTACATTAATGCTCTAAATAATTGACTCCATAACCACAGAAGAATTATGGGTAACTTTTCAGGATTTAGTCAGTGAGAGCTTTCCAATAAATGGCAACAATCCATATTTCTGTCTAAATCCTGAAAAGTTACCTATAATTCTGCTGTAGTTAAGGAGTTGATTATTTAGGGCATTACTGTAACTGTTCCTGCTATAACATCCTGTTACATCGACCCTTTCATTATTTGTCTGAAATTAACGTACATACTAAATACTTGAAATACTTACCAATGTTTCTGACATATTTATTGGTGTCTCGCTCACACTGAAAGAATCTCCATGTCTTCAAAAATCCCTGGAACTATTGGCTCTGATCAGATTTGTGGTTGCTAAGGGTATGCTATTTGTTTATAGTTTGTACTTTCGTCAAACTGAAAATTTGACAACACATAGTAAGAAATGAAAGGTTAACCCTTTCTATTTTAAATGGATTCTCACATTTAATGATGGTAATACAAGTGCAGAAGGATTCTTATACATTAGATGGAAATGTTCAAATTGTAAGGTCAACAACTTATTATCTGAACATTTCCTAATTTCCTATGAAATAGATGGAATTGCAAACTAAAAATAGCCCCCCCCCCCCCCCCCCCCCCCCCCCAGGTGAAGGAAAGTTGATGATCTACCTACTGACATTTTGAGTATTTTCCCCACAACTCTCGCCCAATTTCTGTTACAGGTTTCGTTGTGACTCAGTTGGCAACATCTGTTGGATCAGATGGCCATAGTCTCGCTCTGACAGAGAGCGGTGAGGTGTTCAGTTGGGGTGATGGGGATTATGGGAAACTTGGGCATGGAAACAGTGATCGACAGAGACGCCCAAAACAGTGTGAAGCTTTACAAGGAGAGGAAGTTGTTCAGGTTTGTAGTTGTTATATATATTCTCGTTACCAAATAGTTTCAATGCTGGAAGTATGGAAGCCTTAAATTTCCTGGTGTTTGGTATATGTTAGATCATGAGGGAATCTCAGAGTCTGTATGTATGAATCTCTATATATTTTTGCTGCTTATTCCTTTCTATAATAAATGGATTATCCCAGCCAGTTATAATAGTGAAAAAAGGAAAACATTTTGAACTTATTATCTAACATTTTCTAAGGAAACTACTCATCAATTTGAGTATTTAGAAAGAGTTAATTATATATCCATACATATATCCATTAAAATTATACCAGACATTTGATGTGTTCCATCACAAGATCATGATTCTCTCACTGATTATTATCTTTCATCATGCACAATTTATATATACATCAACATTTGGTGCATTTGTCTCCATATTTGGGTGGGAGGCCTCAGTTAGACTTAATTGTCGGTCAAAAAGCAAATTTTGAAAATAATCATGGATATTATTTAGTTGCTTCTTTTTTAATGGTTTTGGACCAAAACCAACAATTCTCAGTCTCGGACCTTGTCTGTGGGAAATATAACTGGGTGATATATATCAAACTTTGTACCAGAATTCACGTGGATAATAAAGGTACTCAATCCGATTTGATGGTCCCCATATCATCAGATTCCAACAACAACAACATTTTTTTTAAATCAGTTATCAATATCGAGTAATTGCCCAAAAATAATGCTAACCTTTGTCAATTATATTATAAAATTGCCCAAAATCTGTTATTTATCAACATTTTGTTCAACGAAATTTTGTCGGTTTTTCAAATATCTGACACAAAAAAGCCACTTGATTTTAGAGTTATCCATCTTCATCTGCAATTTGGTCCGAAACCGTCTTACTAGGCCACATAAAATTATTGGTGGTGAAAAAAAAATAGATTTCAAACATCGATATCTGATCACTCTGAGCTTTGATGGGTGGGTTCCTCAACTCAAATCAAATATTTTTTACCCCCGAATCCAAGGATAATAATTTGCGAGCAGTAGTTCCGATTATGCATCTTTAATAAATTTTGCTATATATATTTGGGGTTTCTGAATACCTTACTGAATTTTGTTTTGTTTTAGGTTTCATGTGGCTTTAAACACAGTGCTGTAGTGACATCCGATGGTAAACTATTCACCTTTGGTAATGGTGAATATGGTAGGCTCGGTATCGGCTCAAATACCAACAAGAAGGTCCCAGAAAGAGTTAGTTCCCTCAATGGATTCATTGTTGGTCAGGTCAGTTATTCATAACTAATATTCAAAAGCAGATTCCTGGGTATATTAGTCCTGGGTTAAAGCTGTATTCACTTCTAGCATCACATGCCACAAAGATTATTTTCCTCCATCTTATGTTTATCCAAGGGTTCCAGTTCAAGTGTAGACTGCCTGCCAATCAACCGTGTTCGCCGAACAGGGGTGCGATAATAAAAACAACAATCAGGTATTAAACTCAAACTCAATAGACTGAACAAAGGTGGACTGTTCTCAATTAACGATCTCTTTAGAGAAACATGAATGTGAAAACACATTGAGGTTTATTGGCTTTCTAAATTCCAATTGATGCACATGATCTGGCTTTAAACTGTTACCAGTCCATTCCTGAGTTAAACTTTTTAATCGAGTGAGAACTAAAGTAAACCGAGTAGTTTCACAATTAAAAGTTGCGATTGTTACCCTATAAATGCTGCAATAAAACTGTTAAATGTGCAGTAAATGTTTCTGTTGTTGATGACTGATACAGTAATGTCCTAAATAATCGACCCCTAAACCACAGCAGAATTATAGGAATTTTTTCAGGATTTAGTCTGAAATATGGCTTGTTGCCATTCATTGGAAAGCTCGCGTGAGAGCTTTCCGATGAATGGCAACAAGCCATATTTCTGACTAAATCCTGAAAAAGTTCCCATAATTCTGTTGTAGTTAAAGGGTCATATACTTTGGGCATCACTGTACTTCTGAGGCATATTGATATTAAACTTGCTTACTTTTATATAATAACAAGATCTTGGAAACTTTGTTTTAGTTGATTATTTTCTTTGTTGAAAATGCACCGGGAATTTGATTTTTAAAATCTCCAGGATGATTGCCTCAATATCCCGGAAAATCATGACCAATCATCCGGAAATTTATTTTTTGAGGTTAACTGGTCTGTAGTCACGGCTAGGACTAAAGTGTATATGGAATTAGCTCTTGCCTAAAGCCCTAACCAGCTATGAATTACACTGCTTCTCTTGTCTTTTGACTCATACTTTTACTGAACAAAATATAGAATGAGATAGAAAGTATACAAACAAGCCAACTTGTCACAAATGATAATGACATATCTAATATATATTTTGGGACTTCTGTTTGTTTGTTTGTCTGTTAGCTATGGCCGGGAAAACTGCCTGACGGATTGAGCCCAAACTCTCTATCTAAGGGTAAAATCCCAGATGGAGTGTCATCGCACCGCTTCTGAGAACGTCAGAGCACTCATTCTCCATTCCCAGTCACCAAAATGACCGTCATTGGCACTGTGGGGTTAATCGCGTTGATAGTTAAAGAGCGTTCGTATCCGCAGTGTCGTTGATAAAGAGCGTATGCGTGTAGTGTGATTCTTATGTCTGGGGCCAGACATGAGTGTGTTCTTATTTCTGTCTTCGTACTTAGGGGTTCCAAGGAACGGGGGAGATTTTCATCGGGTAAGATTTTCCGCCTGAGGTGATCTTCACTTTGAAACGGGTACCCACAAACGTACCTCTTTTAGGGACGGGTACCATCACGGGATGGGTACCATCATTTCTCTTGATTAAAAAGGCAGAATTAATTCAAATTAAATTAAAAAATTAACTGATTTCGACGAAATTTGATACCTCGGGATACTTTTGTCGGGGGAGTGTTTTGGATGGGTCAAATCGTTACCCCGACCTGACCTTGACCTTAAAAATGGTCAATTCAAGGTCAAAGCCCCGACAAAGTCGGGTCACCTGCTAGTATATATATATATGCGATATCTTATTACTACTAAATAACATTCCCAGTTCCATGCGCTGCTGTTTTATTTACAGATACACAATAGTGGTTAGCAAAATGTCTTGCGTACCCCACACACTGCAAGACAAAAAATATCAAACATGTTTGATGTGTAAGACTTTTGCCTTTCGAGATTATTGTCTTAGCACAAACCCCTGCATGCTGTAAGCATTTTGACTTGCAAGGCATAGTGCTTAGTAATAATGCATAAGGCATGCGGTGGCCTTAAAGTTTATCAATTTATTTACTGTTGATTGTGCTTACTGATTCTATTTTAATTATTGAAACACCCTTCCCCCAAATTTCACAGACAGTGCCTGAAAGAGACGATAAATCAAATAAGTCCTGATTGGTTAAGAGGATTCTTTCTAGAGCCCGAAGCTGCCATCACACGCCGCCGCCGCCAGCCATAGATAATAGTTTGAAATATTATATCATTACATTACTATCGGATTCATCATTCAATGATGCATGCATATATATCGCAAGATGCCAGTGATGATCTAGCAGTCTGATGTCGACAGAAGTCATATAATGTAACTTATGCCGAGTAGATGGGAGACTACATAATAGTACATCCATGCCAGTCCTTCATGTAATTTCGCCATAATGGAAAAGCCCAACACAAAAAGAGCACATGTGGTCTGAAATTCTACCGGTTCACCATAAACGCTAAAACAAACGGGGTATATAACCGGGAATTAGGAAAATTTCAGAATGAAAATACGCTGAATGATAATGTTTAAGCCGGCTGAGCTGCCATATATCGTCAGCCACGAACGTCGCTACTGAGCCGGCTTAGCTAGCTAACCAGCCACGAAATTGGTTGTGCCAGCCGCGAAAAACTATTTGTCGTGGCTTCGGGGTCTAATTCTTTCTTCTTATGAAGAAGTTGATGAAATATGAAGTTAAATTTAGAAATGAAATTTGTTTTCTTGCAGGTATCGTGCGGTTTGAATCACACAGTCTGTGTGTCTGCAGACGGAAATACAATCTGGTCATTTGGTGATGGAGATTACGGAAAACTGGGTCACACAAATTCACGTAGTACTCCAACTAAGATAGAATCTCTGCATAGTGTCGGTATCAAGAAAGCTCTGTGTGGTGCTCAGTTTACTGTGGCCCTCACCAACGATGGTCGACTCTACTCATGGGGGCAAGGTATGGGTTTAAGCCACACAAAAATGTTTTGATTCTTCGATTGTTTTAGTTTAACCCTTTCATGACGGGACCTGCTCTGGTGCAGCATTCAAGATCATGTGCCAGTGCATTCTCTTATATAAGCGAGTCTCCCATAGGAATGTCAGAGAATGCACTGGCTTACAAGGTCAAGGTAAATATTGTTAGGCCAATATATTCTCTTATATATGCGACGCTCCCAATGCGAGACTCGCATATATAAGAGAATGCATTGCCACAGGGCTTTTGCAAATTTCAGGAAGCTCCAGTCATGAAAGTGTTAAATGGACATTGCCTGTTCAAATCCCAAAATTATTCATAATTTGGTAAGAGTTATCTCTAAACAGACCTATTTCTTATATTTTCAGTCAATTTGAGATCAGCAGGCATGAAAAATAGCACCTGTAGACCATGGGAAGATTATCTAAAGCTGTCGTCGCTCTGAAACGTTTATAGGACTACATAATTGTGATGATTAGAACAAAGAGAAGCAGTGCATGTTTTTAAATAGTTTCATTAAGATAACGCAATTTTGTTAGAAGGTGTATTTTTTATGACTTCAATGCATCTTTCTGGGACATATAATGCTTGCAAAAAGGTAGTTCTGGTATTTACCAACCTATTTCCATACCTGGAAGAATTCAAAAGTGAATATTATTAGGTGTATTTTGGAGTGTGGCGTTAAACGGGCATGGCTTGTTTGAACTTACAAATAATATATACACAGAATATTTCTGACTGATTTTGTTGATAAATAACTGAAAGATATGCCCCATAGGGCATAAGTGGTAATTTCTATGAATTCAAAAAGTCTTCCCAAGGCATATACAGCCTAATAGCATAGCTTCGATTAAACGAATAAACAAACATGCAAACTCCATCTTCCATGGAGAATACATTTTCTGTGTGTAGTCTTCAAGTTCAAAACAAGAGCGAGTTCTCTCATGTTCCCAACAAGCACAATCGCTTCTTTTCATTTATATTATAAACAATACCAATAAATGGTAAATTATGTATATAAATGTGAATAAAAATTATTATTTGTGTATACTTATTTGTGTTTTGGGGGCTTTCACATCTTATTATTCATTTTATTATGAATCACATGTGTGTTTTCTTTTGGAAAATTGGAATTACCATGATGAACACGTGCTGAGCATTGACATGCTATTTTTAGCACATGCCATTCCCAGGCCAATCTTAGTTTCATTTGTGGTTCCTATATGACTGATAGAAGAGTGGAGTAGATTTTGTTTTCATCTAATCTTTAAATTACTAAATAAATAAAACATAGATAATGATATATATGTTCGAATTCATCTTTTTTCTGTCGGATGTGCGATACCAGGAATAGGGAACAACCTAACCTAAGCCCGAATTTGCCGAAAGAGAATATTACAAACTTTACTTTACTTATATTACGGATTTGGTAAATAATCAAACAGTTTTAGAAGTCTTTATATTGCTACAATTACGTTTCAGTTAATACAATTTGTTCAAAATAATGTTCTTTCTTGCATTATATACCAGTACCAGGTTATTTCCCATCGGTGCACCAAAGAAAAATACTGCACATGGATCTTGTCAAAATCGAAGGACTTTTTCAACCAACATGACTTCAGGGTATAATTAGTCATGTCCTACTAAAAAGATCAGTGAAGGCTCGAGAAACCACTGTAGGAACACAGAGTTTTTAGTTTATCGTCAGTCTTGTTAATGCTCCTAATTTACTTTTATATTTCAGAGCGTTTGATTGGTCAGCCAGAATCTCGAGCTCGTAACCATAACAAGCCACAGGTCATTCCTGCTCTGTCTGGTTATTATGTTGATGACGTCGCCGTCGGTGCTGAACATGTGATAGCGGTGACAAGTTCTGGTGACGTATGGGTGTGGGGAAACAATCTTGAGGGACAGTTGGGCCTCGGACATACTAGCTGCATCAGAGAACCTATGAGAGTGCCTGAATTAGTTGGCAAGAACATCAGACAAGTACAATAACTCATGAACTGACATTAATCCATTTTTTTTGTAAATTTCGCAGTAGTCATTTCAAAGCAAATTTCTAACCCTTGGATCTTTGGAGCATGAAAATTGTGGAATTCTGGGTATTCAAAAAAGCCCCCTTGAAATATTCATCACATTATATATTGGTAGGTAACAAATATACTGAGAAAATATACACAATTTAACATCCAAAAATATGTTGAATTCTTAGCCAAAGTATTTGACATATACTAAAAGCAGTGAAAACGTTTCTCAGCTCTTTTGATAACATTGAACTTTAAGGCAAAAAAGAAAATATTAAGGGGTACTGTACACTAAATCCGGCCATTTATGGACAATCTCCTTTTATACTCAACAGAATATATGCAACAAATGAATGAATTTGAGCCATGGTTGACATTCATTTGTTGCATATATTCTGATGAGTATAATAGGAGATGGTCCCATAAATGGCCGGATTTAGTGTACAGTACCCCTTTAAGTCGACCCACAACCTGACAATTAATTTTCTTTGGCCTTACTGTATATACCCGTCAGTAAGCCCATCCTCGAAGATAAGCGCATTCTGGGTTTTTTACCCTATATTATATAAAACATGGGGTGATCCTTGTGAGTAAGCCCAGTACCCACTTTTTGAGCAAAAATGTGCATTAGCCCCCCGGGCTTACCTGACGGGTGTATAGAGTATATAAAAACTATTCAATATTTATTATTATTTGTAGATCTCTGCTGGCAAGAGTCACAGTGCTGCATGGTCAACTCCTCCGCCTCCTGACAGGATACCAGGAATACCGACCCCTCCCCAGCTCAGTACACCTGACTCCATCCCTGCTCAGTACAGCTCTCTGAAGGATTGTAACATCACCGAGGTCAAAGGTCGACTAATGCTGATGTACCACTTCTCTGATCTGATTTACTCATCCTGGCGGCTGTTTAACCTCGCTCCAAATAAGGTATGGTAATATGTGTGTTATGCTGACAAATTCATATATTTGTTGCATTCCAATGTCAGTTGTTGTCATCATCAGCATAGGATAATTGCATTAGTGAACGCTGAGTATAGGAATTTTTCATGGCAATGAAGTCGCAGCAATGTCACTATAAAATCAGGTTGATATTTTTCATTGAGCTCTAACTATAAGTACAAGATTATAGTTTAGCAAGAAGCCTAACTGTGTTAGTAAAGTGCAGGTCGGTATGAATTCTCGTAAGTTGCTTGTTAAATATGATAACTTATGTATTTGGTATATCAATACGTTTTAAAATATAGTGTAACTGATTTCGCTTGGGTTAAGCTCTCCAGGTGATTTGTCTTAGTGGGATGCGACCTTGACCTTTACCTAGTTTTGTTTGGTATATAGGTTACATGTACTTTTGTGGGAAGTACATTGTTAACTCAGTTCACAACAACTGGAGTTCATGGGGAATTCACAGTTAACTGTTTGTTTATGACGTCACAATGGGTTAGATAAGATAAGAGTTGAATATCCTGTATTTTCTGTTAGAATAGGATATCGCGATTGTTGGGTACTTTCGTCACGAAAGTCAATGGGATTCCCAGGGAATTCACAGTATGATACTTGTTTGAGACGTCAACAATTGGTTCAAAAACTGTGTTGTGATTTACTTTGGTCTAAGTTGGTATACATATTGTAATCATGTTTAAATGTCGGTGATTGTTTCGCCATGTTTTGTTTTGGGTTTTCCATTTCTTCTGGTCGTTTTGACTTGACAGTATTTTTCCGCTAAAGGAAGGCTTTCACACTGAACTATATGGATATATGTCCTGCTTTGTAAACCACAGTAGGAAAGGGGTTAACTTTTTGGTCGCCTCCCGACGTTTATTGTGCTTGCCCAGATTTGTCACGCATGAACTGTCCCAATATAACTGGCTGTACGCGATGGGATTCTTCAGTTTTATTTCTACTGCGAAGCCAACAAGATCTAAGGGAGTATCATTCTGAATTTTGAGTTTTCCACCAAAGGAAGCCTTCACACTGAACTATATGGATATATGTCCTGCTTTTGTAAACCATAGTAGGAAAGGGGTTAACTTTTTGGTCGCCTACGAACGCTCATTGGATTGCTCAGAATCAGTCACGCATGCGCAGTCCCAATATAACTCACTTTACAGATTGAATTCGTTAGTTTATTTTCTGCTACGGAACCGAACGGAAGTCTAAGGGAGTATTTTTCCGAATTTGTCGTTTAACAACTAGACAACAAATTCAATTTATCGATACAATAATTACTGGTCGCCTACGCGTTCATTTTAATAATTATCGTTTCGAATTCACGGACCGTTTCGCTTCCTACGTACATTTGTTCCGTGTTTTCGATCAGGCGGTGGGCGATGATTTGTCATTAAAGATTTCTAGACTATGAAATCGACATTTCGCCATTTCAAGGCCTTACGACGCGCATCGATTATTGTGAGAAATGCATCTGTGGAATTATTATAGCTCCTATAAGGTATGATAGAATTTGTCAGATTGAATAATGCCATGTGCTTCGCTACCGGAAGTATCCTAATTTCGTGGGAATTATTAATTGTGACGTTTTAACGCGTGGAAATTTATTTAGCAATAATTCCATCACTACTGACGCTATCTATCATCATGTTATGAACAACGTGCTTTCACATAATACTCTGTTGTTTTATGTTTCAATACAAATGATCCAGATGTGTTAATCACGTTTGAACATGAAGTTGATTACACAGTTGATTACATCTTGGTTTATCAATGTCACATGCATAACAATAACTTCATATGACAGTAGTACCGTAGTACTATGAATAAATCTCAGCCATGTCATAGATGTATGTCGATTAATAATCTACCTTGTATATAGGTCTAATGAACAATAGCTGCGATTATACACAAGCCGGTCTGAACCGGTGGGCTTGTAAATATCTGAGAAGGATCCAGGGATGTTTTAATACCTGTTACAGGTTTGGGCGCTCAAACTCTGGAGACCCTAAAGTTCTCAAATTCCATGGGGATAGTATTCAAGTTGGTTTTCCATTATTTCAAGGAATTTTTCTATAATTCAACAACTTGTAATGAAAATCAGATGAGATAGTCTATGATATAGAGCCTTTATTTGCACCATCTCTGGATCCTTCCCGGCTAGTATTTCTCGGTCGGATCTCTTCTCGGGCAGGAACAGTTCACGCTCCCCTGATTATGCCTCGGCGTTCAATCAATTAGTGGGGAGGCGACCGGTGGCGATGCCGGGGTATGGGACCCCCAGGACATTTGGTCCCACACCGGCGCGAGCGGTTCTGTGTGCTGAAGTTGCCAAATCGCGTGCGAACGTAATGACACCGGCTAGGCGGCCTACGGCAACTTCGGCATAGGGCAGTGGCCCTACCCATGCGGTAGCAAGTCCGGTCCCCCTGGTCACCCTCTATCTAAAGACACGGCCTTGCCTGCCTCTCAGTCGTCTTGGGGTTTCTGCTGCAATGGCCTCTACCCATCGTTCTGCTTGGACAGGACATTCAGCTTGGTCGGGACCACCTGCATTTGGGTGGGGGCTCACCCCGGTCCGATGGCTCCACCTCCTTCCGGTTATCAGAAGAAACCAGTTTTGGCTATGGGATTCTTCATTTCGACTCCAAAATTGGAATCAGTTTATCAGCCTTTTGCTCAAGCAGTTGGCCGTAGCTTAAAATTCATTGGGAGGTATTTACACCTCGATTGAGCCATCACCGGAATGGGCCTCCCTCTAGTGTTTTGTCGTCCATTATGGACATTGCAGGTCGTTCCGACGCTAGGGCAGGGAGCGACATGCTATCCTTACACCCCAAGGCGTCTGAGGCTTTCGATGACGACCCGTCTGCGCACAATACGTCAGACTGTGGGTCTTTTCGGTCGTCACAGTCTGGCATCGGTAAGGCAGAAGCTGCGGATCATGATTTCCTATCCAAGGTTTATCTCATCTATATGCTTCTTCTTACTGAACTATGTACTCTCAAGCTTGCCTGGCTCGCCCTGCGCACTCGTACCACCATCTTCAAAATGCATCGAGAACACGATCTATCTTACCTGTGATATACATTTCATAGGTAAGGTACACGACCCGCGACTGACGCACTGGTAAACACGGGCAAAGACATTTGCACTGTCCAGCTCAGCTTTCGAGGAAGCTCATTGACTAGCGTTATAGACCTTTCCTTGCAGGCAGGGGACCACCCAGTCCGAGTGGATCCCAACCCCATGGCACCAGACGCCCGATCATAAGGGCCTGAAACCAGGCTGCCAACTCTGCGCGCTTCGGTATATGCCAGATTTGTCCTATCAACATTCGACAATAAAACAGGCAAAGACGTTTGCGCTGTCCAGCTCAGCTTTCGAAGAAGCTCATTGACTAGCATTAGAGACCTTTCCTTGCAGGCAGGGACCAACCCATATGAGTGGATCCCAACCACATGGCACCAGCCGCCCAATCATAAGGGCCTGAGGCCATGCTGACAACTCTGCTCGCTTCGGTCTATGCTGGATTTGTCCTATTTTCCTTAAACATGCCTTTAACAGGACCACTTAGGTCGGGGGAGCTCCTCTCTATCCTGGCTCTTAAAATTCAATAAGTAACAACATTATAAAGGGATGTGTGTCCTTTACTAGGAGGATGATAATTTCATTTGTTTCCTTCATCAGCGAGCCATTTTAGAGCGGGTCTTCCCCTAGTTTGCTGCATGCCTCACACTAACCTACCTATCACACACCTAGGTCGTTCTGCTGCATGTTTGGGGGGAAAGTGACATGATGTTCTGAGCAGAGGCTCAGAACTGAATATTCCGTATGGTGACAATTTACCCGTGTTTATCATCTGATTACATTGTACATCATTTGAACTGATTTCAGTTGTCGAAGAGACAACTATTTGACTATTTCGTATATCGACACAGTCTGCGCACCTTAATTCTTCAATTCAGATCGCGGTGGGTATTCCACTGGGAACGTGGACTGCTCTCAGGTGCCTAATGGTCGTGGGGGCCTAATAATGGTGTGGGTATTTAGGCTGAACATCAATGTCATCATAGTAGTGATTGAAAATTTTGCTATATGTCTCCATTACAAATGATGGTGATCGTTGGGAATTTTCTCCAAAATTAATACTCGTACAGACGCTATTATTTGGCTCCTGAGAGTAGCGGTTTGCTTTCCCGATGGCTGCTCTGGTCACATGCAGTGTTCGGCCATGAGCTCCGGTGCTTATGGCTGTTAGCCATGTTCTCTGAGGGGCGAAATCTCTATATTTAGTGATACATTGGATCATGATAGGGATCTGTGCTCGGGCTCCGCCATTGGATTGATGGACGCAGCTTTGGTAGGGCCTTCTGACATGATCTCATTGCTGACTTATATATCACCTTGATATATATTTTATATCATTTTATATATTTATATACGCGTAAGATTTGTATCACAGGGTTTCTGTCTGATATCTTGTGATGCATAGGTACCTCAGAGACATGTGATCAGTAGAAGAAAAACAAGGAAGCTGTTCTAAGAAGAACGACAGGGGGCATGACCACCTTGCAAGATGCGGTGGTTGGGGCTCACTCTGTTCCGATGGTTTGACTCCATTATCGTTGTACAACCCGTTTGGCCTAATGGGTTCTCAACTCGATCCCTGTGCCACAAATTTGGCATCAGGTTCTCTGCCTTTTTCTTTGGCGAACAGCAGTTAGTTAACTCTTAATGTTGGTTGTCTCGCCATCTTCGGAGTGGGCCTCCTCCTGTGCAGGTCGTTCTGTCGCTAAGGCGGAGAGTGAGTTAGTCTCCTTCCTTCATGATCCTGCATCATGGGACCTTGACGGGTGGGACCTTAGAACCGACAGATGAAGAAGACGACACAGAGAAGAACGAAGAGTTTCTTCTTCCGTTATACTTGCTCGGTTCGCTCGCAACTATGAATTGGATGGCACCTCATGGGATGTTTGTTTCAAAACAAGGGGGACGGTACACATTTGAGCAATATAGCACTCTAACTATATGAGTTATTTCACGTAAATAATCCTAACAGAGTTCATATATGGTACAATCTGTTTTAGAAGAGAACCTTTACTCAAAATTTGGCTTTTAACTTTATTGCTCGTGCCTCCTCCTGGGCTTGCATTCTAATCCATATAGTTCAGTGTGAAAGGCTTTAGCGGAAAAATATTATTTTTAAAAGTATAATACATTTTTCCTTAAAGAAAGCCTGAACACTGAACTATCATAGGTCCCTCCCATGGCGGTGCCATTCCCAACCCCGCAACTCGCCAATCTCCTGATTGAGTCGGAAATAAAACTGAAGAATCCCATCGCGTACAGCCGGTTATATTGGGACAGTTCATGCGTGACTAATCTGGGCAAGCACAATAAACATCGGGAGGCGACCAAAAAGTTAGCCCCTTTCCTACTGTGGTTTACAAAGCAGGACATATAGTTCAGTGTTCAGGCTTTCATTAAGGAAAAATGTATTATACTTTTAAAAATAATATGTTCATCCTATGTTGGCACGATTTAATGTATACCTAGCTTAATTTTGGTGTGACATTTGTTAGGGGATCACGTGATATTAATTGTTTATGTCAAGTGATTTGTCTTCCGTCTTGTTGTTCCTGCATGGGAGCGTATGGGTGTAGGTCATGTGATTTGTTATTGTGACCTTTAGTATGCTTGGGAAGTTTCCGTGTTGGGGCAGTTTTTTGGCGGGTTCTATGTGTGTGTACATTCCCAACATTGGTTCATTTTTATTTTGTGCGTTTTTGGTCTATTCTCTGTTAGTAAACAGTTCCCCTCCAATTTAATTACAGGATGATTTTAACCTGTTTAATCATGGTCTGTCAGGATAGTTAATGGTTCATTGAGGCCTTTGTTGACCTCTCGAGTTTATACACTGCCGATGGTCCGATCAATAGGAAAAACGATGGTCCAAGGAAAGAATTATGGGCCACAGATATCTGTCCGAAGGCTCTCCACAAGGTAAGATAATGCTTACAGATTTTATTATCATTAATAATAAAAAAAATTCACAAGTCATAAGCAGTGCATAAAATTTCAGATGAATGATTGGGATACTCAAAATAAAAGTCATGCAAATGATGGATGGGTAACATGACTTAGCTGGCCAAACATCCTCGTCTGCACTACTTTTGATGCATGACATCTTCATCAATTATTGGATTCTTTTAAATATTGAATGCAAATGTGGGACTGAAAGATGCTAATTATTGGTAGTATAATGCTATTTTGGAAGGCATTTTGAATAAGTTGCAAGGAGACTTCGCTGACCACAAAAATTCACCCAAGAGCAATTGTATGTGATACTTATTCAAGAAAGTTGCTCAAGTTCTCTAGGTTGATTGCCCAAAAAATTGGGTTCACACCATTTTTAGCTCAACTTACTTTGGAAGTTTGAGCTATTTGCCATGGGTTGGCGTCCATCGTCCGTGTGTGCGTGTGTCATTCAACAATTTCCTTTGGCGAGGCTACAGGTCGTACCTTTGGTCTGATCTTTATGAAATTTGTCATGAATGTTGACATGTAGATGGGAACGAGTCATTTTGGGGTCATTCGGCCAAAAAACATGGCCGCTGGTGGCCATCTTGGATTTCAAAATTAAATCCATTGGTGCGGTCTACAGGTCGTACTGTTCGTCTGATCATCATGAAATTGGTCATGGATGTTAATATTGACATGTAGATGGGAACGAGTCATTTTGGGGTCATTCGGCCAAAAAACATGGCCGCCAGCAGCCATCTTGTATTTTACTCTTTGCATGACTAAATACTTTTGCGCGGGCTACAGGTCATAGCTTTGGTCGTATCTTCATGATAATACTGTTTGTCTTATTGTCATGAAATTGTCATGGATGTTAATATTGACATGTAGATGGGAACGAGTCCTTTTGGGGTCATTCGGCAAAAAACATGGCTGCCAGCAGCCATCTTGGATTTTACTCTTTATTTGACTAAATCCTTTGGCACGGGCTACAGGTCCTACCTTTGGTCGGATCATTATGAAATTTGTAATGGCTGTTGACATTGACATGTAGATGGGAACGAGGCATTTTGGGGTCATTCGGCAAAAAAACATGGCCACCAGCAGCCATCTTGGATTTCAAAATTCAATCTATTAGCATGGGCTACAGGTCGTACTGTTCGTCTGATCATCATGAAATTTGTCATGGATGTTAATATTGACATGTAGATGGGAACGGGTAATTTTGGGGTCACCCAAGAGCAATTGTATGTGATACTTATTCAAGAAAGTTGCTCAAGTTCTCTAGGTTGATTGGCCCAAAAAATTGGGTTCACACCATTTTTAGCTCAACTTACTTTGGAAGTTTGAGCTATTGCCATGGGTTGGCGTCCATCGTCCGTGTGTGCGTGTGTCATTCAACAATTTCCTTTGGCGCGGGCTACAGGTCGTACCTTTGGTCTGATCTTTATGAAATTTGTCATGATGTTGACATGTAGAGGGGAACGAGTCATTTTGGGGTCA
Organism: Siphonodentalium dalli; assembly: GCA_032622095.1. NCBI lineage: Eukaryota > Metazoa > Mollusca > Scaphopoda > Gadilida > Siphonodentaliidae > Siphonodentalium > Siphonodentalium dalli. The sequence continues at coordinate 153,973,471 of CP136063.1, forward strand.
TTCGGCCAAAAAACATGGCCGCTGGTGGCCATCTTGGATTTCAAAATTAAATCCATTGGTGCGGTCTACAGGTCGTACTGTTCGTCTGATCATCATGAAATTGGTCATGGATGTTAATATTGACATGTAGATGGGAACGAGTCATTTTGGGGTCATTCGGCCAAAAAACATGGCCGCCAGCAGCCATCTTGGATTTTACTCTTTGCATGACTAAATCCTTTGGCGCGGGCTACAGGTCGTAGCTTTGGTCGGATCTTCATGAGATTTGTCATGGATGTTAACAATGACATGTAGATGGGAACGAGTCATTTTGGGGTCGTTTGGCCAAAAAACATGGCTGCCAGCAGCCATCTTGGATTTTACTCTTCGCATGACTAAATCCTTTGGCACAGGCTACAGGTCGTACCTTTGGTCAGATCATTATGAGATTTCTCATGGCTGTTGACATTGACATGTAGATGGGAACTAGTCATTATGGGGTCATTCGGACAAAAACGTCCATCTTGGATTTCAAAATTAAATCCATTGGCGCGGGCTACAGGTCGTACTATTCGTCTGATCATGATGAAATTTGTCATGGATGTTAATATTGACATGTAGATGGGAACGAGTCATTTTGGAGTCGTTCGGCAAAAAACATGGCCGCCAGCAGCCATCTTGTATTTTACTCTTTGCATGACTAAATACTTTTGCGCGGGCTACAGGTCATAGCTTTGGTCGTATCTTCATGATAATACTGTTTGTCTTATTGTCATGAAATTTGTCATGGATGTTAATATTGACATGTAGATGGGAACGAGTCCTTTTGGGGTCATTCGGCCAAAAAACATGGCTGCCAGCAGCCATCTTGGATTTTACTCTTTATTTGACTAAATCCTTTGGCACGGGCTACAGGTCCTACCTTTGGTCGGATCATTATGAAATTTGTCATGGCTGTTGACATTGACATGTAGATGGGAACGAGGCATTTTGGGGTCATTCGGCAAAAAAACATGGCCACCAGCAGCCATCTTGGATTTCAAAATTCAATCTATTAGCATGGGCTACAGGTCGTACTGTTGTCTGATCATCATGAAATTGTCATGGATGTTAATATTGACATGTAGATGGGAACGGGTAATTTTGGGGTCGTTCGGCCAAAAAACATCTCCGCCAGCAGCCATCTTGCATTTTACTCTTTGCATGAATAAATCCTTTGGCACGGGCTACAAGTCGTATCTTTGGCCCGATCATATTAATGAGATTTTCATGGATGTTAACAATGACATGTAGATGGGAAACGGGTCATTTTGAGGTCATTTGCCCAAAAAACATGGCCACTATCAGCCATCTTGTATTTTACTCTTTACATGACTAAATCCTTTCACATAGGGTACAGGTCGTATCTTTTGTCGGATCATCATGAAATTTGTAATGGATGTTAACAATGACATGTGAATGGGAACAAGTCTTTTTGGGGTCATTCGGCAAAAAAACATTGGCTGCCAGTGGCCATCTTGGATTTTACTCTTTGCATAACTAGGCCTTTCAAATTTCCACATTCCTAATCACTCCATCGACTGTAACACATGAAATTATTCCCTTTCCAAGTTGAGCTACAGTGCCATTGACACTTTCATTTCCTTATTGACTGAACATATTAGAGAGTTCAGACAACGTAACGTCATACGTCACGTAACTGGCGAATACCAGAAAAATAACGAAAATGTTGCTTTTAAAATGAAATTTTCTTGGAAAAAAATATCATGTTTCATAAAAACTGAAGAAATATTCTGAATCTTCAGAATAAAAACGGTGTATTGAACTATTTCTCTCCAATATTAGACACACGTATCCATTATTTTATCCATTTCTCTGTTCAAGAGAAACATGCTAATTTAGCGGTTTTGGGGACCGTTTTTTCGTAAAATCATCGCAATTGCGTGTTGAATTTGGCATGAATTCCGATCGATTTCCGCTCAGATTGACCTTCCCAAATATAGAAACATATTTTTGGGAAATCCCAAAGATTAATTTTACAAGTGCCGTAACTAGAGTCCCATCCCACAGTTCGAATGATCAATAAAAGTTCAAAAACAAGTTGAAAAACACTAACTATCTTGAAAATAAAAATATTGAGTGGATTTCCTATCTAAGGTATTCATTTTATTTCTTTCCGTAAACGGTAAGTCAATTGGCCAGCCATTTCTATGTGACCATTCTCACATTTTCATGGCATTTCCACAAACACGATGGCTGAAGACACGAAATACAAAGCTCGCGACATCGCAATTTGTCATAATTTTCATGGTAACTTATTTCCTAAGAGCACGGTTATTTAACATTAATCAAATATCGAATTGGAAATTCCAACGTCAAAATAAAAAGAATTCCCCAGTTATTTTATTTGAAAGCAGACCGCCTCGATAGGTTGTCATGACAAACAGCACTAATAATAACATTGACGCGGGTTATATGAAGGAACAGCCACAGTGCAAAGCTTCTACAGAATTCTCCTTTTTGCGCTGTTCTTTCGTTCTTACGTTAATTAATCTCGCCGCTGTCTGTTCAAATAAGCACCATTTGTGGACACATGGGCGCACATTTTGAGTCTATAAATCGATGCTAATTCTTAAATCTAATTTAATAACCGTTTATATCAAAAATTATGAAATTAATATCAGTAATTGAATCTCGAAAGTGTACTTTGGCGAATAACAGCACAAAGTGATTGACAGGCACTTTTTGCACAACAATTGGGAAGAGCAATAACTCTATCCACCGCGATAGTCTAAAGTTGGAACTTGTAGTTGGAAATCAGATTACAGCATATCGTTGGTGGCGGGGGGGGGGGGTGGGGGGGGGGGGGGGGGGGTAGTATGTTGGTGTAACACAAGAAGGTACCATGTACGTATACAGGGATGTGGGTAGAGGGGTGGTGGTGGGGATCCAGATATAATTCCCAGGGACACCTGTTTCCAGCAGAGGATAATTATATTACAAATATGAATGGGGGGGGGGGGGGGGGGTTTACACCTTAGAATAAGAGAGATGAAAGTGGTCAATGACACTGCAGCTCAACTTGGAAAGGGAATAACTTCATGTGTTACAGTCAATGGAGCGATTAGGAACGCCGAAAGTTGAAAGGTTTAAGTATATTAGATTGTTAACATGAAGAGATATATAAGTAAAATCCAAGATGGTTGCTGATACGCTATGTTTTCCAATGAAATTCAAAAACATTTGATAGCTTCCATCAAGTAGATCAATATCAAGATTAATATGAAGTTTGGTGATGATCGGATGAGGGACGATGGACTGTAGGGTGTGCCAAAGGATTTAGTCATGCAAAGAGTAAAATCCAAGATGGCTGCTGGCAGCCATGTTTTTTTGGCCGAACGACCCCAAAATTGCTCGTTTCCCAATTACATGTCATTATTTACTTCCACGACAAATTTCATGATGATCAGACAAATACTCCAGCCCGTTGAATTTTTTAAATCCAAGATGGCCGCTGGCAGCCATGTTTTTTTGACGAATGACCCTAAAATGACTCGTTCCCATCTAGACATGTCAATGTCAACGCCCACGACAAATTTCATAATGATCCGACCAAAGGTATGACCTGTTGACCTATTTACATGTCAATGTTAACATCCATGACAAATAGTATGCACAGAAATTCATATATA